>CAWUFW010007908.1:600000-950120 GCA_963921515.1 Calotriton arnoldi
CTGTCTGTCACATCACCCCCCCCCCACACACACACCTCCTTCGCCTGCTCCCCACAGGATGCTCAGGCTGTCCAAAATCTCGCTTTTCCGGCATCTACCAGAGATTCCCAGGGGGGGGAGAGGGCGGGGGTTACTTCTAGGAGTAAAGCCGCCCCCTGTTCCCCACGAGGGCGACGTGCAGGAATAGACACGTGGGGGACGACATTCCAGCAGGTCGGGCGAGATCTGCTAGAAAGAGATCTCCCCCCAGCTCCTGAAACATTAGAAAGACGTATGTCTGATACCGAAGCATGTACTTCTCAGCCACTAGAGCATGTACCATCTCACCTGCTGCAGCATTCACATTGTTGTAACGTTTATCTGCTGATGCCTGCAAAGGCCTAACCAATAAGCCACACATACTGACATTGCAGACAGCTGTACTGTCAACACAGACCTAAAAGGGGCCTCCTTCCACCAACCGTCCAAATTTCGCGGGCAGTTTTGTAAAAATCGCGGCATTTTTACAAAACTGCCGATTTCGCGATTTTTTTGCAAATCGCGAAATCGCGAAATCCTGGAGGGTCTGATATATATATATTCACTGAGAAAACCAAAGGTTACTGGGACGTTATAGTTAGGTTCAGTATTTACTCACACAAAACCATAGAAATTCAGCAGTTGTAGTTAAACTTATGTTAAGAAACTATGACTCGTTGCTTTAAGTTACTTAATAGCAGGAGTTATAGTTTCTTCAGATAAGTTTAGCTACAGGTATAACTGTAAGTGCTGAATTTCTATGGGTTTGTGCGAGTAAATTCAGAACCTAACTGTAAAATCCCTGTAATCTTTGTTTTTTTCAGTGAATTTCTAGGTTTTTTTTTAGCACGCAATTTAATATAACCAGCACTACGCACAGCCTTTGTCCATGCACAGCGGGGGTTTGGCTGCAGAGTCTGTGGCCAAACCTACCACAGGCACCCAAACACAAGGGCATGCACAGAATGGGGTTGGATGTAGTGGGTGTTTTACTTTTTTTAAATTTTTGTTCTGGATTCGCGGATCTTTTTTCTGGATCTGAGAATTTACACAGGGGGCCATGCTGAGTCTAGCGGGTAGATCCGAGGATCGGACAAAAAACAAATTGGCCAATTTTTTGCCCACAGGGGTTCCGTAATGGACCCCTCTGAGTGTCCTATATGGTCAGGATATGTGTATCCTGACCCCTGATGTGTTTTTGTGCTCTCATTTTCCCACCACCCAGCCGATGTGACAAACAAAATAGTGGTCGCAACTTTTCTGTGAGGTTGCGGCCAGCCAATCACAGTCTTTCTTAGGCATGCAAATCCGCAAGTCCACTGTAAGGATCTAAGTCCCTATATATCTTCAATTTTTTGCTCTTTAATATCTCTAAAACTACTGAACAAATTTACACCAAATCACAAAAGCACATTTTCTGAACCAACATCTAGCTTTCTGCCAAAATTGGTGTAAATCTGTTCAGCAGTTCTGGCTGTAGTCGTGTTTGAAATTCCTATGGGAAAATGCATGGAGAAAACGCGTTTTGGGACCCCCCTTTTTTCTCGGCCCCCGCCTGACGGATCATCCCGAAACTTTCAACACAGCAGCTGAACCGACTAAAGTATACATTTGAAAATTTCATGAAGAATCATCAAGTTGCGCCAAAATTATTGGCAAAACAAAAAATGCTCTTCCTATTGAAACTAGGTCCTAACTATAACTACCTATATATATATATATATTAATCATTATATATATATATATATATAATGATTAATATAGTAGTCAGGTAGAAAACATAGCACCTCCAAGTCCGTCCCTATTCACGAATTGATGGACAGTCCGTACAGCACCAGCTGCTGACGGTGCTGTTGCAAAGCAGAAAAAAACAGATAATCAAAAAAGCCAGGGCGCATCCAAGTACATATTTAAGCAATTAAAAGTTTAATCCAATTGTAAGTGTAATCGTGGCAAACACAGTGATTTTTCTAATTTCTTCTTTATTGGATTCCAAAAATTCTTCTTATTGCATAAAAATAGATAGAGCCATCCCACTTTATTCTATTGAACTTCTTCAGGGCTGAGATGCTCCCACGATGGTCAAATTCAGAAGCACAAGCCTTATGAGTTGACCTGGTGGAGGAGGTAGCCGTGCTCTAAATCCTACCTGGAAGATGGAGTGCAAAATTCTGGGTCCCAAATCTTGGAATGACCTCCCCCTGCACATCAGAGCTGCCACCTCAGTCTTTGACTTCCACAAAAAAACAAAGATCTGTATCTACTTTTGGCTCCAAGCCAGGCCATCCGGCCCCTTTTCTCCATCGCCTGGATACCCTACCCTTACGAGGGAGTTGCGTAGTTTGCTTGAAAACTGCTTATCATGCATATAGGAACGGTTTGCAGTTAACATGAATGTAATCCAGTTTATCAAGGCAAAGTGCACAGACACAAGTACAGTCATTATGTACAGCGTTCTGACGACATGCAGTAAGCCAGAAAAGGGGCTGGGACGGGCTATCTCAAGGGAGGGAGCATAGCAATTGTACAGTGTCACATTGCAAAAAAAAACAGAAAAGTGATGGATGCCATGTTTGAATAGATGCCTGAGCCACTCGATGAAAATTTTAAATCAATTTTAAGAAGTGCTAAGAGCAATATGCCTGCCCAGGTGTGGGTACCCCACTCACTGTGCCAGTATATTCAAGCTGCACCTCACTGGTGAGGCCTAACAAGGTTGCTGATGTTCACATCAGTGCAGGATTGTGCATGGCAGTTCCAGATAGGCTATTCTTATTGGAGCCTGGCAAAGCCTAATTTGCATGTAGCTTGTAGCTGCCTAAAGTGGGAGAATGGGTAAAAAAAACAGAATGGACTGCAATGCAGCCTGAGTAAATCAGGGGCGGCTCCTCCATGTGGGTGGAGGAGTGTCGCCCCACTGCTTTCTCACAGTGCGAGAAGCAGAAACATAAAATGGTATTATAAATACCATTAACCCCCCCTACTGACCTCCCTCTCCCCGTGCGACCACTCACCCGTACCCCCCACCCCCACCCTAACGCCCGCCCCTCCACCCGTGAGCCCAAGTCAGCCGCAACTGGAGTAAATACCAATGACGTGGTTTCATTCAAAGGAAATGCTGAAATCTAGGTTACAATTTCATGTTTGGGATGTCAATTTTGCTATTTATTTGTTACATTTGATACAGGGTTCAAATAGTCCTATTTTTGCAGGATTACTCTGCTTTTGGGTCACTTGTTTATTTTTATTTTAGTTTTATATAGCGCGAACTCGACCCAAAGGTATCAGAGAGCTTTACATGAGCTCCAGTTACGTTACAAAGGGACACATTCATTTTGGTAGGCACAGAGAGATTAAGTGATTTGCCTAGAACCACAGGATGTTGAGCGTCCCTCCCGAGACTCGAACCGGGTTCTCCACCTTCGAGGTCGACCGCTCTAGCCCTTAGCCCACATCCTCTCCATGCATGATGTCACAGGTGGTGGGGATTCAAATATCCCGCTTTCTGCCAGTCAAGTAGGATGCTGCAGGCTCAGGACTTGTGGTGCCCAGAGCTGCTGAGAGCAGCACATCAATCAGGAGAGGCCTGGGAGCCTCTAGTGGCGCTCGCTGAAGGGCCCTGTCTGAATGACTCTCATGGGCCCTGCACACTGTAAATAAGAGATGTGCGGAGGTGACAGTGAAGGGCAGCACATGTTTACATTGTGAGTCACAGTACTGAGAGGGCCCTTTGCAACTCTGCTTTAGGAACAAGTTTAACTTTAGAGATGTTAATAAGGAGTAATGTGAACACTTGCAGCGAAGAAGGATGACCCTGCAGGAGGGTGGTTCGAAACCAGAAAGGGACCACCCTCAGGCATTTACATTAGCTAGATTTAGTTCCTGGTCAGTCTGCTGCTGGAGACAAACATAGCTTGTGTTTAGTCAATTTATTTTCTTTAAAAAGAACCTATCACTTTGCGACTTCTGGAGGGAATGTTTGGAACCTATTTTATTTTCCATCACACTGGGATGTGTTGGAAGTTTAATATTTACGCATATCGTTACTGTAATTATAAAGCGGCCCAAGTGATGTGTAATCTATGGATAGATAGATAGATAGATAGATAGATAGATAGATAGATAGATAGATAGATAGATAGATAGATAGCTAGCTAGCAACCGCCCCCTTTCAGCCTCAACAATATGATAAATCCTGTATAAATGAAAACAAACGCACTGGGGCCAGCGGATATGTCCTTGTTGCCCATTTCCTGTATTATATGGTTCCTTTTATTGTTTGATTAACTAAAAATCATTACAATTTGTATATAAAAACCTTAATCGAACATTTCACGCTGCGCTGTATTCATCGCAATCAATGAAAATGTAACAGTTATATGTTAACATTTGCATTTAGATAAAAATTTCCTTCTAAAAAAGACATAACCTCATGTAAAAGAGGTGCAAAGTACCGCTGAGGTACATAACTGTTCGTAGTCCAGTGCAAAATCAAAAAGTTAACTTGCTGCATTATTTAATGCTGTATTACAAAGTAATTTATCAATGAGGCAGTCAATGATTAGATAAAAGCTCTGGGTCGAATTTGCTTGTTCCATACTGTACTGCTGTGGTTTTAGTGTGGAGTTCAAGGTTACAATGATCTATAGCAAGCAGTTGATGTTGCTAATTTTCACTTGACCCCGCAACTTAGGGGCCGATTCCGATCTCGGCCGGTAGGGCTCCGAATCGGATTCGGCTTTACCGGATCCGATTCGGAGCCCTATTTCCCGACTGATTCGTACGTGCGTCCGGGCGAGCGAGTACGATGCGTGCGCTAGCGAAATCTCCGACCGACTCGTTCGCAGGACCCGACCGCTCCGACCGACTCGCACGGGGACGACTCGCACCGCGCTATGGAGACGTTCCCCGGCCGGGTAAGTACGATGCGCATCGCGACCGCTCCGACCGACTCGCACAGACCGGCTCCAAGGAGCTGTCGGAGCCGCACTTTGGGGGTCCGTGTCGGACCCCCCTGGAAGCGTAGGCACGCGAGTCGCACACAGGGGGGAGCCATGGGTCCTTGTTCGCGTCGTGCCCATTGAGTCAATGGGAGCCCGTGTACGCGTCGTACGACTGGCTCCCATTGACTTCAATGGGAGTCCGACCGAATCGAGTCCGATAGCATACGTGCGCATCGTACTCGTTCGGTCGGACTGCTAGGGTCCGATTCGGTCGGAAATCTCTCCGAGTCCGGCTCGGTCGGAGAGATTTCCGGCCCGAATCGGAATCGGCCCCTTAGTGTTCCATATTCCTTGAGCAGAGTTCCACAGTTCTTAAAAGTTACCCAGTCTTTCGATTAAAACTAGTGCACTGCGTTACAGTAGAATAGTGCTTGAAGGAAGTAGAGTCAGCCCCGAGGTATGCTATAAGACTTTGTGGAATGGTTTCGGTGGTATGAAACTGAAGTGGGACTTGCAAAATCACCAGATCAGGAGACTGAGGTATGGCATAGACTACTTGAATTGTATACCGTTATTGTGTCCGCCTGTAGCTGTTTCGTCATTTTGGCACGGCGGGAGTTGTGTTTTCTGGATGGCCAATGGGCTGCTTAAACTTACGATATGCAAGATGGATGAAGATCGTCAAACTGATGTTTAGGGCCGAATTCTCCGGGCTCAATGCCGCAATGATGCCCTGCCTACAGGATCGGACTCCCAGTTTGTCCACTCAGGCCTCAGTTTTGATCTTCACAAGTCCATCAGTGCTGGGCAGATACATACGGTATGCTTCAAGGATTCGACTGATTCCCTGCAACCTCTGCACACGTGTTCATCTGATGGGCGCCGCCAGGGAGCTAGGTGTTTCAAGAAGTGCCACTCAACCAGTCTAAGCGCCAAAAATCTCTGTTTTAGGTGCAGGGAATATGTGCAAGCAAGGTATGGCGATGGGGAGACCGACTGATTAGAATAAATTACTGCCCATTTCCTGTATTGAGTCTACTTCAAAGTTCTCACAAAATGGTAAATAAGGGTACAAAGATATATACAGAGACCATGATTTGCCCAAGATCAAACAAATCGGTCAAGTAAGACAAACAAGATTGTAATGTAGGACTGCTTGTTTCAAGACCTGTATGACCATGAGAATGGACACTGTCTCCACAGGGTAATATTCAATATGTATTGGGGTACAATCTCGTTTTCTTATCACTCACTTATTACCAATGTTTAGCCTGATTCTAACATTTAGCCTGAGCTTTGCAAAACAAAGTGGAGCGGAGGAATACATTATAATTGAGGCTCCCTGTTTTCCGTTTTTACTGATTTTTACAGATAAATACAGACAGAAAACCATTTTTTCTTGTCTGTATTTATTTTTAAATGTGGATAAAAACGGAAACTGGGTACTTTTTGAGTGATTCTAAATATACATTGCCATGACTGCCAGGCCAATAACTGTGTGGATTGATAGGTAAGGGGGTTAAAAAAATGGGAATTTTTGTAAAGAGGCTTGAACAGCAGTAGATATGCACAAAGCTGATACTAAATCTGCATATTTTCATATAAGTGCATTGATTTCTCTTCTGCGGATGTTCATATCTCTGAAACCTGGCAGGCATTCAAGCATGACTGCATATTTATTGGTTAAATAAATGTGGAAATATACCAGTTTCAGCTTTATTTTTTTCACAAATCCCATAATAAATATGGATAAATACAGATAAAGTTGACAAAAAATAAATATGGATAAATACAGACGGAAATGTCAAAAAAATAAATACCATAAAACCGGGAGCCCTAATTATAATGCAAAGGCCTTAGAGCACACAACTTCATACATGGGGATCCTGGGACTAATACTCACTTCTTATTTCACAGTTTCCAGTTTCTCCACTACACTACAACTGGGTGTGGGTGGTTCCGATGGTGAGGCCCAGGGTCTGTCCTACACAGGGAAATGTGTATAAGGAAACTGCCACATTTTCAATACTGTGTTTATTACCAGCATATTTTGATAATTTGGTAAAGCCAGGATTAGAGATCATCTCCAACCTCCATGGCTAAAATCTAGTCACACTGGATCACATCTAGTATTAGGCTGGTGGTGTTAATCGTCCCAGTGAACTGCCTATATTGTTGAGGGTCTGGTTAGTGTTTGTTATAGCACTCGCTACCTTAATTTGGGGCCAAAAACGAATTTTATATTTGTCCCCCACCCTCCCTGTGCCATTATATGGCCCCAGGGACCCCATTCCCTGCAACTGCATCATATTTTAACGGAGAGTAGGGCATGTGCCCCTTTCCCCCAGGTCATTATATGGCCCCAGGGACTCCATCCCTTGGGTCTGCAACCAAAACAAAATGCTGTGGGTGTACCAGTCCCACCTGGGAAAGCCACAGCAAATGCAGCCCTTGGGGCTGTGGGGGTGCCCCAGTGACCCCATGGCTCCGCAGGCTCTGCTGTCTGCACCTGTCCCAGTGAAACGGAGCTGGCTGAATTGATTTGCTCCCCACCGGTAGGAGCTGCTTTTCTTTCTGCTCCCACGGAGCAGGAGCAAACCTGTGTTCCCTGCCCACAAAAGCGCAGACATGGAGTTCAGGTTCTCCCTGCCTGCGCTGTTGCGGGCAGGGGACTGCAGTGTCCTGAGGAATGTGGTCCACGAGACTCAGCTGACATTGAGCCCCAGGGGATGGGGTCCCTGGGGCCACTGGATGGCTCAGGGAGGGAAGGCACACCCCATTCACCAAACAAAAAAAAACCTATAAAGCAGTGAATGTAGAAGGAGCAGAGTAGCGACTCATTTCACATTCACTGCTTCAGCTGAAGAGCGCACATAATGCCCTGCAAGTGCTTTTTAAATATATTGTTTATGCTTGTAGTGCCCCTAGAAGGGATAAGGGCACCACCAAGCTTTTTAAAAAATGTTGTGGGGGACTGCAGGGAGTACAGCCGCCCCATAAACCATTTTTTTAAAATTGAAGCAAGTCTCCTGGGTCATTGAATCCATGATCCCTGAAGAGCTTACCATTATTTTCAAACCATTCCAAGAGTGCAGGGCCCCCTTGTGATTAGTTCTATGGCTGCACTTTGAGCCCCAAAAAATGTTTAAAGAAGGCTCAAAGACAAGTTAATGTTTTGGAAATGATTTATTGATAATATTTTGTGGCAATCACTATTATTAAACATTCATTATCAAACATTGCTTTGAAGCCGTCCAAGTGATGTGTAATGCTATGTGTGTGTGAAGTTATAAAATATACCTTTGTTTATAGTTATTGATGACTTTTTGACAAAGCCAAAAGGTCTACTTTATATATGTTTATATTCTGACTCTTTGATAAAGCCAATAGACCCGCGTTTTGTATTTTGGTTTTCTGACTCAGTAGGTCTGCATTACTTTAAATGACACCTTTTATATTGTTAGATGATATAGTTGTGTGCCCGCAAGGCGTTGGGCGCCCAACCCCATACCATGCACAGAAATGGATATCTTACTTTATGTTAAAAAAAATAGAAATTTACTGAAAAAAACAGAGGTTGAAGTGATGCTATAGTCAGGAATTGTAATAATATCTTACTTTACATAAACAAAAACCTTAGGTCACTGTAAAAAGCAAAGGTTAAAGGGACGTTATAGTTAGGTGAAAAAAATCAGTTAAAAAATACTGTTTGAGGGGCGTGGCCAGGCAGGATGGCCGAGAGGACGTAGCTCACCTCGGCTCCGTCGTCCCCGTGGCTGTCTCTGCTGCTAGCGGGAGCTTAATGGTCCCAAAGCGCACCTAAGTGTGGGGAATGAGCTGCGGTGCAACAGGCAGCTGAGAAACCGGAGCTGCGGGCCGTTTTCCGTCCCCCGGAGACTGGAGAAAGTAGGGGAAGGAGGAGCGGCCCTGATTTAAAATGGCGGCGGCCCGCGACATATAAACGCGGATGCGAAGCAAGCATCAACGGGGCCAAATCAGGCGCAGAAGAGGGCGGTAGCATCCACTAACGAGACCCGAGGCTGCGGTGGCAGAATGCGAGGAGCGGAGGTCAGATTGTGACCGGAGGACGAGGCGAGGCGCCCAGCTACGAGACCGGGGACCACATCTGTCAGCCGCCTTGCGGGATGCACCGGTAGGAGAATTCTGCTGTTGGCGGTTGGGGGCCCCACTGGCACCGAGGGTCCCCCTAATATAGAGTGTGTGTGCCTCTCGAGGGGCCCTGATTCTGTGGGATGCAGTGCGGGGCCGACCAGAGCCTGGATGCCTGACCCTAAGATGGCAGCCATCGCTGCCATGCAGTGCATGTAACACGAGCAAGGATGAGGGGAGTACAACAGGAGGCAAGAGACACGTCGCCCTACTAAAGATGCCCAGGAGGATATGAAGCAAGGGCCCTGCCGCACAGAAAGACACTGCCCAGAGTAGTGGTTGTACATAAGCCCTCACTGCGCCCGGAGATTTTTGCAGGGGCCAGAGGGGAAACTGAGTGCCCCAGCACTATGGAGTCCTATAGCTGATTGGGATACAAGGAACACTCGATACCCCGGGGTAATATCCTACGCCTGACAGGGCGCCCGTTAGAAGAGCTGTACAGTCGTTGAACAGAAGGGGGCCACTCACAGAGAGAAGGGGCAGTCAGACTGCACTTATGCCACCGAAGAAGGGGCCAGCTAAGGTGTCCAGCTACTTCCCTACAGCAGAAAAGAAGCAACCGCAGGAACAGAGGGCGACCCCAGACACCATGGCTCTCACCAAAGAAGATCTAATGGCATCCCTCAGGGAGTTCAAATCCGAACTCCGCGCAGAATTAAAAGTGGACATTAAGACCTCCCTGGACCAACTGAGTGATGACCTTACTGAGCGGATGACAGCGCTCCAACAAGATGTGGACTCTGTGGGCATGCACATCCTAGAGGTGGAGTCTCGGGCCCAGGAACTGGAGAAAAGGACAGAGGCCGCACAAGACAGCATACAGGATCTACGAGCTCAGCTACATGCGGCCCTTTTGAAGACGGAGGACCTTGAAAACAGATCACGGCGGGACAAAATTAGAATTAAGGACCTGGAGGAGGGTGCGGAAGGACCAGACCTGGAAGCGTGCATCGAGGGGCTCTTTGCAGAGGTCCTGGGATCAAACCACGCGAAGATCAAGATTGAAAGAGTGCACCGAGTCGGGGCTCAGCAGGGCGGAGATCGTCGACGCACCCGCGATATTCTTGTTAAAATGCACTCCTTCAAAGTTAAAGAGGCAATTCTACAAACCGCCAGAAAAAGAGACGAGATTTCCTTTCAGGGCTTCCGCTGCGGCCTCTTCCAGGACCTGGCACCAGCGACTCTACTTAGACACCAACAGTTTCGGCCCATCACTACGAAGCTCAGAGCTGACAATATCAAGTATAGATGGACGTATCCCTTCGGTCTGGCCTTCAAGTTGAACAACAAAATGAAGCGCATCACGGATCTGAAGGAAGGCTTGAATATTCTGGGCCTACCCCCCGGCACGGAGGAACCCGATGGGTCTACTGCACGAGGGAAAGAGAGCGCCAATCCCTCAAGGTGGCATGCGAGTGTCAAGGTCCGTCACTCGAGAGACTAGAGACTGCAGCTCAGTGAGATCTATAGCTACCAAAGGCTTTTTCACTATACAGGAGTTCCATTCAACACGAGAGATGCAACAGGGAAAAGATTCGCACTCGAGGGACTTATGTCACGCGGAAACAAGGTTACTGCACAATCTCTCACAGTCCCACACCACGCGAAGCTACTGGAGGTTTTGGTGACCATCAATCTTTTGAGACAGACAGCCGGGGACGTGGACCTGAACCGCTTACCTCATGCTACGAACTTTTTTTCCCACTTCGCTATGGCCGGAAGCACTGGAGTGCACCGGCGAACGTTTTGTTTGTGTAATTTTGTTCAATGTTGGGGGGGGAGGGATTTACAGGAGGCGGTAACTGTACGCACAGAGACTATGATTATGTACCTATGAGGGTCCAGAGCGCGCGTCCGTGCTCTGATCAGGCTGAGGGCTTCCTCCTGGCAGGCGATTCTAGCAGGAGAGAGATGAGCTTAGCGAAGATCCTAATTTTGAGGGTAATGGGGACAATGGGATCATGCCGATATCTATAGCCTCCTGGAATGTAAAAGGCTGAATTCGCCCCTTAAAAGGCAGAAAATTTGGAAATATCTGATAGATCATTATTGTGAAGTGGTGGCCCTGCAGGTAACCCATCTAAAAAGAGACGAGGAACTTCGGCTCCGCCATAAAAATTATGCATTAATCTATAGATCCTCAGCGACCACCAAACACAGAGGGGGGACCCTATTGTTTCATAACTCCCTGAAATTCCAACCTGCAGCTGTAAAGTCGGATAAGGAGGGCAGGGTTATTATGGTGAAAGGGACAGTGAAAGGGAAGCTATGCACATTTATATCGGCCTATGCCCCCAACGCAGGTCAATCGCCATTTCTGTCCACTCTGCTTAATATGATTGTGGGATTTGCAGAGGGCCCAGTGCTATTGATGGGGGACTTCAATCTCACATGGCAGGCAGATATGGACAGCACCCACCCACACAGGTCTACCACAGGTAGTTTCCCCAGGAGTTTTAAACAGTCCTCGCACGCATTAGGCCTGGTAGATGCATGGCGGCATCTTTATCCCGACACCAAGGACTACACGTTCTTTTCCCACTCCCACCAAACATACTCGAGACTCGATTATATTTTTTTAAGTCAAAGTCTCCTGGGGTCCCTTCAGGAAGCAAAAATCCTCCGGATCTCTATTTCTGACCACAGTTTAGTCACAATCTGTCTTGAGTGGGAGGGAGGGGCTCATAAAGTGCCAAGATGGTATTTCCCAATCTTGCTGACGAGAGATAGATTACTTAGAGAGGAACTCCGGGAAGCCATAACAGAGTTCTTCCACCTAAATCAACCGCAGTATACCTCACCCCTCACTAATTGGGATGCTTTTAAGGCAGTTATACGGGGAAAGTGTATTGAGCTTAATTCTGCCTTAAATAAACAGAGGGCTAAGGAGAGGGAGGCTCTGTAAGAGTCCCTGGGGGCTATTGAAAGGGAATATAAATGAATCCGTCCCGTAGGGTACTGCGTCAGATGAGATCGATCAAGGGGAAACTTACAGCAATATACTCTAATAGGGCGGAATACATGCTCTTGCGACTACGCCACACCTCGTATTCTCAGGGTAGTAAGATTGGCGCACACCTAGCTAGACAGCTTCATGAGAAGAGGGAGAAAGAATATATTGGGGCTATCGTAGATTCCACGGGGCACACAGCCCATGAAAACACTGACAAGGCAAATGATTTTGCGGCGTTCTATAAAGAGCTTTACGCTGGGGACTACCTAGAGCCTGCAGCTCAACACCAATACTTAGAGTCACTGGAATTTCCACAAGTCTCGCCAGACTGGAACGAAAGGCTAAACGCCCCCATATCGGGGGAGGAAGTGGGGACTGTCATCAAAGTTCACAAACCCAATAAGTCCCCGGGACCCGATGGCCTAACAGCACATTTTTATAAAACCTTTGCTCCAGACATCATCACGCACCTAACAAAGCTCTTTAACGCGATGGCGGAGGGCCAGGCAGTCTCTCAGTCAATGGCGGAGGCCGCTATCATGGTCATCCCCAAACCTGGGAAAACCCCTCGAGAATGTGCCTCGTACAGGCCCACCGCCCTCATGAATCTGGATGCCAAATTATATTCCTCAATCTTGGCGAAGCGAAAGGAGGACCTGATGCCAGACCTAATCCACCCTGAGCAATCAGGCTTCATAAAAGACAGACAGACCCACGACAATATTCAGCGAATCATTCACCTGATTGAGAAAGCAACCAAATTTAAGATACCTGCAGTTTTAGTGGGTCTAGACGCTGAAAAGGCTTTTGATAGGGTGGATTGGGCGTTCCTCTTTAGCAGGATGGAATACTTTGGGTTTGGCAAACCATTTATAAACATGATTAAGGCTAACTACGCACATCCGCGCTCTAGAGTCCAGGTTAACGGGTCCAGTTCTGCCCTCTTCTCCCTGGAGAGGGGCACAAGGCAGGGCTGCCCGCTCTCGCCATTACTTTTCGCCTTAAGCATCGAGCCATTGGCCCTCTGGATACGAAAAGCTGCAGAAATTCGGGGTATCCCATTTGGGGGGGAAGAGCATAAAATATCACTTTTCGCTTACGACGTTCTGCTGTCCCTCACCCTCCCTGACCAGTCACTGCAGGTCCTACAAGATGAGTTGAGGGCCTTTGAGAAAGTTGCAGGCTTTAAAGTAAACCTTACGAAATCTTTTATTCTGAATCTCACAATGTCAAGGGAAGCCATCGGTAGGTTGCGTGATCTTACCCCGCTTCAATGGGCTAAACATACCCTCAAATATCTGTGTGTTAACCTGACCCCTACGTTAGAGGGCCTGTTTAAGGCTAACTACCCCCCATTGCTACTCCAAATTCAGCAGGAACTCAAACGCTGGAAGCCGCTCTTTATTTCGTGGCTGGGGCGCATCCACGCGGTAAAAATGACGGTCCTACCCAGTGTTCCCTCTAACGTGCGCGCCTGCGCGCCCGCGCACCTTTAAGGCACCGAGCGCGCAGTGTCCCGTGTGAAGCGCGCACATGTTCTCGCCGCCGCCCGCTTTTAAACGCGAGCGGCAAAAACGGCAATTTACTGGTTGCCTGAGGCCTTTGTGAAAGGATTCCTGTTAATCACAGCGCCCGTCATGCGCTGCAATTAACAGGAATACTTTCACAAATGCCCACAATCAGCCCGCAGCCTCTCTCTATTGAGAAAAGACATGCAACAAGTCCAAAAGATCGACGTGTGCTTTACACGTCGTGCTTTCAGACTTGCTTCATTTCTTTTCTAAATAGAGCGCAGCTGGGTGCTGATTGTGGGCAGTGGCATAACACAGGGCCCCCGCAGCCAAGTTCCAGGGGCCCCCTCAGCACAGTCCAGTGAATGCCCGGCCACCAGAAACCCGGCTGCATTCTCATGCTAATGCCGGGCGCCTCGGGTGGAGGCTAATGGCTGAGTACCTGGCGAGGTGCAAGTCCGCACGTGCTGCTTCTCCATCCTGACCAATGTGACCCTTGACCCCCGACCTCCTCAGGCTGAACAAGACACCCCACCGCCCATAAAGCCGTTGTAAATATCTAACAATATTTAAGAGATTTGGGCCGAGATTAGGCATGTTAATTATTATATCCGTACACATTTTAAAAGTGCAAAAAAGTTGGGGGACGGGGGTTGGTTAAGAAACCTGGGGTTTTTACATAGTGGCCCAATTGCGATCAAAAACAGACCATGGGTCGGGTGGGGGGAGGCATTGGAAATTCCAAGGGCAGTGACATGGCTATGAGAAATAAAAGAGTTTGCATTGTTGCTTTGTTTGGTGAGGGGTTATTTCTCCAGCAGCATGATAAACAGAAATACGGGTATAGCTTCCGCCTCACTTGCCTTGTGGCATTGCATCATGTTCGGTTGGAGAGCAGGTCGGTAAAATAGCTATGAATATAATCTCGCAGAAACGCCCCTGTGAGACGAAGGGCCTGCACCGGAGTAAGCCTTATTAACCTTTACTTCCGGGTGAGTGGAGGGAGAGCAGGAAACTACGTCTCTAAATAAAGTGTAGATGAGTTTTTACACATACGGCGGAGCAGGTGAACCAAGGCCAGGGAAGTGAGCCAAGAGTGTTAGCGCTGGAAATAAAACAACAGCCCAGGGAGGGCACAAACCAGCCTTGGCTTGTAGTCCGAACCTGCCGTGATACCCCAGTGCAGAGGACTCACTACGCGTGCTAGGGTCATGCACCCGGTCATTGGTGGAGTTGAACTTGCTTCACCCTCTTTATCAAAACTTAATTGGCAATTCATTGTGTCATAATGTAGCCCTTTGCCCGCTCTTGAAGAGATGGTGGCATGCACAAGCCTCTATTGCCAGTGTATGCACAAGCCTCTATTGCCAGTGTGCTGGCACAGGCTTCGGGCGCTCTCCTTCGCAGCAATGGCAGCCCCAGCTGTGCCCTAGCACAACAAGCCTGTCCTACTACCAGGGGATAGAACTGAGTCCATCTGGAAAGAACCAGAGAGGGTGATGGAGAGAAGGACATTGGCACTGACTGGCACAGGTGCTTTGGACTTCAGTGAGACTCCCTGGGGGTGAGTGCATCTTCTGAGGGCATCTGTGTGACACAGCAGCAGTGCCTGGAGTAAGCTGGGAACAGTCTCAGTGGAAACAAACGCTGGCTGGAAGGAGGCCCAGATACCCTGGAGGTCCCACCCAGCTGAAGCCCCACTGGAGGTAGAGATCTGCAAGAGTGAGGCAGAGATACCCTGGAGGTCCCACCCAGCTGAAGCCCCACTGGAGGTAGAGATCTGCAAGAGGGAGGCAGAGATGCACTGGAAGTCCCACCCAGCTGGAGGCACAGGCCTGCAGGATGGTGGTGCAGTGGCGTAACACAGGCCCCCGCAGCCCCCAAGGTGCGGGGGTGGCTGAGTTGCAGGGGGCCCCCTCAGCGCAGTACTCTCGTTCGAGAGCTCCTGATAGAATCCGGAGCGGGGGCCCCTCCATGCACCTTGCAGGGGGCCCCCTCAAATTTCGTTACGCCACTGTGGGCCATTGTGAAAATATTCCTGTTAATTGCAGCGCATGACGGGCGCTGTGATTAACAGGAATCCTTTCACAAAGGCCCACAATCAGCCCCAGCCGGGATCCATTAAAAATGCAGCAAGTCCAAAAGCACGACGTGTAAAGCACACGTCGTGCTTTTGGACTTGCTGCATGTCTTTCTCAATAGAGAGAGGCTGCGGGCTGATTGTGGGCATTTGTGAAAGTATTCCTGTTAATTGCAGCGCATGACGGGCGCTGTGATTAACAGGAATACTTTCACAAATGCCCACATAATTCACATGCAACGTCCATGTAAATCCAGATGACCCATACTGAATGCAGAAAAAGCTCAAAACCAATTTCTTCAAAAAGCACTATACACTCACTTCATCAAACTCGTAAGTGAATTAACGTCATTCAATTCACAGAGCCAGATAGAGTTATAGCACCAACATTCAAGATAAGAGGAAGCGGAGGGTAATGTGTGAAATGAAGGTTTGTCAAATGGTTCCAGTATGACACGTAGGAGTAAACACCATGTTACAGCGGAGCATGTAGAAGAATTAGAGAGCTGCGTAAATTGTCAGCTATGCATTTCTCTAAAAGCTCCATGTGTTGTACATCCGAAAGACATTGCCTTTCCTTCATCCCCTCGGTTGTTTTGTTTAAAAGTTCAAAAGACATAAATAATAAGTTAGTGCTTTTATAGCCATATGATTCATAAGAAAAAGCCAGAAGTAATCATTCCACAAGATTAGAACCAATACCCCTTGCATTTAAATGATTTACTCCCAAAACCGTCATCTGGTAGTAAGAGATGGCTGTGGGCCCTCATGCCCTTGGGCTTAGGGGCCACTAACTTAAACCTTTCCCTAGCCAGGCCTTTCCAGGTCTCGCCTATAGACAGCCTTTAGCTGTTGTCGAAGACGTATTGTGGACACAGGGGTAGGCAAAAAGCAAACTAAAATACCCCCCAATTCGATCGGTACCTCAAATGCCATCAGGAGAGTCAAGCTAGTAAGGTCTGTCCTCCCTAGAAGAGGTCCTTTCATCCCTCCTATCTATTAATCTCTCCACCCTTTAAGCCTTTCATCCAGCGTCCATTTCACCGGTCTATTCATACTCCCATCCGTCTGTCTTTTCATCTAATCCATCCATCCTTCCTTTACCATTCCATCCATCCATCCATCCATCCATCCACCCATCCATCCATCCATCCATCCATCATTTCACCCACCTTTTATCAATCACCCATCCTTTCACTCTTCCATCCAGGTTTCCATCCATCTATCCAAACATTCATCCTTCAATCAATTCTTACGTGCACCCACCCAGGCAAATATAACTTTACTCTTCCATCTCTCAAACCTTTCACCTTTGTATCCATCCTTTTATTGACCTCTCCTTCTTGTTGCGGTTTCTTCCTTCTTTTCATATTTCCTATATTTCATTCTTCCTTTCTGCCCTCCCTTTCTCTTTCCCTCTATTTTCCTCATTCTTTCTCCATCTGTTATGGTTTCTACCCCGCATTTAGAAAAGAAATGCAGCAAGTTTTTATATAGTGCGAACTCAACCCAAAAGTATTGGAGCGCTTAACATGATTTATTATTATATATTTTTTTGTATGCATGGGGAGGTCAATTGATTTGCCCAGAATCACAGGATGTTAGGCTGACCCGAGACTAAAAACCCATCTCCTAAATCGACAGCTCGAGCATTAAGCCACAACCCCAACCACAAGAGCGGAAGCATTTTCAATATTATATACAACTTGATGCAAAAAAAAACATTGACAAAGCCAATAGTCTTGGCTTCTTGTAGGTGTAATGCTACTTGTATTATATATCTGGATGCAATGACAGAAGCAGCAAAATATCAGTAGGGTGGCACACTATGCGATTCACATATTTTTAGCTTAATTGCTTTTAAGCCACACCCTTAATCGGTTACGCCCCTTTGAAAGATCCCAGAGTATTTTCATCCCACTCAAAGCCCTGGTCTACACGCGCGGTCAGGTTCTTGGCGCACATAGCCTTGGCTGCGGCGCACAGAGACCTTACTCTGCCGCACACAGAGGAAAATAATTAGAGGGAACATTGGTCCTACCCAAATTCTTATATTTGTTCCAAGCCCTACCAATAGATCTAGACAGGGACTTCCTGCCTAAAGTGCAGACTTTTTTTTCTCGGTATATCTGGCAGAACGGTCGAGCGCGGTTTCCCTTTCACACACTCAGGCAGGCAAGAGGCGAGGGAGGGATGGCGCTCCCGGACCTGCACTTATACTTTAAAGCAGCCCATCTCCGTATTTTGACAGAGTGGTCCAAGAGAGAATCAGAAAAACACTGGTTACACATGGACAGAGCGGTAGTGGGGAGAACAATATGGGATCTGATCTGGAAACCCAAAAAAGATAGACCGCCAAACGCGTACCTTAGCACCCCTACACGCACCACACTGAAAGTTTGGGATGAGGTATCCAGGGGTTCGGAGTGGTCTACGTTCCCTTCACCCTATACACCGATTCACTTTAACCCTGAATTCCCCCCGGCGCTACGCGAGGGTCCATTTGATTTATGGAGGGAGGGGGGGCTGCTTGATGCTCTCAGATCTATTTCATAACTATGACATTCTCACTTTTGCCAGTTGTCAGCGAGATTTCAAGGTCCCACCCAGCGAACACTTCCACTATCTACAGCTTAAACACTGGGCCCTTCAGCCGCAGGTTAGAGAGGCAGCCACACGAGAGAAGACATCATTAGAAAAATTTGTGCAGCGGGTGGGGTCCATGAGGGGGGTGATCTCTTTCCTTTACAACCTCCTGCTCTCCACTTTCCATATGCCGAGACCCAGATACATGCAAAATTGGGAACAGTGGGCGGGGAGAGAGATCTCGGACACCGAATGGAAACATCTGTGGAGGGACATTGCTAAGGATAATCACTCTCTAGAGCTTAGGCAGGCACACTATAAAATTCTCTTCGACTGGTACCTGTACCCAACGAAACTTAAAAAGATTTTTCCAGAGACCTCGGATATGTGTTGGCGAGGATGTGGTCTGGTAGGGGACTTTAGCCACATTTGGTGGGACTGTCCAGCGATTCGTCCATTTTGGGAGGAGATTTTGTCACACCTGAAAGACATGCTCGGTTACCCTATACCCACCGCCAAGGAAGAGGCCCTTCTAGGGCTGAGGAACCCAGATCTAGAACATCAAACAAAAGCGGATAGAGCCATAATGTGGGAGTGCTTTGGGGCGGCTAAAGTTGCGATTGCAGCAGCATGGAAGAAAAAGGTGGCACCGGAGCTATCACAGTGGCATGCCCGTCTCTGGAAAATACTGTCCATGGAGAGAATGGCTGATATTTTCAGAGATGACTATAAAAACTTTGAATATAAATGGGGTCCTCTTGTCGCCTACCTCACAAGTGGCCTTCCCTTGGCGGTTTGTCCTCCCTCATTGCGTGCGATGCACCTGTTTCAATTTTAGCAGAAGGTCACTAGGCCAGCCTGAAAACGCAGCCGGCTATCGGAAGTGTACTTATCATACACAGTCATAGTCTCGTCGGGACTTAGAGTCCAATGTAAATCGCATTTAAGGACCGCCTCCTGGTTGTTCAGTTATTTTGTTGTGGGAGGGGAGGGGGGGCAGGGGGGAGGATGGGGGGTAAAAGTTCTAGGCCTTCTGTGATGTACCAGTCGCACCAGATAGGGTAAGCTTTCAGGAGCGAAGTGTGGCTGCGCACACTCCTCTTTTCCATGAAACTGTAACCTGGTTAGCTAACCTGTTAGATGGGGGGTTTGTAGTGGCATTTTTCCGTATGTGATGATTACCCAATCTGGGAAATGCTAATGTGCCTAATAAAAAGAAGTTTGAGAAAAAAATACTCTTTTAAACTAACAAACACACTCACTTTCATCAGTTCTAGTTATCTCAAGTAACTATAACTATGCACTAAAGTAACTATAACTCACGCCCTAGCCATGCACTGCAAATTACCTCATACGTTGCATCATTCATAACATCTTCTATGACATCATTGATAATGTCACTGCAGCATCTGAAAGGACATAATTGATGACAACACTTTGCATGGCGGGGGTGCAAGTTATAGTTACTTTAGGGCGCAAGTTATATTTACATGTACTGTATATATGCAGGTTGTTTGCAAATTTGTAGAGGAGGCATGTCACTGACCTAGAACCGAAACTGGCATAAACTCGTTCTGTACCTTTATTGATTTTAGTGCCCAAGAAACTGGAACTAAAGTTGCTGGAGGAGCAGCAGCCCCCACCTTCTATTATCACGGAGCAAAACAACCAGAAAGTTGATGTAACACAGACTTTTTTGAAGTGTTTGTTGTGCAGCACCGCCATTCAAACCATATCCTAAATAGTCACCTGTAAGGTGTCATTTAACGTAAACATAGGACAATGTCATTGAGGAAACTCCTCCACTGTTTTTACTATACAGATCTATGTTCATGTTTTATTGAGACCAAACGACAACATTTTGAACTTTAAAATAATGATACTATATAGGGCACACAAGAGTGTGAAAAAAGAAAGGTATGAATAACACTGCTTTCTTACTTTCTGAGGTATGCAAATATTTCAAAATGTGTGATATTTACTGGAAGGGCAAATGAGGCATTTTACATCTATAATACCTAGGATTTGAATAAGACCAATGTATCAAAGGGTGCACATTAGGCAAAACCATTCCAACTTATTTTGCTTTAAGATATTTTCCTTTTCACTGGAAATGTGCCCCGATACAAAGACAGTTGCAGACATAATTAATCTAACATGCAATTTGCTTGATTTTAAAATTCCCATTCAGATTTGTATTAATTTACACACTTGGAATATGACTCAGTACTTTACCACATGAACAGGTATGGTAGCAACAGTGGGAACAAAAGAGAAAGTGAAGGTTCTTTGTTGGGTTCCACTACTATTATAGGGACAGACAGGAAACCGAAGACTTTTTGGACCTCTACTGTGTTAGTGAAGAAAGTAATCCTTTATGGAAGAGGGAACCTCACACACATAATAGTGTCATGCTTCATCATCGGCATCCTCTCCCCACCCTGGTAGGTAAATACCACCAGGGCTGACTCAAGCTCCTCAAAGACTTAAACAGAGTTCTTGAATAAGACTAACTGGGCAAAGACGAGATTCAGATTATTGTTAAAAAGGCCTCAGTGTTCCCAGGTTATTACTTTCATTCAAAGGGACACCGGGTATCTCTAAAAACTATTGTGAACGGGTATAATGAATGTAATGGCTCAAGCCCGTTCCTTATTTGTCAATGTGTTTCTGCTCACTGATAATAGCCAGAGTGGTCTGGGGAATTCTTCAGGGCTTGTGGATCCCTATCGAAGTATCTGTGGCTTCTAACAGTCACAAGAATGAGAATAGTACTGCAGGTGTAAACTACCTTTAAACCCAGGTGAACCCTACCTGGTTTAGGATCTAATGTACAATTGGTTCCCTAGGTTTTAGGGGATACCGGCTTACTGGTCTCAAAGGGGGTGGTGTCCTTTGTAATCACACATTCATCAAAAGGTACACCACATATGGTTACCTACGCGTGCACCGCTCCGGATCGCTGGTACAATTTGATATGACTTGATATGACTCAGTACAACACAAATTCCCTGGGGAATACATCTGATCCCATGGGTGAAGAATAACATTCCAGAACTGGGATGACCTGGACAGTTTGTACACATACACAAACTTGAGGGTTTTTAGGGATTGATAAATTTTTCTAGACCATTTCCACTCTTTATAGGGATTGAGTTTTATTCCTGCCAAAGGCAGAGTAGGAATGTGAAGACCACACACTCAGAATTGGTGAGTGTATTATCAACAGTCATGCTCTTCACATTATTGTTATCATAAAGTCTGTTAGCAATTTAAAAAAATAAAACGAAATAGAAAAGAATCATAGAACAATACCTGCTGATGGTGCAGGACCTGTAGAATCAGTTTATATTAATTAACAATACATTTAAAATACTCTCTAGTGAACATCAAAAGGCTTTAATATTTCTTTACATGTTTACAGTAAACAGGAAGATCTGGTGTGATTTATGAAGCAAGTATTCAGATAAAACTGACATTTCAGCTTATAACAATGAAGATATATTAATTCAATAGCAAAATAGTTATGTCCCCGGAATATCGAGGCCAAAATATAAAGAGGTAAGAATGTAGACATTTTCTATACCTAACTCTACATATAAGTAGTTTTTTGTTTAAGGATGCTTTTTTAAAGTTAATGAGTAATGGGAAAATACTGCTTCAGAAATAAGAACAAATCACAAAAAATTATATAAAAATACATTAATACTAGTTCAAATTTTTAAAATATCTAATAACAAAAGCTCTCAGATTATTATTGTAGGTTACGTGAAAAACAAAAGCATTTTATCATTTTAAAAATATAAAGAGAAAAGAGGGAGAAACAGGAGAGAGAGGAAATTAAATCCTTACATAATATAATAGGAAACAAACAAATGGAATTTAAACTAATAATATGATTTAAAAACAGGGGTGAGTGTCCGGGATGGCTAAAATGGCAGACTAGTGAACCAAGGTCTCTGGCCAGCAGGACTCTCACCTAACTCAACCCAACATGATTCATAGACCTATGCCCCCACTGCTGCTGTGATGAAGCGGGGGGACACCTTTGAGCCAATTAAGTACACTTTTGCCTGAGGAGGGACATGCTGGGAACCAACCAACCTGCAGCAGAGGAGGTGATCGGTTGGTCCGAGGAGAGAGGCACCAGCGCAGATTTGTGGCACTCACTCTGACAGGCCCTTTCTGTCTGCAGCACGCTGTTGGTGATTGGCACCCTTGGGGATGAGCTTGGGGCCATGGACAGCTGAAGAGGGCCCAGTCCTGATTGGATGGAGTGGCCCTGGCTTGCCATCAGCCTGTACAGGCTGCACATGACTCTGCCTCCTTCCTTCCGTGAGACCTTCCATGAGAACGGACCTGACCTTGGCCCAGTGGCTGATGTGGTGAGCGATCTCCCCTATAGACAGCAGAGCCACCTGCTCCTCTTTGGGGAGTAACATTTCTAGACCAGTCGGCTGGCCGAGAGAACCAACGTGACTCTGGTAAGCCACCACTCCCCCATGTAACCTCTGCATTTGGAAATATCTGGATCTGCCCCAAGGCATAGAAGTAATCCTAAATTGGATTGTCCACCCTACCTGTGGGACCCTCAGACTGGGGGAGCTTCTCTCGGCTGCCGCCTTAATCCATGCAGGTGCCAGCCTGAGTGAGCTAGCCTTGTTAGAACTCTTCTCTCGGACCTGGGGCCCTTGTGTCACAGTGTAGGGCCCAGTTGGGGCTGGCCCAACTGAATCTACCTACTGCACCTCGGTCACAGTCTATGAAGGTGTCTTCTGACGGATATCGCCCTACCTATCAGGAGCTGTGGGACCCATACGGTTGAAGGGGAAGGCCTGTTACTTCTCCCTCTGAGCTCTGGACAACTTCTGCAGACATAGATGAATTGAGATACATCCTGCTCTTGCTGCACAGCTGGGAGGGGCTATCCGAGATCATCAACTCTGCAAGCAGGCTTGTGAAACATTACCCCGTCTGCCTCAAGCCCACTCTCAAGATGGGCACACTAACCCTTCCTCTACAAAAGACATGCTGGCGCGACCGCGCAGCGTGTGACGTGATCTGTTCAGTTTCCCTATAACTCTGTACGCGTTTGTTCACTGCTGTTTGCACATTGCACTTTGTTCTAATTTTAAAATAATCTATTTTAAAGTAATCCTGCATTGTAGTTCTATCTGCGCAAGACCTGCGGTGCCCGTAAGTAAGAGCGGGCCCACCGTGTTCAGGGGTCAGCCCTCTAGTTTCCAACCCTTCCTCTACAAAAGACACGCTGGCAGGCAAGCCCGTCTGCGCCCGTCCAGAACCCCTGCCCGAGTCACCTGACGAAGCTTTACAAACAACCAGCTGCGGGAGCTCAGGAGGGGTGAGTGCCGTCTCCCTGATGTCTGTCGCCAGTTGGGGAATTCTGGGGATTTTAAATGTAGCGGCTGTGATTTTAGGTTTAACAAAGAACCCACCTACAACAATGCCGCCCCAACTGTCACAAAAACAGGGCCCAGCTGGCTAGAGAGAAATCTTGGAGCTCCACTGGTCTCCTCTATTGGCCCAGAGTCCATATTAGCTAGTTCTCGAAAATCAGGTACAGTCTCCAGGGCCTGTTCTGAGGTTTCTCTTTAGTGTATACTGCTTAATACCCGGTCACTGATCAAACATAAATATCAGTTCGAATGCATGATGAAGCTCTCTAACCCCGACATAGTATTCCTGACGGAGACCTGGACGAACCAGACATCTGACCCTGACTGGAACACAGCGCTTCCGGCAGGATATTCAGTGACTGGCCTAGACAGGACAGAGAAAAAAGGAGGGGGCATTGCCATAATTTATCGCTCCCACCTAAATGTCCGAGTAGAGCCCACCATACAACTTCCGGCGGAGGCTATGCTTTTTACCATTAAAGTAAATAATATCCTTGCCTTTCCCGGCCTACTCCTATATCGACCTCCGGGGCCCATAGCGGCCTTCACCTTAGCTCTCCAGACCTTTCTTGAATCCTGCTTAGAATCTCCCACTTTTACTATTCTGGGTGATTTTAATTTTCACCTGGAATTAAATAATAACCCAGACACTGCGAGGCTACTAGACAACCTGGCAGCGCATGGTCTAACCCAAATTGTGTCGGAATCTACTCATTCGGCAGGTCACACTCTGGACGGCATATTTACTAACAACCCCGACGTCACTCTGGTCAAAATTTTACTACTACCTTGGACCGATCATAAAGCAGTACATTTCCAAATCAAAATAAAGCAGCTTAACCGCCTGATTTCAAGCAGACCACTTCTTGTAAATACCCGACCCTGGCATAAAATACAGAAGAACGGCCTTGAAGAGTCTCTTGACAAATGCCCTCCCTCACAGGCCGTAGATAACAATGAGGCAGTCCACCATTTTGAGGAATGGATAAGATTAGCGGTCAATCAGGTAGCCCCAGAAAAAAACATTAGAGTAAGAAGATGCCAGCCGACATCACCCTGGTACGGCCCAGACCTTAAAAACATAAAGTCCAAATGCAGAAGAGTCGAATGTCTATGGAGAGCCGACTATAGTAATGAACATAAACTGGCATATAATCTAGCCTTAGAAGAATATAAGAAGGCCATCAAAAAAGCCAAGATGGACTATCACACAACCAGAATTTAAGATCTTACGCAAGATCCTGCCTTTTATTCCACAGGAACTCAGGAAAACTGTCATAGTGGCTCTCATCCTTTCCAAAATAGACTATTGCAATGCACTATTCCTGGGCATTGACAAGGCGCAGATGGCCAAATTACAATCTTTACAAAACGCTGCTGCGGGACTATTACTAAACATTCCTAACGGACATCCCACTTCCGCTAGTATCAGGCTACTACATTGGCTGCCAACTCAACAACGAGTGGAATTCAAGGCCCTCTGTCTGGTCCACAAGGCTTTGTACGGAGGGGATGCCCTGGATATGCAGAAACTGTTTCTCTGGTATTCGCCCACTAGAAATCTTAGATCCACTAACATGGGTCTGGTTCAGATTCCTAAAATACGCAGAGCAAGATGGGGAGGCAGGAGTCTATCCCATTGTGCAGCTAAATTGTGGAACAAGCTGCCGGCCGCCATGAGGCTAAAGCCAAACAGGCAGCATTTCAGGAAAATGCTCAAAACCTGGTTGTTTCCCTCCAACTAAGTTCACGCCCGAACTGAGCAGCTCCCTTCTCACCTCCTCAGCGCCAAGACGCCGCGGCAATCAAGCGCTTTATAAATATATTTTACTTACTTACTTACATTCCCCGTCTGACATTGACACCCAGCTTAGCATATTAATGGCAGACCATGTCAAATTGTACACTCTCCTCAAGGCAATCGAAACATCTAGCATCTCTACGGAAGTGAAAGTGGACACCGTAGCTACCGATGTAAACCTACTACACGATGCTCATAGAAAGTTGGCTGAACGCATTACGCAATCTGTGAAGAATTTGGTTGATCTGCAACACCACGCAGTAAATCTCCAGTGACAATTATGGAACCTGACTGAAAGAGTCTGTTTTCTGGAGGACAGGATGGAGAATGCAGAGTGCCGCTCCAGCTGCTGTAATATCCACATAGTAGGCCTGCCCAATGGGTCAGAAGGACACAGCATGGTAGACTTCCTAGAGTCCTGGCAAAAGAACCTTATACCTCCCCAGGACCTCACACAGCTTTCCTCCAAAGAGAAAGCCCATCAGGTCCCAGTCTGCTGTGTATAGACCTCCCAGACCAGTTGCAGCTAAAATACTTCACAATAAAGATGGCAATATCCCATCTACAAGATACAAAATTCAATCTCTTCTCAAACAAAGAGGGATTCATATAGCAAAGATTTAAGAATCTCACATTATGCTAATAGAGGGGTAACGGCTCCAGAAATGATGGATAGGTCAGGTATTTACTAAAAATTACTCAGCCTACGCCAGAGGTACTGGCATAAAGGCAGGAATCCCTCTCTCCATCCATTCCACAATGATTCACCCAAACAGTAGATTTGTCTTAGTCGAAGCCAGGCTACATGGAGCCCCTATTATAATTGGCGATGTCTATGCCCAAAAACTAAGCAGCCCAGATTTCTCCAAAGGCTTTTGACTCACTTAGCTAAAAGGGCTTCAATTGTGTTTTAGAAATGTCCTTAGACTGGGCATACCCCCCTCTTTCTGGTGCCCCTACTGCATCGAATGCAAGGTGCCTCGCCTTCTGGTTGCAAAAGTACTCCTTGCCGGATGCCTGGTGACATCATAACCCCGGGGTCAGAATTTATTCATATTACTCTCCCATATATGATCCTTATGTTCATCTAGAAAAATAGTATGTGCTGCCACGTTCTGCCCTTCCATCTTATCCCTGGACTACCTTGGCAGAGGGATCTCAGACTATAATCCTTCACTATTTGGAATGACATTTGGTAGGATTCCTTCCTCTATTACCACTTGGCACATACAACCGATGCTTCCTGAAGATCAGGCCTTAGAAAATATTCATGAATACTTCGAGCACCATGACTGGACAGCCTCCTCTCAGCAGTGGAGTGGGATGCATTTAAGGTAGTGATTAAGAGGTCTGCATTAACACCCAAGTTAGTGGCCAGAAGGCCATATCGCAAGATCTAGAAAGAGTTGAGATGGCCTACATTGACATGAAATGATGGGCGACCGAGGACACAATATCTGTCTTCCTCAAGGAAACCTCATCTTCCTTATACTGTTCCCAGTAGACCGAGAATATATTGGTGCACCTATTACAACCCAAGAGATAAAAGGGCTGATCACCGAGCTAGATGTGCGAAAAATATCCGGGACTAATAGCCAGTCAGTCGATTTTTTACAAAACCTTTGCAGCATCCTGTAGTAAAGATGTTGTACACGATGTGGGTAATTGAGTTGTATTTATTCACAAAGAAGGCAGCTTAACAACCACCTAATAAGAAAGCAACATATCTGCTCAACCGTCACCATAGAATCCCCAACAAGGAATATTCCCACAGCATTCCTATTCTAAGTTCCCTGTTACTAATTAGAATACTATACATGCTTAGCACCAAAACTAGCCAGTATGTATGAAGCTGCGATTGTGGTTGGCTCTCTTCTCGTTACCTTCTGTGAGGTCTCATTGGTCTCTATACTAAAACCTGAGAGAGTTCCAATGAGCCCATCCTCCTACCACCCAATAATGATTCTAAATACAGATTAAAAGATTCTCAATAAGATCCCCGTTCACCGTATCCAACGGATACTTCCACAACTCATCCATGCTGATCAAAGTGGCTTCATTCCAGGCAGAAATATTTCTCTAAATATCCTGCGATTATTCAGAGTCATGGAAGCTGCACAACTACATTGACCCCAGGAAGCTGCTCTAATACTGGACCTGGAGAAGGCGTTTGATACCCTTCACTGGGATTACCCTTTCCAGGAACTGAAATTACTCAGGCATAATTGCATTCCACTCAGGCCTAGTTTCTGCCCTTGTCCTGGTCGGCAGGGGCACTAAACAAGGTTGCCTGCTCTCCCCCTCCTATTTGCATTGCCAATTGAGCCCTTGGCAGCCAGTCACCTCTTTTCAGAGGGGCTGGGGATATTCCCTTGCCAGATAGATATTATGCTATCTCTCTTTACGCGGATGATGTCTTATTCTACCTTAAAGAAATGGTGGGGGTTTGCTCTGCTTTTGCAAGCTCCTGAGTGAGTTAGCAACAGTTTCTGGCCTCTGAGTAAGCTGGAACAAGGCCTGCCTGCTTCCACTATACTCCAAAATTGCTCAAATTAGGCTGGACTTTAGAGATGGCCTGGTGCGTTGGGAGGTTATCTCCTTTCAGTACCTGTGAATCATTATCTTCCAATCTGACCAGGATTTGCTGGGTAGCAACCTGATGGTGGGAGTGACATCTATTCAGGCCCAGTTCACATTTTGGTGGTCTCTCCCCCTGTCAGTCATGGGATGCATCGTGTTCTTGAAGATGACAATGCACCCCTAATCTTTTATACCACTTTGCCAATCGTCTGGTGTTCCTCCTAGGAGGTTTTTCAGCAATCTGAATATGGTGCTTGGAGAACGTATTTGGCATAAGACTTGCTGCTGAGTGAAATTATCAAAATTGCAAATCTCTCCTGGTCGGATTGCTCCCAACTTCAAATACTGTTAGATAGCAGCCTAACTCCAATGGCTGACCCGTTGGCAACCCACATGCTTTCTTGAAGAAACAAGCATTGCTGAACCTCCCGATAATCATGATACAGTCCTGACACTGTCCACTCTGGGTGTCTGTCGTGGTAGTGTCTTCCCTGATTGTTGCAGGTAGCACTAAAATGCCTGACCAGAAGTTTCAATATGTTATGTTATTAATACTTATAGAGTGCATGTTCACCAAAGGTTTCTTGGTCCTTATAATACAGGAGCGATTCAGAGCCTACCTAGAATTTACTCAATGCCATGTGCTTTTTGAAATAATCAAGTTTTTAGCATTCTGCAAAGAATCCCAAGGATTTACTCTAGACATATTTTCCATGTAGAAGGGGCTCCTACTGAAAAGCTTTGCCCACCTGACCTAAGTTTACGAAACCTAGGTATTGCAAGCCAGTTAGCCTCGCTGGATCTCAGGTTGTGGGAGGGCATTTACCTCTTACCTCTCTCCACCAGAAAGATGGAATCGGTATTGTTCAAGTACACAACTTAAATTGAATTTGCTACTGTATTGGATGCCAATGTAGTTATCTTAGCAAGGTTATGGAATGTGAGTACTAAGGAAAGAGAAAAATCAGCGGTGCTGCTTCATTCTGGATAATTTGTAATTTCAGTGGAGCAGTGCGAGGAAGACCCACATAGACAGAGTTAGCATAGCCAAGTCTTGAGTTAATAACAGATGTTACAATTAATTTCCTTGCATCAAAGGGCAGCAAGAATTCGATTCTCCTCACAGTTTTTAATAGAAAGGAGAATTTTGATACTAGAGTCGCTGTATGGGAATTTAACGTGAGATTGGCATCTATCACTACCCCAAGGCTCTTTGCAGAGGGCGCTAGAGCAGATGCTGGGCCGAGGTCAATAGACCAAAAGTTATTGCGCCAAATATTGGCCTTATTTTCCAGCAAGACTATTTCAGTCTTATCGATATTTAACTTCAGCTGATTGCCAGCCATCCAGCTAGCAATAAATCTCATATTGTTTTGAAATTTTTCATGTGATGCAGGGGTATTATCCATGTGATACAGAAGCTGGGAGTCATCAATGTAATTATATACACTGCAAACTGAGATTGTCAGTGCCTCTATTAGAGGTTTCATGTTTCATTAAACAGATGAGGAAACAAGGAGGAGCCATGAGGGACACTGCACTCAAGTCCAAATGCTTCGGACGTGAAATTTCCAAGTTTCACTGACCGAGTGTGACTTTCTAAAAAGGACTTAATCCACTCAAGGGACTTGCCCTACCCCCCTGCCTTAGATACCCAGTCAATCGACCATGCCGAAGGCTGCGGAAAGTTCTAAAAGAACCTTGGTGACATTCCTTCTGTAGTCCTCTCCCCATCTTAATTCATCCATTACTGCTATCACAGACTCGGTACTATGAAAAGGTCTAAACCCTGCTTGCACTGGATGAAGGTAGGCAGTTGTCAATAAATGTCTGCTCAGTTCTAGATTGAAATGTGCTACCAATAGCTTAGCTGGAAAAGGAAGTAATGATCCATAGGAGATCCTGATTTGACCTTGATTAATAGTCCTTTTAATCCAGTCTCTTCAATGTCAGCAAGCTAGTAAGAACAATTCCATTTGCTTCAGTCTTAATCTCAGGACAATTAATGAGGGTAGGATACATAATGCTGTTCTTAATAGTCTTGATTTTATGAATGAATGAATGAATGAATTAGCATTTATAGAGCGCATGGCTACCAGAAGGCCTCCCAGCGCTAGGAACAGAGCAAACCAAGATGACCGGCTTTAGGCGACCGGGAACAAGAACGTTTTCAGTTGTCTACAGAGGGACATATAATCGTCCTCCAAACGAATGTGATTTGGGAGGGCATTCCAGCTCTTGGAGGCGATGTAGAAGAATTGTCTACCCCCACTCCTAGACCTATATATTCTAGGGACTACTGCCATATGTTTATTTCCAGAGCGCAAGGCTCTACTGGGACAGTGCGGATTGAGAATGGAATGTAAGATGGGTGGACCCTTGGAGGCCAGAATCTTGTGAACAATACTTAGGGACTTGAACTGGATCCTCTCCGCAACTGGAAGCCAGTGTAGGGCGGCAATAGATGCTCGAGCAGATTCTCTGTGGGGGGTCTGTAAGAGGAGTCGAGCTGCACAGTTCTGCACAGTCTGGAGTTTTTTTATCGTTGAACGCGGGGAGCCCAGATACAGGGCATTTGCATAGTCTAGACGAGAGAGAATTAAGGCTTGAACCAGCAGCTTCCTCGCCTTAAACGGCAGCAGGGGAGGATTTTCCTAACCATCCTAAGTATTCCATAACAGGTTCCTGCTACCTTCCGGGATTGTTCCTTCATATCTAGATTATGATCAAGCCAGACTCCAAGGCTTTTTATTTGTTCTTTAGGGGGGGCATACTATCCAGACATTTAGGCCATAAAGAGCTAGGAACTAGTGGGGAAGGTTTACCCAAAAACATCAGATCAGTTTTTGCTCCATTCAGTTGCAGATATGAACCCTCCATCCATGCTGCCACTTTTTCCAAACAATCGGCCAAATTGTTTTCCCTGTTCCCAGATTGATTAAGGGAAACAATCAATTGGGTATCGTCCGCATATGTGATGATCTGTATGCCAAAGGGTTTAACAATATTGGCCAGCGGGCTCATATAAATGTTAAAGAGGGTGGGACTCAGGGATGAACCCTGAGGAACCCCACAACTTAATGACCTACTCTTGGAAATAGAGTTGTCCTCAAAAACCTGAAATGAGCGGTCGTCTAAAAAAGACTCCAACCACCTTGGTGCAGTTCCCGACACCCCTGCTTCTCTAATTCTAGAGACCAGCAGCTGATGATTAACGGTGTCGAAAGCCGCACTCAGATCTAAAAGGAATGAAAAAATAGTTTCGTTTGTCACATAAGTCTTGAGAGGTTTTCACTTTAGGGGTTAACTTTCTTATGGCAAATAAGATTGTCTAAGATGTTGAAATATTTCCTTCTGTTTATTAGTTTTCTACCTAATCCTAATGCTATACAAGTTACATTTAATTTGCCGCAGGTTTGCTTTATATTCAATTTGTCTCTCTTTGTATTTAGTTTTGTATTCTTCCACATAGTTACTGCACCATTGGTGTTCAATCTGGCACAGTTTAGGTTTCGCCTCCTGCAATTCATTATTAAACCATGGAGCAGGCTTTGCTCATTTGGTTATATGTTGCTATTGCAGAGGTGTGAATCTCTCCACTGCTACTGTTAACCACTTTGTATATTCTCTCTCAGCCTCTGACACTGAATCTCCTAGTGTTGGTGTTGTCTGAATAAGCATTGATTCCATCTCATTGATGTTAACTTGCTTCCATTTTCTAATGCTTGTGAATTTAGTGAGCTGGCTGTTTGAGTATTTCAATATAGAAATAGATAATTCAATCAAATAATGGTCTGAACAAATGCATGGCTCTATGATTAAGTTCATAACTTCTAGATTTAGTGTCCAAACTAAATCCAGCGCATAGCCTTTGTAATGGGTAGGCATATCTATATATTGCTGAAATCCTAAGGCAGTCATTGAATCTGTAAAATCCTTACATTTGGGGTCTGGGTTCTGTGCATTTAGCCAAAAGGTGAAATCTCCTATACCCATTAGTTGTGAAAGTTGGGTGGATAAGGGACATATTAGTTAAAATATTTGTTGGTAAAATTTGCCATATATTGCGGTGGCCTATACACAAGTAAGCAAGCTATCATGCTGTTTTAAACAGTAAGAGATCCACATTTTCAATTGATATGCACTGAAATTAAAATGTATGCAGGTGTTTGTGTACAAAGCGGCCTTTTTGTCAGCTTTGATCTTATGAAGGAGCAAATAATCATTGGGAACTGTTTCTAGCATTTCTGGTAAGCGTTCTCCCTTAACCAAGACTCACTAATCAGCATTATATCTGGCTAAGTACGTTCAATATAAGCATTAATTTCCAACCTATGTTTAGCTAAGGAGCGTGTGTTCAGATAAGCCATACACAATGGCTTAAGTGCCAGATTTTTTGTGAAGCTTTTCCTGTCAAAGTTTGTTAGCATTGTATTAGTGCCCACTGCCATTACTTTGTGTGAAGATTTTAAAATTATCCCTTGCATAATTAGAGTGGTGGCAAGTTCCAAGGGGATATTTTGACCTACCGTATTCAATTGGAGAAGTTTCAGTCTTGAATAGGTAATTAAGTGGGCATGATGACTGCCACCTGGTCCCAGCGGAGCATGGAAGAGTGCAGACAGGTGCAGAGGGCACTGGCGCAGACGTGCTGTTCCTTTCTTTAAATAGCCCACTTGTTTGTCTCTCATTGGTTCCTAAGAACTGGAGAACTGACCGTGCAACTGCAATCCAAAAATAGCGGCACCCAGAAGTCGATGTAAGTGTGGAGTTGTGGATTAATAAAGTGCAAGATTAAGTATCAAAAGATTCAAAACATTAGTCCCTTTTATCCCTCTTAAACTTCAGTGTTCCCCACTTAAAATCGTTCTGTTAATTAATAGTTTAAAACATATTCACAATTCATCAGCAATTGTTAAAAAGGCTCAGATTCAGGCTCAGGTAATCAATTTGTTCCATCTATTAAAATAACACAAAGGCCTTCCTCCAGGAACTCCCCAAGCAGACTGAACACTTGAAACTGTAGGAACTACAGGTCTGGGACCAAGCCGAGGTTTCCACTCTGGGTGATTTGTTTTGAGATGGCCAACTTCTTCCATTTCTGGCTCTTGTGGACCAGTTTTATCTTCCTGAGGGTCAATTTCTAATTTATGGTTTCTTAATACACACCCTCCGAGTGACCTCGGCAGTGGTAGACTTTGGGTCTACTACCCATGCTGTCATGCATACCCTGCACATGATGGGAAGTAGTCACAGGCTTGTGAGTTGGTTGACTAGGGCCTTAGTGACTCATACTCAATCTTCGATGCAGGGCACCACAGACATTGGGGACACTGATTTTGGTAGAGTCTTGCACAACAAATAGTAGGAGAGAGAGCAAAAATATCCACAAAAGGTTTCTTGCAATGGCGATTAAAATTAATACATCCTACACAGAGCCTATCTTTCGCCCCTACAAATTAGTAGAATTGTTCCTGGTGCTTCCGACTCCAGGGCTCAATGTAGCACCTAGCTGGAAATCTTAGGCACATGGTCTGGGACTGCACTCTTCTGCAACAGTTTTGAGACGAGGTGCCATGGAGTCTGGAGGCCATTAAGTGAATGCCACAGGTAGGTTCCTGGGAGGCGGATGCCCTGGGACTTTACAAACGGCCAAAGAAAGCTAAGACAGCTAGCCGCTTCCTTGACCATGCAAAAAGGACCATTTCAATACACTGGAAAAGCCCAGTCCCCCTTCAGTGGAGCCTGACATCACTCCCTGAGACTATGGGTGGGGGTGGAAGCAATGGTCTCCACGGAGAAGAAGCTAAGAGCCTACTTCAACATCTGATAGCCCATAACAGGGAACAGCTGCTGTTTAGGACTTGCTGACTTACATAATTAAGGTAATTTATCGCCCTGAGATCCTCTTCCCTGCAAGGAATATATTTCCTCTTCTTACCCTTTAATCCCCAACAATTCTTCTAGAATCTAACAATACGTTTACCGACAAACTCTAGCCCTGGTGCTCCCACTCTATTGTGGCTTAACACTTAATCTCAGGGTCATCATCTCCCCCACAGTAAAACTCTTCTGCTGAGATCTTCCTTCCCCACCAAACTGATGACCATTCTGACAAATTCACCCACTTCTCCTGATTCACAGCTCCTACACAGTTTCTATTTTTTGTACTCCTTTAACTCAGTCTTAGTAGCCCCCCCGGTTTCTATTATTGCTTAGACCAAAGCTGATGTGTTTCTGGGTGCACCTTTGTACTTATGTACTACCACACGATTGTTGGGCATTCTTCAATGTATTCATCCTTGCACGTATCAATGCATTACTTTCTCATGCCCGATTATTGTTAAAGCTAAAAAAGATTATTTTAAAACAATAATTCAAGAATAGTACATAAGAAACAATATTTTACAAATCAATCAAGGAAGATCAAAAACCACATTCTCATGTGAGTTGCTATTAACGTGTTTAAATAGAAAGGAGGTGAATGGGCTCCACAACAAATCTATTTTGACCATCACATGTATAGAGGAAGAATACACCCTATCCATTCTGTGATTATGACACATCATATTCCACCATCTAGCAAAAGTCACCTTTGTAGTGTCCTTCCAATTTGAAGTAATTATCTGCCAAGCAATAGCAATGAGAAGGACTATAAACCTTCCAGTCATGCAATCCATATTCAAAAACTTGAACGTTCTCCTAAGAAGATATATATCTTATCAAATGGAAATTTAACAGAATAATATATCTGTGATTTTTTCCTAGACTTATGGTCAAAACAATCTAACATTCAGGCAGTCAAAGAACATATGTAATATATCACCATTATCTTTGCTACAATACCAAGATTCTTGTATATAAGACACTTTGACGTACGCAGTGAAACAATAAACAGAGGATGATGTATCTGTTTATGTGAATATATTATAACTGTAGCAGGTACAATTTGTTTATTAGAATAAATTAACATTTCATATTTGGAATTAGAAGAAGGAGGCATATTGAATTTCGTTAGAAAAGCCTGGAAGGACGAAAAATGTTGACCAGATAATAATCCTCTATGTATTTAATACCTTTGTGTATCCAATCCTTCCAGAAAATAACATTATTATTAATTCAAATATTGACATTGTACTAAATAGGAGATAATCTAAAATTAAACAAATGAGAAAAGGGTCGGAGAAGAAAAACCTTGACAAGTAATAAGGAGTGATTTATGGTAGGGGATGAAAGGGATCTAGGTTTATGCGTAATATGGTCTAAGCCCTTAAAGGAAAATAGAAACACATATGTTTGGTTAAATGTTTGCCAAATAGTGGGAACCTTAATGGACTCTTGAGACTAGAAAGTCCAAATTTGCTTAAGGATAAAAGCGGAATGATAATTTATAAATTTAGGAAACTTAACTCCACCTATATCATTGGTTCTCTTGAGATTATGTAAAGATATACTGCTCTTTTCCCGTTCAATAAGAACTTTGTCAACAAAGTGTTGATTGATTAAAAAAAATTCTGTGGCATTTTCCCAGGAAGCATTGATAAATACAAATTAATAATAGATAACGACATCATCTTAATAGTATCTAATCTGCCACACCAGGATAGAAATACAGGAGACCATTTTTCAATGAATAAACTCATTTTGTGCTTAACTTCCTCAAGGTTAATTGAAATGGTATCATTAACAGCATAAGAATACATAACACCTAAACAATTAATATTTTTAAAATTCCAGGTAAAACCAGAATCCTTCTGCATGTTTTTAAAAAGCAATTTATTAAGGGGCAAAAGCACATATTTATCAATATTTATTTTATATCCAGACACATCTGAGTAATTGTATAACAGTTGAAAAAATGCTAGCTTGGTAGTGGGATCTGATGTAAATAATGAGATATCTTGAGAATAAGCCGTAAATGTTACTTCTATGCCTTTACTCTTATGAACAAAAAAACTACTGGATCTAAACATTTGTTCCAAAAAAGGTTCAAGAACCAAAATAAAGAGTAGCGGGGATAGAGGACATCCTTGTCTTGCACCTCTTTTCAAATTAAAGTCGGCGGGCTGTAATCTATTTACATAGACAGAGTTTTAGGTGTTGAATAATGCAAACCAATGGCCGTGCCTTTCTAATGCTTATATAATAAAAGTTCAGACAACATGGTTGAAAGCTTTTTCACTGTCAAGTGTAACTGCCACGATTGGTGTGGTACTAGGTGATGCAGCATGTATGATGTTCAGAAAGGTCCTAGAGTAATCAGTAATTGTCAGGGTTATAACTAGTTTGGGACAATCTGTCAGGGACCTTAGCTGATTTCAGGACAAACCGTTGCAGTGGGGGTGTTTGCTCTATGCAGGGACAAACACTTTCTACACAAAGGGTTCAAAATAAACAAGATAGTACCCGAAAGCTGTGAGGGAAGCAGGACAAAAGCAGGTTGAGACAGGCCTTGAATAAGAAACTGGAGGACTGCAAGGGAAACTATGTAATTAACACTAGTACAAGCAACAGGAAGGTAAAAGTAGGGAAACGATAGAACAGACAAACTATCATAAATTACAGTTCGTCTGCTTCTCAGAATTGATTTCTCTGTGAGGTAAAAAATATCTTACAAGAAGGCAAGGAGCAGATTAATTTCAAAGCGTTCAGGGAGACACCCAGCAGCTCCTGGGTGGTTCTCTGTGCCAAAAAAGGCACATGCCTTGGAGTCTAACTTGCACTCTTTGGAAGCAATATAAATCAGGATAAGAAGATGAACACACTAGAGAAAGGAGAACAGTGGAAGGTACGCAGAAACAGAAACTGGGCTCAAAGAAAATCTGGATTGGAATAAGGATCAGGAACAGGACTGGAATATGCATAACTGACTATGCTGGAGGCCTCTGCACCAACAAGGACAGGGTAGGCATATGCTGTCAGAACAGGAACATAGAATATACATGACAAGGAATCTGCAAATACAAGACTGGTTTGGATGTGTGCAGTCAGAACTAGAAACAAGGTAAACAGGTAAACAAAGATGCAGGATAAGCAAGATACAGGCACCAGAGACAAATAACTCATCAGAACAGGAATGTAGAATCAAACAACAAAGAAATCTGAAATCAAAGGCAATCCTGGAATACAGCTGCAGGAATCAACAGAGTGCAAGGAGACTCAGCAGCAAGGTTAGTTGAGAGCCACAGCACTCTGGGCTCACTAGGCAGAAATAGCAGGAGGCTCAGGGGAGGAGGAGAACAGGTGTAAGGAGAGAGACAGGTGCAAAGAATCATCCAGGTGCAAGGAATCAGGGAACCACCAATGAAGAAAAGGCAGAGGTAGGACTTGGAAAGGAGAAGACCAGGGAAGCCAGCAGACACAAGACAGGACACAGGCAAGCCAGGAAAAGAGCACAGATCAGAGCTAAGACAGTGAAAAGCCCAGAAAGCAGGCATAAGGAGGTCTGAAAGGCCGTAGGATCCAGGAATCAAGGTAGAGAATAGAATACCACCACTAGAGTATGCTAGGGGCAAGGTTTTAAGTCAGAAAGGACTGAAGAGGCCATGATGCATCAGGATGGTAGTGTAGAAGCCTGGACTGGAATACGAAATGAAGTGTATGAGGCAATGCAAGGTTTGGAAGTGTATATTATCATATTCAGGGATACAGGCAGGACTTCAGAGGGCCTATTTGAGCACCAACTAGTGACTGGATAGTAAAATCCTAACAGTAGTATACCTGCTTTTAACAAAGCCATACTGTTCCAAACCAATTAAATCAGGAATAATTTCATGAACGCGTTTGGCTAATATTTTTGCAAAAATCTTACAATCAGGTTTTATAAGAGAAAAGGTCTATAGTTTTTACAAGAAGAAAAATTTCGATCCTTCTTATGGATCAAACAGGTCTTCAAGAAAAGAATGTTGTGCGCTATTTATTTAAATAAAATTAAAAAATTAAATAATCTAGGCTCTAAAATTTTGGAAAAAAATCAGCAGGAGAACCATTGGGTCCTGGTGCTTCTTCAGAAGATAATTTGGTAATAGCTGCAAAAATGTCATTAACATTAAAATCTGTTTCTAAAGAGGCAATATCCATTATTTGCTCTGGGCATTTATGTAGGGAATAAAATAATTCTTCAAATTTGATAATTGATGGGACCTTCTCAGGAGAAAATAATTGATTATAATAACCTAAAAAACAACCAATAATCACAGAATCTTTGTAATGTTTATTGACATCCTTGTCATGGATGACATTAATTTTTTTGTTTTCTTTTTAAATTTTTAAATAATTGACTAACAATTTTACCTGCCTTATTATGACCTCCATAATATTTTGCATTAACCTTTAATACAGTACCACATGAACTAACATTTGATTTTTTATTAAATTCTAGTTTTTCTTGAGTCAGGTGGGCTAGATTATTTTTGTGAGTTGAAGAAAAATATTCATGCCCGAGCTCTTTAATTAATTTTAACTAAGGAAAAGAGTCGGTAGAGGCTTTCTTTTTCTTGGTGGCAACAAAATTGATAACAAAGCCTCTGGCAGTTCCATTAAAGGCATCCCACACAATATCAAAGGTAGAGGCTTGCTGACCATTAATGTTAAAGAACTAATCAGAAAAGCATTCATATTCTTCAATATAAGGTTTATCATGCAGCAACGAGTTAATAAATCACCATTTATTAGAGTAACGACTATCCAGTAATAAATCTATATCTACAATAACCGGAGTGTGATCCAAAATGAGAATGGCACCTAGCTCAGCACTAACTAAAGATCCCAATATATTATGCCTTAAAAAATATAGTCTATCCTGGATCTAGACTGATGTACGGGTGAGTAAAATTGCATTCCATGAGATCAGGACTGTATAGTCAACATGCATCTGCTAGACTTCTTGAAGAGATGGAGTGCTACATTTGTTTTTGCATTTTATTAGAGATATACCTAATTGTAGAGTGTATATCTAAGAAAGGGGTCCTTGAGCTGATTACAATCACCTCCTACTATACGGTTTGTATTAGAGCAAGACATCAACTTCAATGAAACATTTTTTTATAAAACTCTAATTCTACCCATTAGGACCATATATATTGATTATGGAAAGTGGGATATTATTATTCCTAAGGTTCATGAGTAACCATGTGCCTTCATCATTGTTTCTTGGTTTTCTATGGTAACAAAAAGCTATGAAATAAAAGAACAACATTTTAGTTGCTCTTGGCTGGACAGAAAAAAATTCAACATAAAAATCTGTATGACCATAAAGCAACAAATTAGTAAGGACTGATGTTGAAATAGATAAACAAATGTAAATACCAGTTTCTAAGGCAGTGGGGATAGAGAAGAAACTATTTCAAGAGAGAAAAAGAGGAAAGGAAAGAGAAAAGAGTGAAAAATGAGAGTAAAATAAAAAACCCCAATAGACAAGAAAAAAGAAATGGTAAGAAGCCATCATAGACTCAACCATAATATTGAAAATTAAGTAGAGAAAAGAAAATATTATATGCTGGGAGTGATGGAATGCAGGAACGCAGGAGGGATAGCCAGTCAGGAATCGAACACCCCCAGAAAAGTGAACCAAATATAATAAGTTAGATGTAATATCTGAAATACTATGCCGGAGAGCAATAAAAAAGTCATACAAATGATATTTATATAGACATGTGAATGGAGACAAAATGGAGACAACAAAATAGGGCAAATCAAGTTTTACCAACTTCCTTAGCCTCCCCTGTGTTGATTGAGAAATTATATTAATTGGGCAGGATTCTCATAAACTATGGTTTTGTTTTTAAAAGTGACTTTAAATGAACAGAGATGAAAAAGACCAAATCTGGCATTCATAGATGCCTGAGCGGTTGCCAAGTACTTGGGTGCAATGTGGTTGTTAAGAAGGAAGGTCCTTTCCCACCATCAGAGTCAGGGCTGATCCTTATGATTGCCTTATCTCTTTCTCCCCCCTCTCTCCTCTCGCCAACCTCAGCCTCCGACTCTTCTCCCCCTCCCACCGCTCGCTACCCCTTTTGATGTTTCATTTCTCCGTTCACTCTGTAAATATGTAATTTTGAATTGTCCAAGCCTAATCGCTGGTAAAATGTAATCATGAGTAAATTCACTATTTGTGTATATATACTCATATATAACTCTGACCACTAGTATATGTAGTAGACCTTTGTACTTACTACCATTCCTCTGAGTTTAGAGTTTATCCGTTTGTATCTCTTCTTTGAGTGACTTTACAACTTGTACATTTGCAATTTTTTTTCTGTGTGTATCTCTTCTTTGTGTGACTCTACAACTTGTACATTTGCAATTTTTTTCTGTTTGTATCTCTTTTGTAACTCATGTAATCCAAAGTCCTTATGTAACGCAACTGGTTCTTTTGTAAAGCGCTCTGACACCTTTGGGTAATGTTCGCGCTATATAAAATCGCATTAAATAAATAAATAAATAAAAAATCCCCTGGCGCCGCTTCATACCATGGTGTATTTTTCCTCTTTCAATGGGACGTTTGCATAGTCACTGCAGCTTGTTTCCGATTTGCACTCTTACGATGTATTGCTGTTACATTTTGCCAGTGTCATTTGTGATTGCTTGTTTCTTTCATAATCACGATGGCTGTTTTATTCTCTACTTGCTAATGATATGATTTTTTTTATTATTATGTATGAACTTGTTGTTTCAATGTGAGTACTCTAGGTTTTAGCTATTTATTATGTTTTTTATGTATTTTATGTACACTTTTATGGCCCTAGTGGCCAAAATTAAGTTATTTTGACTTGACTTGACATGATTTAACAGGAGATATTCCAGATCCTTTTTTGGTCTTTAATTTCCACTTTTATTTCCACAGCCAGAAATGTCTTTACGAGGAGTAGTGGCCAAAATAGACTGTGCAAAAGTACACTGAGGAATAGGTGTTGATGAATTATCCATTGATTGATATAGATTCAGTCACGGCACTGATAGAGGCAACGATAGACGCATCACAATGCTAGCCAGGAGAAGGTTTATAATGTAATGACAGTTTTTATCACTTTGTTTTATTGATTTAGTCCTTCACATCAAACGGTAAGAGATAAAATATCAGCAGATGTCAAAATATAATGAAAGAAAGAGAAATAACACAGCAGTGTTATGTAAGTTAAGAATTATTCCTCTAGAAGATGGTCAGCTGGAGTTCACCATAAGGTCAGTCAAATGGAAAAGATGATAATTAACAATTCTCTTCAGTAAAAATAGGAAGCACAGACTAGCATTCTAAGAAGCAGGATGTCACATATAAATAGGAAGATCCGAGGATATATTTAGAAAAAGTCAGTCAGTGTTGGAACAACTTTGCGGCTGTCCGAGGCCCCCGCAGGGGGCCACTAACGAGGGCAGCCCTCTAGTGCCAGCTGGGCACCCCACACCCCCGCAGGGACTCAGGGAGGAGTCCCCCAAGCCTTGGCGCAGCGCGCTAGGCGAGCATCACGTCCGGGGCGCGAGGACAGGGGAGGGGTATATATTCCTCCCCCACCATCTTGTCGTCCTCTTTGCGCGCCCGGACACGCCGTCTGCAGGTCGTCTCTCAGTTCTGCGACACCGGAGATAGAGTCAAGGTTTTTGGTGAGTCTGGGCCACCTGGGGCAGTTCCCCAAACCTCCGGGCCATTTGGGCAGTTCCTCTCGCCTCCCCACATAGTCCTTTGGGTTGGATGCCACTACCCCCCCTTGATCGAAGTCCGTGCTCACTGTAGGGCGCGTTTTGTCACGGGGGGGTTAGGGAGTCGGGTTGCTTGGGCGTGCGAATGGGCCCGCCGGAGGAACATTTGCCAGGCCTGGGGGGGCGGGGACTGTCCCGGGACCCGACTTGTAGAAAGCTCGTGTCCGTAGGCTTAGCATTGCCGATCGCCCTGGCCGCATACATGGAGTCGGCATTGGTGATTTTCTGCGGTGAGTTGTTCCCCCCCCCCCTCGGTTGCTCTTGGTTGTTCGGGGCACGTGAGCCGGCGCTATATGCCGAATGTTGGTGTGCAAGGGGGGGAGGCGGTGGTGGTTGGTCGCGCACCACAACGTGGAAGTTGGCAGCAGTGCTGCAGTTGATAGGGGTGCGATTAATGCCGCCGCTTGTACCAACGCGTGTGCGGTTCGGAGGCGGCTTTAAGTAAAGGAGCAGGCGGTGCTGGAAAGAACTTTTAATCGCGGTCGGGCTGCAATTTTTGGATCAACTTGCGGTGAGGTTGCCCGGATGCGACCCCTCGTGTTGGTTGCCCTGCTGGCAGGACGTGCCCCCGCTTCCACGGACATCGATGACCAGGAATGCACAGGGCTGCTAGTGGGCCGCGCGGTGGCGCAGGGGTCGGGACAATGAGGGGAGGCCCCCACCCACCGCGCTCCCTATGTTTAAAGGGGGGGCAGATGGTCAGAGCGTCCATGCAGAGGTAGTGGCTGGATGCGCTTTTAAGCAGGAAAAGCTTGAAAGTAGTTGCAGGTCTTACCTGTCTTCCGGTGCCCTCTTTACGAGGGGCAGCAGCTCCTGGCCCAGTCTAGCGTGTAAGCAAGCCGGGAACGGACAACGCCGTCTGAGCAGGTTCAGGCTACGGCTAGGTAAAAAAAAAAAAAAAAAAAAAAAAAAAATTGGGATGTTATGCGATGCACGATTTTGAAATGCTTACGAGGCAGCGTGGTGCTCCGGCCACGTTGCGGTGCAATCCTTTACCGATTTTGCTAACGGGGACGGAGTGTTTACTGGCGCGAGTGGGCGTTCGCCTGTGTGAGCATGTGTGAGGGCCGTAGGCCCGGCTTTAGCTAGCGCTTCAGCCGGAAGGTGGTGTTTGATACACGTGGCCACCGACCGGGCAGCATTAAGATGCTATGAACTTCACGACTGTTAGGAGGCGCGGTATGCAGTACTCGTTTCACATGCAGCGTAATTGACGATGTGTCCGCTGCTGTGAGGTCCCCTGAGCACGGGTTGGCACCAGGTTCGAAATTCGGCATCCTTGGTGGGCAAGCAACAGAGCCTCAACGCGCGGGAGGACACGAGCATGCAGTGTCCGCAGGGGCTGGCTGCGGTGCCTGGGCGCCGGTGGGGTAGAGGTGGTGCCCATAGTTAAAATTAAAGGGCCGTTGTCTTAAGGGTGTAGGTAAACACAGGAGGCAAGATGGCAGGAGATTTGTCGGTAGCCAGTCACGGTGCGTCTCTATAGTGACTGCCCAATGAATATTCATTAGGCGTCTCATCCGGTAACCCCATGAGAAAGTAAATTTTGCTAGGTAATTAGGGACTTTCAATTAAAGGCTGTTAGTACATCTCGCTTAGTGTGTGCATACGGCACGTTGCGATAAAAGGTGCTAAGATACTGGTCCTGGTGCGGTTGCGAGCTGAGCATTGGAGACATTTGTGAAGAGGGTGCTACGCTCACTAAACACTAGTCTTTTTTCGGCATCCCAAAATCGTGAGGCGAGGTCAATTTGGGGAACGGTTCTTGGTTTCTTGCCATTTATTATGCTTTTGAAATTGTAACTTTTGCTGAAGGGCAGGAAAATGCGACCGAAAACAGCCATTACAAACCGAATGTCCTAGCATTTAACAAGGGGGCATCAGGACAACACTGCGGGGCTCACGTACTAGCACCCTATTGTCCATCTATGTACATCCCAGAGTGCTAGGGGTGTTTACGCCACTGGGTGGCACTGTTCAACTGTTTTGTTTATCATTCCACGACAGGCTTATAATGGTATAAAACCACGCTGGTCGTGGCATGGGTGGGTCTGTGTGCTTGCTGGGCATGGGGACAAAAAAACAAAAAAAAAAAATTCCTGGGCAACCCGATTGCACCGAACGAGGCATCTAATGCTTTACGGCATCAAGGGGCAGCTCGGCAAATTGGGCCTGTTTACGGGAGCTTAGTGTGTGGCTCTATTGGAAGTGTGCTTGCCAATACTGTGCGCGGGGTTTGTAGGCGCCTCTGTGGCCTAGTAGTTATGGGTGTTGACACTTGCACCAAGGTTAAGTTTCAACTGAGGCCGTTAGTGGTGGTGTGCTTTCTCTCAACGAACAAAGGACAATTTTGATGCGGGCTTATATTGGGGGGGCACCAGTCACGTGAGGTGGCACCATTGTGCCCTCCCTGAGGGTGTGAGGGGAGCAACATCTGTAAATTGGGTCAGCGGGGTTAGAGCGGACCCTGTCGGATTGTGGCTGACCTCATGATGATGGGGAAGGTGCTTTGTTCTGCATTCCGTCCATCAATTGTGGGTATTTTAATTCCAATCAAGGGGTACAAGTGCCGGTAGTAGGAACCGGTCGTTCCCGGCGGTAGCTGCCGGCCTGGCCCGAATTCCAACTCACGCATGGTGTAGCCAGCATTATCACCGGTCAGGGCAGACAATGGGGACCAGGAAAGACCGCTTGAGTCTTGTGCATCTGTGTTGGTAGGATGATGTCTGTTTTATATTACAGGAGTCCCCTCTGGCCACGTGGGTGCGGGACTCCAGCCTACCATGGAGGCCACGTGGTTGGCAGGCAGGACGCGGTGCGTTGGCATGATGAGGCTTCCGGCCAGGGGTAAACCAGGAAGCCTGTCAAACGCGGCTCGGACAGGGCTGCCAGGTTGTTTGGAGGCTGGCTGCGAAAATGTAGGCCTGGCGCTATTGGTATGAGTGGCACACCTTAGGCATTGGAGATGCGGCATGAGAGCTCTCTTCGTGAGAGCGCAGGGTTTTGGGCGTTCACGGGGCCTTCGTTAGCTAAGGTTTTGTTAATCTCAACGAACTGGTCATCTAGCATAGAACCGTATTGCCATTCGTAACTGCTTTGGACAATACAGGAAACATTTCCAAACAAGGAACGCAACATATTTAAGCTATTTTGACGTATGTGTCATTGTATTTGAGGTATATAGATCGAGCTAATTTTCTACTTCTACATAATGTCCGTGTGTTGCGGTCCATTTGCAGGGGCTCCACGGGGGAACGTGTTGGAGCCAAAGCGTGATAGGTCTGTGGCGGAGACCACCCTGTTGTGGGGATTCTATGCCCGAGGCGATCAAGCCGCTAAGTCCTCTTCGCACGCTGAGTGTCAAGGTGTGCGGGCTGTGTTTCAGGGTGGCCAGGGCGTTCTGGTTGTTTGTTTTCCCCGTTCCTTTTATGTCTTTACTTTTAAACTAATCGGTAATAGATGTCCAGCGCTGAAAGGGGAGACGGTTGTGCCCAGTAGTCACACCTGTACAGCGTCAAACCGCCGTAGGAATGGAAGCTGAGCGCATTATGTCGCTGGTCGCCCTGCCGGGCGCAGCTGAGAGTTTACCAATCGAATTGGCTTGAACTGTGCTCCAGGGTCGCGCATGTCTTGGTACACACTCTTTTGACGGGCAGCACCACTTGATAGCATCTCTCTCTGAAAGGTGAGGGGCAGGGGTTTGCAGACCCGAGGCTCTCCAGTGGCAACTCAGGGCGCTTCACGCGGGTCATTTGGACGCCCACCATGGTATTGTGAGGCAGGGGACTCTGGGGAGATGGGTGAGATGGCTCAGCTGGTCATTGGCCCAGCTGCAGAGGGGTGAGAGCAGGCAGCAGATCAGAGGTGTGTGCAGGCAGTGGCCAGCAGACATGCCTCTTGGTGGCAGGCCAATCGTTGTCTTTGCCGTGAAGCACTACTGGTACCGGAAATGGTGGTATCTAGTCCCACACTACCAACAGAGTAATGGGATGATGTACTGCTGGGCACTGTTGGACACAGTGTCCAATACATGCATCAAATGTAGTTGTACACGTGGGCACACACTCATACTTGCAGAGGTGTCCAGGAGGCAAACAATTGTCATGTTGGAGGGAAAGGCCCTCTAACGTTTTTTGGACATACGCGGTTAACATTGTGACTGGGATTCAGGGATGAGCCTGTTCGCCAGCACTCCCTGCTTTTGCAGGTGAGGAAGTTGATATCCTCACTTGTTAACTTTTCTGCCCAAGATCATGCGGGGGTCCGGATTTAGAACCGGTGCCTTCTGGTGAGGACGATGTCGGCGAGCTGTGAATTTTAGGCGTTCACATGCTCAGTCGAGATGTTGTGTTTGATCATGGTGGGGCCAGCCCAAGGGAGGATTTTGCATGGAGTGGGAGTTGACAGTGGTGGTTCGTATGCACTGTTTGTTTTGGATGTCACATTTCAGCTGTCCTGTGTGGCACTTTGTGGCTGCTCGTGGGCCGGCCAGGGAGTGTCCACTCTGGAGACCCTGTTCCCTCCCTTCCAAGAACCTCGAACACCCTCCACCGGAAGCAGAGCAGCCTCTTATCTGCTATGACGTGTGCGCATTAGTACAACACAAAATGCTTACACTGGTACAAACACGTTAATCTTTGTGGCACTAGAACGAGGTCAGACCTTCCACAGTCCTGGTATTTTCGAGTACAGATCATTGTAAACCTGGCACGTTCACCAAATTGCTGCAATTGTGCTAGGATCACTACCAGAATTTGGCGGGGGCGGATAAGGGTGGGATTTCATGGGCCCGCCCATGATCAGCATCAGTGTGCTTGCTCCTCAAACCGGGTTAGCAAGATGTTTGTCCCTGATGGAAGCATTGTTAACTGTGCCCACTGCACTATCCCTCTCCCAGTTTGCGAGCAGGGGCTTAATTTAAAAAGCAGTAAGCTGCACAAGAGTAATTCATACTCGGGTGTCTAGGCTGCTCTTCTATGTATGTACACCAACAAGGTGGCAATCAACAAGCATTTCATCCTTCTGAGGTCGATAAAACAAGTACCATGGAGCTGAGTAACAAACCTGTTATGCAGCGCCAAGATACCATGGGGTGTACGTGTTACCAAGTACAGTCAGAAGCGGAAATTGTTAATGAATCTGGTGAATACAGTGGGCTCACTCAGCAGGGTAGTAGCGAGAGCCCAGAACAATTTCCATGGGGCGGAAGGGTGGCACAGGCAGCAAAGTTGACAGCCAAATTGACAACGTTTCATTAGTCTGGCGGGCTGCTCTGAGCAGAGCATTTGCAGGCGTAAGTAACAGTTTCCGCTACCAGTTCAAAGGTGCATCTTTCACTAAGTTACTCAGATCACTGGGACAGGAAGTAAGGTGGGCTGGATAATTCTTGCTTCTACCTGCATTGGCACATCTTGTCAGGAGTGATTGTCAAAGGGATTGCACTTCAGCCAGGTATTGTTAGCACCCATCCACACCAAGCCGAGTGTTAAGGTCACCCTGGGCCCCATTTACACAGCCCAGTATTAGGCCCTTGTGGGTCAGGCCATGAATTACTAAAGTGAACTGAACAGGAGGCGTGACCGCGGGTTACGCTAGCAGAAGTTTGGGGAAGAGCTAAACTCCACCCATGGTCATGGTGTAGTCTTAAGTAAGTTGGAGTTGTCACTCTTATTTGACCAGGGGTTCGATGCTACACGAGGGCATCGCTGCGCTGCGGCCAGAGCACTGCCTTTGTGTTTCCCAGGGGGCAGCTAGTGAAGGCAAGGCTCTTCCCAAACCTGGCACCAGAACACAAGGTAGTCAGGGCCAACTTGTCTGTTGGGTGACTTGGGTAGGCACCGTGTAGTTGTCTCTCCACGAAGGGGTGAGTTGTCTCCAATAGTGGGCACAATACATATGTGGTCCGTTTGTGGTATATCCTAGCGGACCCACTGACGGTGTACTGCAGCTAAACAGGGAACTGGGAAGCTTGGTTTCCGTCACTGTGGCAGGTTTAAAGCATCCAGGGTCGGAGAGGCACAGTAGGTACTGTGCATCTGTGATCCGATGGCAGTTAGGCAAGCGGGGTGCGCTGCGTAAGTTGTAATTACACAAAAGGGTGAGGTGTCTCCAGTAGTGGGAGCAAGACATACATTGTTTCAAACCAGCTTCGATACCATTAAGGTGTTCACCAGGGTAGCAAGCAAAGGGGTTTGTGCATAAGTCTGGGCAAAGGGGCGAAATAAGTGCACCCCAGAACAAAGGGCAGTTGACTATGATCCTGCAGTTAGGCGCAAACGCCCGCCCGGTCAGTAATAGATGCCACGCTCGGTGGTGACGCTGTCAGCCAACAGTGGGCTGCCGTCCCAAGTAATGGGGACACAAGGTGTCAAGCACAAAAGGCTACTATGTAAAAGAACATGTGGCATGTCCAGTGATCAACAAAAAGCTAAATTTAACTGAGCAGGTAATTTCCCACCGCTGGGGTTGCCCTGGGGTGGGCAGTGTGAACGCCCCTGCCCCCTATCCGGGGGCCCTCGCAGGGAGGGTTCTAGCCGGTCGACTTTTCCTGCAGTTAAGGTCAAATGCCCTGCCCGGTTAGCTATACTAGCCTCACTGGGCGGGGGTGCTGTCAGCTAACACATTGTGCTGCGTCCCCAAGAAAGGGGGCAACAAGGTGCCAAGCACAAAAGGCAAGGCGAGCAGTGTGAATCCCCCCCCCCCTATTCGGGAATATTTTGGGATGAAGGGCAAAGTAGGACTTAGCCAATCCTTAAAGTTAGGCACCATATGGCAGCCAGTGCGTATCCCTAGGGGGGTCCACCACGAAGGGAGCTGAGCTGGCGAAATTCCCATAAGAAATAAGGGATGCAAGGGCAGGAGGGCACCCTGGCTCATCGTCACACACGTCTAGTTATGGACATTCCTGTGCGTCATGAGTTAGAAAGCAAATGGACGGTGCAAAGGTTAAAGTATAATCCTTCTCGCCCGAATAGCCAAAAGTAGGCAGGTGGGTGTAGGAGCGGTCTCCCAACAAGCGGGCAGCTGTCCCTTAAGCGGGCACACAGGTGTGCTAGACACACCGTCCTAGATGGACGGCAGCTAGGTGAGCTCAGCAAATTCATGGGGCAATGTGAACCAGGGAATCGGATCTGCCCCGCCCAGAGTTGACACAGGGCTGAGTTATGTGAAGTAGTGGAACTTTCCCACAGGAGGGTGGATAGTTCTTGACACAAATTCACAGGGCAGAAGGGCCTTGTGTTGCAATAGACACTAGCTGATCCAGGCTATCAGCAAGGGCTATTATGATATAGATGGGGTTCATCTATCACCAGTGGGAGTGTTCTCTTCCCTAGCTTTGCAGGAGGCCTGGAAATAAGAAGTTGCAGGTGAGAAAGGAGCTGTTTTGGTGGGGGCTCTGGCGGCGACGGTGGCCACCTCCAGAGCTGTGGCGGAGTTACAGGGCGATCTGGAAGCAGAGGGGTACAGAAGGGTACCTCTGCGCGGCACCATGGTGGGTGCCAGAGCCAAATCCTAGGAGCCTCATGGGAGGTTCCTGGAAAACCGTGTCGGCGCCCCGTTAGTCCTTCGGGCGGTTGTGGGCCTGAACAACCGGGGGTTTGCTATGCTACGCTCCGCCCTGAAAGGGGCGTGAGTAACAAGGGACCATGTGTCACGTGATCCGGGAAGAGGATCACCAGAAGTGGCAGCACAGATGGGGTTCGCCCCAGTGCTGCTTGGCTCATCAGGCGGGCAGGCGGCCCAGACGGTTGCCTGCCCTTGGATCGCCCGTAAGATAACCCACCATATTACATAACGGTGTATGTAATAAACCTGCAGCAATTTTACCCAAACAAGAAATGTGTTGTGTGTTTATTTATGAGCATGCATGTTACGTTGGAGGGGTGGGGTAGGTTGCCAATGCTGGTACTATGCGGCTGTCCGAGGCCCCCGCAGGGGGCCACTAGCGAGGGCAGCCCTCTAGTGCCAGCTGGGCACCCCACACCCCCGCAGGGACTCAGGGAGGAGTCCCCCAAGCCTTGGCGCAGCGCGCTAGGCGAGCATCACGTCCGGGCGCGAGGACAGGGGAGGGGTATATATTCCTCCCCCACCATCTTGTCGTCCTCTTTTGCGCGCCCGGACACGCCGTCTCCCACCCTACCGCTTACCCGGCGTGGTTCGTGGCAGGCAGGAGGCAGAGAATGTTGTAATGTTGTCTTTTTTCGTTGCAGGCGGAGTTACAGGGCGATCTGGAAGCAGAGGGGTACAGAAGGGTACCTCTGCGCGGCACCATGGTGGGTGCCAGAGCCAAATCCTAGGAGCCTCATGGGAGGTTCCTGGAAAACCGTGTCGGCGCCCCGTTAGTCCTTCGGGCGGTTGTGGGCCTGAACAACCGGGGGTTTGCTATGCTACGCTCCGCCCTGAAAGGGGCGTGAGTAACAAGGGACCATGTGTCACGTGATCCGGGAAGAGGATCACCAGAAGTGGCAGCACAGATGGGGTTCGCCCCAGTGCTGCTTGGCTCATCAGGCGGGCAGGCGGCCCAGACGGTTGCCTGCCCTTGGATCGCCCGTAAGATAACCCACCATATTACATAACGGTGTATGTAATAAACCTGCAGCAATTTTACCCAAACAAGAAATGTGTTGTGTGTTTATTTATGAGCATGCATGTTACGTTGGAGGGGTGGGGTAGGTTGCCAATGCTGGTACTAGTACTGTTGGCACGTGATTAATAAACGATGGTGCACTAAAAAACTGTGAGGCAAAAGATAGAAATATCGACACATTGCTCCTTATTGCCTATTCTTTGCAAAATTGTAGCCTTCTTCCTCAGGCATCTGAAAGCGCATGAAGCGCATTTGAAGAAAAAAAGAAAACAAAATGGCAGACACAGTGGCCCAGTGTGAGGCGCGGCACAGCAATAAGGATTGTGAGAAGCAGGGACCAGGTAAGGTCCGAGAAATCTCACCTCGCCGCGCCTCCACAACTCACACGTGGTCACAAGCAGCCCCCCTGCCTGGGAGAGGAGAAAGGCACCAAAATCCTCACAGGGAGCTCTGGGAGAACGGGAGCTCTAGTCCCGAGCGGCCATTTTGCAGACGACCAGACCACGCCCTGACACATATGTACCTTGACTATATATATATATATTTTCAAGGTGCATAGATGTGGAGTTAAGAATTGTAAATCGATATTTCCTCTATATGTACCTACCTTTCGATAGTTTGTCCACCGATATTCTGTCTATGATATTCTTATGCATGATATTCCATAGTACAATCAGCAAATTGTTGCTCAGACATTCTCTTGTCAGGCCTCCATCCTTACAATGGGTTGCACTGTCTCTGATGGACAAAAGTAAGGTTTTTAGAGCTGCGCCACCTGCAAAGTGCGAAATAGCAGAACAGTTCATTAGGAGGTAACTATTTGGGTACTATCAAACACAGAGGTCTGAGTGAGTGCATAACTTGCGAAGAAAAAAAAATATGGATGAATAATTATGGCTGTATATTTTGGATATTATCAGAAGCAAATTCTATTTATATCAAGAATTTAGTGTGTTTGTTTTAGCACAAATAGTAGCATATGCTGTTTTTAGTCTGGTTATTATCAGGAGCACAGCTCTGAGTCAGCCTGGGTTTTCTGGACTGAGTTCTCAGCACATTTGGGTATGAGTAGCAGAGCTCTGAGTGAAGCAGTGCTGTGCATCCCGATGTTCATCAGGTTCAATGGGTCGCCTTAAGATTGGTCTTTGAAAGAGACCAACAGGCTGGGGGTTGTGAAAATAATGTGATTGTTATGTGATTCCGATTCCTAGTTCAGTATGTCTTTGAGTTGAATTTCTAGTGGTTGTTTTAGTAGATTTCCCAACATCGAGAGGCCATTTAATGTTTTGGGGAAAACCACTGCACCCCATTGTTTCAAAAATGTTGGGGTTTGTGCAATAACCCCAACATTTTTTAAAGAATGGGGTGAAGTGGTTTTCTAAAAAACATTAAATGGCCACTGGATGCTGGGAAATTTACTGAAACAACCAGTAGAAAGTTCAGCCCGTATTTGTCCATCTACAATGCATTTTTTTAGATACTGTTAATCCGTGAGAAAGAGATATGAGACTCATGTTATTGTCTAAATTGTCTAGGACCTTTCATAAAATGTTTGTTGCAGACAACTGATTAATTAATTTTATAGGATGATCTTTTACACTGCATGTCATATTTTATGAGTTTGTTTTTACCTTTGTATACTTTGTGGTTTTGATTCGAAACCGAATAAAGCTGACATGACTGACTACCTGTTGGAGTGAGGGGCAACAATATAGGAGCAGGGAGGGATCATTCTTTTACAGAAAGGTTTTGACAGCTCCACTGCTCAGGGCCTAAATGAGGCTGGCGAGGTCATTTAGACATAAGGGGAACTTCTTGCACGGAGGACTGATCAAGAGTAAGTCATGTCAGTCCAGAAAGAGTCGAACAAGGGGCTGGTTTGTCCCCAGCTCTGTCGACCCTTCCGACGCGCCAGCTTGATCTGCAGATTTCCTTTAGTTATTACGAACCCTAAAATTTTCTGCTCTTTTGTCATCCCCATTTAGAGGGCCGAACTAGCATTTACACTCTTTTTCTCCAATTAAAAAAATTACCATTTTCTTTTGTTTCAGGCAGACCAGCAACTAGTTTAGCGGCAGGAAATTCTTGTTAAAACCATGAGAAGTTCTGAGGTATGGGCACTGCGCCGCCTAGTGGCCACCTAGCGTGATACAGAGCTGAAGGCATAGAACGGACCTGAAGAAAAAAATAACTAAATGAAAATGCTTCCTGCCGTCAGAGAACTAGGTCATGTCAATGATTCTACATCATTCTTCAAAGGGGATCCCATGGGACTGTCGAAAGTTTATGATACTAAATAATATATGACAAGTCTCTACAAAATAATACCCCACTGCTTCAAACGGGAGCCCTGTCCCAGTTATTCCCTCCTTTGCAGAAGATGGGTAACGACGTCAGAAGCATAGCAGCTGCCCCTGAACCTGCTGCGATTGTGACAACACCAGCGGTACACAAATATAAGGGTTTCAGCGGCGGTGGGTTTAAAACCGCAGGTGTCGTGCAACCTTCCTCGTGCGTCAGTCACCGTTCCTCTCTCAGTGCTCATTATCAACGCGTGTTGATTTATGTTCATAAATACAGTGGCACTTGAATGTGCCAAGTGACAGGGCAGGCGTTTAAAATAATTTTCACTTTTTTAATTCTTAAAATTCGACTTCAAACGAAATCCGGCAGCGATGTTCGGCGGAGCCTGTTTTCTACTGAAGGACTGTTGGCACATCCTATTGAAGTCAGAACGTAATTTTTGAGAATTTCACAATGGACATAAAACGCAGGTTATATGGAGAGCAACATAACTGTGAAACTAGTGCATTAAAAGTAGGGTTCGCGTAATTATGTGGCAAATGAGGACAAAATGATGTAAAAGCGTTGAATAAATTATGTGTGAAGTATAGGCAATGATGCAGAATGTTCAATGGCAATATTGTCTTGCTATTTTGTTAATTTAGCAAGCATTAATTAACAAACTCTGGCTAAGCTAATAGGTCTCATCATGGAAACCTATTGGCTCTACTAATGCGTTTTTTTAAATGCTGTACTGCCTCGGCAAAAATGCTGATGCTAGACAGCATGGACAAAAGGTGAAAAAAAGGCCCAATGACATGTTGTAGACGTGCGCATGTGTTATGATTCTAGTGTGTGATGCGGGTACCATTTTTTAGTTACTGAACGTAGATGGGTGAGTAAATAAAAACAATATGGGAATTAAGTAGCACGAAAGCACTTCTATTTATAAAATGAAAAGCCAACAGAAATCTGCTGCCTGGCCTTCCAAAAAAAGATTTAAAAAAAATAAAAAATAGGACCGCAGAGGGTAGAAGGGGGCGTGGAGGAGCAGGTCGGGGTAGTGGCTGGGTGGGAGGAAGGGAAAAGAAGCAATGACGGAAGGAGCAACAAAAAGTTGGGTTGGACAGACGCCCACGAGAGGGACAGCTGGAAAACTCATGCACTCTTATGGAGTTCTTAAGCAAAAAGAAAAAAGTAGTTCCCTAAAAGTGAGCACTGTAAGGACTCAAGTAAAGAGGCTATGCTCCAGGGGAGGGACAAACACAAGATGGACATGGCAAACAATCAAAGAAGAAGCAAGCAAATGAGAGTGACAATAAAGCCAAACAGTGGTAAGCAATGGCCAGACTTTCAGCCTGCTAGACAGATAAAGGGATCCCAAATCTATGTAAAATACAAATTCACCAAATCCTATTGAAGATGTCATTCACTAACAAATCATTGTGTGTTAAATGTAAGCAGTAGCACATCATTTTAATTATAATGTCCCTTCTAACTCAAAGAGCAAAATAATTTGTGTAAGGCAGATGTTGCGCTCAGCAGAAAATAAGACTACATCTGCTAGCAACTTGTAATGAAAGGTAAACATCTTTGGTTCTGTATACTCCTGTAGTGCTCATTACAATTTAAGGACTAAATTCCTATCCCTGTGCAAACAAGTGTCTGCACAGGGATCAGACCTGAGCAAAATCTGAGTCTGAGCAAAATACTTGAAAACCATTCAACCGGACCTTGTCAGAATTCCTAGAACTGAACTACAGGCTTCAAGTAACTCAAACAGGATTCCGACCTAGGCACAGCACGGAAACCGCCCTCCTGGTGGTGGTGGAGGAATCAAAGAGGCTAATGGATCAGGGAGGCTCTACAGCTATTATCCTCCTTGACCTAAGCGCCGCCTTTGATACTGTAAACTATGACATCCTTATCGAAAGAATTTCCATTGTGGGAGTCTCAGGATTAGCCCTGAAATGGCTTAACTCTTTCCCGAGAGACAGGACCTTCCAGATTTTTGAGGGACCTTGTACCTCTGATACTTTCCCTTTGAACTGTGGAGTACCCCAGGGCTCGCCCTTAAGCCCTATGCTATTTAATCTATACATGCACCCATTGGCAGACATTGTATCGACATTCAGGATCTCCATAGTCTCTTACGCTGATGATACCCAACTGGTCCTCTCTCTTTCCCCCAAGCAGGATCCCCAATCTACCACTCTGGGCCCCTGTTTGGAAAAAGTTGCCAGTTGCATGAATACATCTTGCCTCAAGTTAAATGGGGATAAAACTGAACTAATGATATAAGGAAACAACCTCAGCCCCCACTTGAGACTGGGCTGGCCAGAATGCCTGGGTTCGCCTCCTGCCCCCCAGACGGTCATAAAGAGTCTGGGAGCATAGCTCGGCAAATCTTTGTTGATGGAAGCCCAGGCCATTAAGCTCTCTGCCAGCTGCCGCTGTATTCTTAGAATGCTTCGCAAAGTTATTTATCTACTCCCCCCACTTCCAGAAGGTTTATAGACCAGGCGTTGATATTCTCTCACCTGGACTGCTGAAATTCACTCTATCTGGGAGCCCCAAACGTCCGTCACCCAGAAACTGCAAGTGGTACAGAACTCCACGTAGAAGAGCGTATCTTGCGGAATATCCCCAGGTATAACTCAACCCGGCAGGCTCTGTCCTCCTTTCTTTGGCTTCCAGTTGAGCAGAGGATCAAATTTAAAGCCCTATGTATAGCCCACAGGGCACTGTCGGATAATGGCCCTCCCATCCTATGACCTTTGAGTTCCTACTATATTCCTAGGAGAACTCTTTGTTCCTCCAACTCTCGACAGGTAGCCCGTCCCCATCATTAAAAAGTCAAGAAGTGGGGGAAGATTCTTCAGCTACAACACAGCCAAACTATGGAATGCCTTCCCTCACACCTTGCAGACAACTGAAAATCAATTGACCTTTTGCAAACTCCTAAAAATGTACCTTTTTGAAATCTAACCCTTTCGGAGCTTGCGGTCCAGTCTATGTCGCACTAACAGCATTGGGATGCCTATGGGCAGCTATGCGCCTTACAAATGACACAAATAGAATAGAATAGAACAGAATAGGACTATGGTTGTGTGTTAGTTATTTCACCCTCGCAATTTTCCCCTGATAGATTCTGGCAGATCAAACCTGCGAAAATTCATCGGGAGAAAAGGCCTGGAGAAAATGCATATTATTCAAAACTTAGTATGTTAAAAACTGATTCTGCAGGTTGTGCATTACTGTTGAAAACTCCGAATATGAGGCCTTTAGCACACGTGGGAAATAGTTCACCCTACAGTAATGGTACCATGACTGGACCCGTATGTTTTAGAAAGCGCGTTCACATTTGGGTTTATTCTGTATCCACCCTAAGGCATCTGGAAAAAAGTTTTTCCATTAGAAGACAACCTTGGAGAACAGTATTGTACTATACTTATATACAGTGTAAGTGTCTCCCTAGAAGGCACAGTATGATTCAATATATTAGAATTTAAACAGGGAAAGCAAAATGGGATTTTTCTGTACTCTTGGTGCCCTTTTGAAAGAAAAGCTGCTTCTTTGAGAACAAGAAGTGTATGGAATTGATTAATTCAGAGGACTGCTCGATCTGTTCCCTCTGCCCAACACTTCATCTGGTATCTCTGAAGAGGGTAGATCCTGAGGGATCTAGCACCCACAGCAAGAAAAGTTCTGAGTTACAGAAACTGTTCTAGCTTGGGGTATGTCTCAGAATCTTCTCAACTCTTCATTGCTTTGAGGATGATATATGCGGTCTAACAAGAGTTTGCATGAATATTGACGCAAAACAGTTTCAACTGGGGATATTAATACTATCTGGGAAACAAAGCAATATCTCTAGAAACTGTTTAATACCTGAATGCAGGTATTAAACACAGACACTCACCCCCAGTCACAGATCTGGGTTTAATCCATCATCGTTCTTTAGCTCACTTTGCCACCTCAGTTCAGACCCAGCTATATGCAAATCTTGACCTATGCCTCATGGGAACAGTCCAGCCCAAACTGCCAAGCCAGGTCTTCCCTGAACCGGAAACAAGTATCCTGGGACCGGTTTCGGGTAACACCCCTCATCAGCCAGGCTAGCTTGAATCCAGTGGCAAAGTGAGCAAGGGACCCACGTCTTGGCATACCCCCGCCAACTTAGGGCGAACAAAGCAAACACAAGAAGATGATGGACGGAGCGCTGAAACTTTTCAGACACTCACCCCCAGTCACAGATCTGGGTTGAATCCATCATCGTTCTTTAGCTCACTTCGCCACCTCTGTTTAGACCCACCCATATGCAAATCAGTCTTCACCCTGTGCCTCATGGGAGCACAATGCCAGTGGTGTGTCATTAAGTCTTGTGGACACATGCTTAAGTTGTTGGATCCCCCCTCCCCACCAATGCAAAAGTGAAATGTAATTCTTTTTTTTATAGAATTGGTTATACCACTTCTTTGATTCACTCTCCTCTCCCAGAACTGCATATATACTTGACGTTGTCACTATCAGACAAATATCTTTGCCTGTTTTCTGCAGGAAGACATCCAGCAGTGGTTATAAGGGTTTTGCCCCTACCAGGCACCCTTGGAGTACTGGGAATATTTACTTCCTTAAGGCCCCGATTACAAGTCGACTGGACCAGTATCTCTGTGCCAGATATTGCTTTGTCAAACACATCTGGTTAGGGTTTCCCACAATGGTATTTCCTCGGTGCAGGAACACCAGGCCCAAATTTACTAGCCAGAAAATCCATTGCTTAAGGTTCGGCCCTGGCTGTGGGTACAAGGACAGCTCGTCCCCTGTACAGCCACCTACCATGGCACAGGGGGAGCATGAATTGCTCCCACCTGTCAGGCCACAGCCTGGCTTGCCTCGAGACACCCATGGCACCTTCTTTTCCCGCCCCCCTCCCCGCAATGGAACCCCTGCTGGGGTTTACCACCTGCTAACATCGGTGCTTAATGGAAGCATTAAATACCAACTCCGTGCAGACTTCTGTTTGGTGAAACCAGGTCCACACATATATTCCCCATTCTATGGGACTCAACTCATAAATGCATGTTATTGGTGAGATGTTACCTTGTGGTATTGGTGATTACAGGTGCAGAGGTTGCACACTGCCAGGCTCGTGCAATATGCAGTCTAGGCCATAGTGAAGCTTCGGTTTATCCAGCTGCGTCTTTTAGTAAGGTCACCCGGACTAAGGGAATCACTGCATTGTGTGGGGGCTCGGATAGAACCCTCCAGCTTGCCCCCTAGAAACCAGCAGTTCAGGAAGGCGGGTTGTGGATACCCCACCAGGTGTTTACCTTGCGCACAATTTTCAGAGTGGTCCTGAAGTCAACCCATGCATTTGGAGAGGGTGAGTCTTCGACTTCATAGAGCTCCATTCCCCACCCACGAAGAGTAGCAGCTGAGGAGAGCACCATGTGTGGGTTGAACCTATACTGGAGGCCCTAGGATGACAGAGGCCTAGTTTTAGCCTAGGAATGGCAGGAAGGAGGCAGGTAGTCAGAACTCATTGTCTACTGATTTTAGGAGGCTCTTAAAATCACAAAATAATCCAAAGCCCCCACCCAGGGCAGGAAGGAAGAGGGGGCCTGCCTTGGTACGATGACTTTACTTGATGTCTTTCCCAGGAACTGGCTGTCACTGATGACAGTTATCCTGCAGAGAAAGGTGAAGTACTTGTCACATAACGATATGGAATTAAACCTGCATCTCTTTGTTTTGACTGTTTCAAGTGGCTACAGAGCACCGACAGGTAGCATGAGCATAACAATGATCACCGCATCAATATAGTCATGGCAACAGCCATAACAATGCCACAATAGCATCAGCATGGCTTTATCTAAGTCGTAAATGGATTACACGGTGAAAATTAGCAAAGCAGCACTCACTGCAAATACCATAATGCATCAGTAGGGCGTTTGACAAATGCACCACCTGCGTTTGGAATGGAGTCACTTATCACCAAAAAAGGTGCAATGTCCTGGATGCTACCTCACCTGCAGGGTTGAGACAATGGAACCCCCTTTGTGCTGTAGGAAGCCCCTCGTGCAAACCTACATTTTGGCAATCGCACTTTCGGAGTCTAGCCACAAAATACATTTTGTAGTATTTGGAGTAGTGCTTACATACTACGAAAAACTGTTCATAAACCTACAAGCAGAGACTTCCTCCTCAGCCTCTACTATCTTTTCTGTGTGGAGATCTCTGCCAGGTAGGCATCTGTTTCAGTCGTAAATGTGAGAGGGACAAGGGGGACTTGCTTGACTATTAGGAATACTGTAAAACTGGAGAGATTTGGTGAAATTTAAGGAGGGGTTTAGGGAGTGGCATGATAATACAAAAACGCACACACAAAATAGTAAGACCAGTGCTATTCACAAGCTACGCTACCTTTTTTGACAACATTGGGGGATATTCACAAGAACGTGCGATAAACATCGCCAAAATAGGTTAAAGCAAGTTTTCATATAGCCGTCTATCGCTGGAAAATAACTCCAAGTTAACGTCGTATTTTCAACACGGCGGTAACATGCGATAGTCTCCCGATAACGCGTCAAATGTCCGCGATAACATTAACGGGACGGCGATGAAAATCCAAACTTGAACGCGAAAAAAGTTGCGATGGGCCCAACCGCGATAAGACAATCAGCGAAAAGCAGCGCCAGGCCTGCAATTCACACACGTCAGGCGGGAAAAACCACTACAAAAGCAGAAAAAAAAAACACAAACAAAAACCAAACTGTAGCGAAGCACAATGGAGGCACCCGGAGCAGGTACAGAGGACGGCCAGAACCCCACAAGCCCCCCGGAGGAGCAGCCTGGGACCTCGGGGACAGGGAAGGGCAAGGACAAGAAGAAGAGGAAGACGCGGTTCAGTCCGCAGGAAAACAGGATCCTGATCACGGAGGTGATAGAACACCATCAACAACTGTTCGTCACCTCCACTGTGTCATTGGCAACAAAAAATGGAACATGGCAGTCCATCGTGGACAAGGTGAATGCAGTCGGAGTGCTGAGGAGGACAATGGACGAGGTCAAGAGTCGCTTTAATGATGTGAAGCGCAAGACCAAGCAGAAACTCGCCAACAACCAGAAGGCAGCAATGCAGACTGGAGGTGGGAGTCCAGCGCCACAGGAGGAGCTGGATGAGATGGAGGAAATGGTGTCCACAGTCATCAGTGGGGTGACGGTGGCAGGAGTTGGGGGACTGGACACTGCTCAACATGACCCGACACAAAAGCAACAGGGTGAGTAACGACCAGGGACTGGGGGGCGGGGGGAGATGGGCACAATGGCACACATGCACAATCAAGCGGAGCACAGTGCACACCCACAATGACTCTGGATCATGTCCCTGATCCCCTAGGCACACTGCAGCACACATAGCAACAGCACGTAGGCCCCCGTCGACTATGTGCCCAGAGGAGGCCCGCCCACACATCACTTATCTCACAACCAACCCATGCACATGTGCTGAACCCAGCAAAGCTGCGGGTCCGTGAGCCACACTGACAATGCAAGTGACACTGCATGACGATTAGCATGGCTGCAGTCCGATCATCATGACATGGTGCACGCCACCACACTGAGGTGGCTGAGTGTGGACCACATCCGTAAAGGAGCAGGTCACACTCTGACACATCCACCTGCACAAACAACCCCTGACGTCAACAACACATCTGCGGACAAACCATGCCCCAGAGTCCTAACTCCCACCAAGACCCAAATTCACCCAAGTCTGCAACATCTCAGCACTGTATGGGCACAGAAGTCAAAAGGCACACCGCCTGAAAGGGACAAGAGGCAGCAAAATCAGAGCTGCAGGGGCGACTCTCCCAAAATGCAGCACACACACATGACATTCAGAGCACATCAGCATTGACAACAATGTGGTACAAACTGCAACACGTTTACAACAGGACAGAGGACACAACAGGTGCTGCTTGTGTGTAGAAACTGGCCAATCACATTTGGCATAGCAGGGAAATGTGAGATGTCAATGTACAAGTACAAACACATATCCGTGATGTTGTCGAAATGTCCACTGTCCCGCATCAAATAGGCAGCACCTCCTAAACAGTCACAATGTACATTGTCATGCAGTCTGTGTGTGAACTTGTACAATGCGTCAACATACATGTGAACACAATGTAATACTGCATCTCCCCTTCACATTGCAGAGGCAGCATCGACACCTCCTGCAGAGCAGCCCCAACAACTCTTCACTGATGACGATGAGGACATCCTCAACATCGACACCGAAGCCCTCCAAGTCCTCATTGACAGCTTCGGCACCCCACCTCCAGGAGCAGGGCAGCCCAGCTGCATCGAGGAGACCCCACCCCCTGCACAGACCACACAGCAGGAAGCACCTACCACCCCGGCTGTCTCCCAGGACCTCCACGAACAACACATGGCCTTCCAACGCCGTGTGTTAGAGGTCCAGGAGAAGATGGCTGATCAGGTGCGGGTGGGGTTCGACCTCATGGCAGCCAAACTTGATGCCATAAATGGGTGTCTGATCCCCATCAGGGACCACTTACAGTCCCTAACGGACACCCACAGTCCACTCCATGCTCTCCAACGATCCATGGCTGACATCGCTGGAGTCATGATACTGAGACAAGAACAACTGTCCAGTCAGAGTGGCTCCAGCGATGTCAGCCGGGAGTTGGGACAGATGCGGGGGCTCATGGAGAACATGGAGCGGATGCAGGCGGAAAGAATGGCTACCACGGCTGCACACCAGCGAGATGTGGCTGGGACCTTCCATGCCCTGCAGCACATTGTCATGGCATTGCTGCCTCAAGGCCTGGCACCGATGAATGCTGCTGCTGCTTCTACATCCACATCTCTGCCCCCTGATGTGTCAGTGCTTCACAGTGCGGCAGGCAATCCACCTCCGGCCCCTGATGTGTCAGTGGCACACAGTACGGCAGGCAATCCACCTCCCGCCCCTGATGTGTCAGTGGCACACAGTGCGGCAGGCAATCCACCTCCCGCCCCTGATGTGTCAGTGGCACACAGTGCGGCCGACATTCCACCACCACCCACGTGTGTGGCACATGTGACATCAGAGGACGAAGATGCGGGTGAATCAACCTTACTGGTAAGGAGGAGGCAGTAGCATTCATCTCCGCCATATGGCCTGTTTCTGCTTGGTTCTGCCCTTTGTTTTGAAGAGGCAGGACACATAAATTATTTTGAAGGAGATTTATTAAGATAAACAGGAACAGACCCCTGGACACAAACCGCTCTGCAGAATGACTGCTCTCCATCTCCCCCCCTACATTCCACAGTAGCCTACTCACAGCCAGGTTGCTAAGGAGCAGCAAGTGTTCCACAGTATCATAAGAAAACAACATGGATCAAGGTTAATCAATGGAAGAATATAACACATCTCCCTTCTTAAGAAAATTACAAATTATTATTATTATTTTTTTTTTTACAAAACAAATTAACTTCAAGAACATATGTAATCCTCATATTTTTTAGGTGTTACACGAATTCGTCCAGAGCTAGTCGTGGCTTTAGGGGTAAATACATCACTTGGGCAATGAACAACTTTCCCAGCATCAGAACCTTGTTGGGCATTAGAAGACACTGCAACCTCGGTGTCAGAACATGGTGACACTTTCCTGGTGTTCCACCACTTACCATCTGATAGCTTCACACTGTTCCCTTTTACAAGCACAATTTTCTTGGGAGAAGACCATTTTGAACAACCTTTTTTGGCTTTATCCCCCACAAACACTCTAACAAACATTCCCTGCGTAAACAAACGTTTGGATTTCACAATTTTCTTATTATTTCTATGACAATAAGCTTTTTGGTAATTGTCCACTCTGTATCGTACCCTACTTAAGTTCACATCACGTTTGCCAGCTCTGTTCATCCAAGCTGGTACAGCTATTGAACATGGCACTCTTCCCTTGAGTAAGGAAAAAGGTGTCTCTTTTGTCACCGAATGAGGAGTGGTGTGATATGACCATAACATATCCTTGACTTGTTGCCTCCAAGACTCTCCACTCATACACGCTAGTTGGACATACTCCACCAAAACTCTGTTAAAGCGTACTACGAGGCCATTTCCCCATGGGTGGTAAACAGGTGTTCTAGTGTGTTTGATACCCCACTTGACAGGGTTGAGACAATGGAACCCCCTTTGTTCTGTAGGAAGCCCCTCGTGCAAACCTACATTTTGGCAAACGCACTTTTGGAGTCTAGTCACAAAATACATTTTGTAGTATTTGGAGTAGTGCTTACATACTACAAAAAACTGTTCATAAACCTACAAGCAGAGACTTCCTCCTCAGCCTCTACTATCATTTCTGTGTGGAGATCTCTGCCAGGTAGGCATCTGTTTCAGTTGTAAATGTGAGAGGGACAAGGGGGACTTGCTTGACTATTAGGAATACTGTAAAACTGGAGAGATTTGGTGAAATTTAAGGAGGGGTTTAGGGAGTGGCATGATAATACAAAAACGCACACACAAAATAGTAAGACCAGTGCTATTCACAAGCTATGCTACCTTTTTTGACAACATTGGGGGATATTCACAGAACGTGCGATAAACATCGCCAAAATAGGTTAACGCAAGTTTTCATATCGCAGTCTTTCGCTGGAAAATTACTCCGGGTTAACGTTGTATTTTCAACACGGCGGTAACATGCGATAGTCTCCCGATAACGCGTCAAATGTCCGCGATAACATTAACGGGACGGCGATGAAAATCCAAACCCGAACGCGAAAAAAGTTGCGTTGGGCCCAACCGCAATAAGACAATCAGCGAAAAGCAGCGCCAGGCCTGCAATTCACACACGTCAGGCGGGAAAAACCACTACAAAAGCAGAAAAAAAAACCACAAACAAAAATCAAACTGCAGGGAAGCACAATGGAGGCAGCCGGAGCAGGTACAGAGGACGGCCAGAACCCCACAAGCCCCCCAGAGGAGCAGCCTGGGACCTCGGGGACAGGGAAGGGCAAGGAGAAGAAGAGGAAGACGCGGTTCAGTCCGCAGGAAAACAGGATCCTGATCATGGAGGTGATAGAACACCATCAACAACTGTTCATCACCTCCACTGTGTCATTGGCAACAAAAAATGGAACATGGCAGTCCATCGTGGACAAGGTGAATGCAGTCGGAGTGCTGAGGAGGACAATGGACGAGGTCAAGAGTCGCTGTAATGATGTGAAGCGCAAGACCAAGCAGAAACTCGCCAACAACCAGAAGGCAGCAATGCAGACTGGAGGTGGGAGTCCAGCGCCACAGGAGGAGCTGGATGAGATGGAGGAAATGGTGTCCACAGTCATCAGTGGGGAGACGGTGGCAGGAGTTGGGGGACCGGACACTGCTCAACATGACCCGACACAAAAGCAACAGGGTGAGTAGCGACCAGGGACTGGGGGGCCGGGGGGAGATGGGCACAATGGCACACATGCACAATGAAGCGGAGCACAGTGCACACCCACAATGATTCTGGATCATGTCCCTGATCCCCTTGGCACACTGTAGCACACATAGCAACAGCACGTAGGCCCCCGTCAACTATGTGCCCAGAGGAGGCTCGCCCACACATCACTTATCTCACAACCAACCCATGCACATGTCTGAACCCAGCAAAGCTGCGGGTCCGTGAGCCACACTGACAATGCAAGTGACACTGCATGACGATTAGCATGGCTGTAGTCCGATTATCATGACATGGTGCACGCCACCACACTGAGGTGGCTGAGTGTGGACCACATCCGTAAAGGAGCAGGTCACACTCTGACACATCCACGTGCACAAACAACCCCTGACGTCAGCAAGACATCTGCGGACAAACCATGCCCAAGAGTCCTAACTCCCACCAAGACCCAAATTCACCCAAGTCTGCAACATCTCAGCACTGTATGGGCACAGAAGTCAAAGGCACACCGCCTGAAAGGGACAAGGGACAGCAAAATCAGAGTTGCAGGGGCGACTCTCCCAAAATGCAGCACACACACATGACATTCAGAGCACATCAGCATTGACAATAATTTGGTACAAACTGCAACACGTTTACAATAGGACAGAGGACACAACAGGTGCTGCTTGTGTGTAGAAACTGGCCAATCACATTTGGCATAGCAGGGAAATGTGAGATGTCAATGTACAAGTACAAACACATATCCGTGATGTTGTCGAAATGTCCACTGTCCCGCATCAAATAGGCAGCTCCTCCTAAATGTACATTGTCATGCAGTCTGTATGTGAACTTGTACAATGCGTCAACATACATGTGAACACAATGTAATACTGCATCTCCCCTTCACATTGCAGCGGGAGCATCAACACCTCCTGCAGAGCAGCCCCAACAACTCTTCACTGATGACGATGAGGACATCCCCAGCATCCTCATTGACAGCTTCGGCACCCCACCTCCAGGAGCAGGGCAGCCCAGCTGCATCGAGGAGACCCCACCCCCTGCACAGACCACACAGCAGGAAGCACCTACCACCCCGGCTGTCTCCCAGGACCTCCACGAACAACACATGGCCTTCCAATGCCATGTGTTAGAGGTCCAGGAGAAGATGGCTGATCAGGTGCGGGTGGGGTTCGACCTCATGGCAGCCAAACTTGATGCCATACATGGGTGTCTGATCCCCCATCAGGGACCACTTACAGACCCTAACGGACACCCACAGTCCGCTCCATGCTCTCCAACGATCCATGGCTGACATCGCTGGAGTCATGATACTGAGACAAGAACAACTGTCCAGTCAGAGTGGCTCCACCGATGTCAGCCGGGAGTTGGGACAGATGCGGGGGCTCATGGAGAACATGGAGCGGATGCAGGCGGAAAGAATGGCTGCCACGGCTGCACACCAGCGAGATGTGGCTGGGACCTTCCATGCCCTGCAGCACATCGTCATGGCATTGCTGCCTCAAGGCCTGGCGCCGATGAATGCTGCTGCTGCTTCTACATCCACATCTCCACCCCCTGATGTGTCAGTGCCTCACAGTGCGGCAGGCAATCCACCTCCGGCCCCTGATGTGTCAGTGGTACACAGTGCGGCAGGCAATCCACCACCGGCCCCTGATGTGTCAGTGGCACACAGTGCGGCAGGCAATCCACCTCCGGCCCCTGATGTGTCAGTGGCACACAGTGCGGCAGGCAATCCACCTCCGGCCCCTGATGTGTCAGTGGCACACAGTGCGGCCGACATTCCACCACCACCCACGTGTGTGGCACATGTGACATCAGAGGGACGAAGATGCAGGTGAATCAACCTTACTGGTAAGGAGGAGGCAGTAGCATTCATCTCCGCCATATGGCCTGTTTCTGCTTGGTTCTGCCCTTTGCATCATCACCTTCCACTGTCCCCCGATACACTCTGCGACACTCAACTTGGACCTCGACATGGACTGCCATATTCTGTTTGGTTACCAATGACACAGCGATCAGACTGCGGACTGAACTCTTCCTCTTCCGATGTACTTGTCATTCCCTGAAGGACTCTGGCTGGCCCTCCACGGGCCAATAATGTGAAGTGGGGTTTGCATGGCCCTGTACTGCTCCAGCTGCAACACTCCACTGGATGTGAATTAAACTCTGATTTGCATGAGAACCAATTGACGGAGGCAAGATGGCGTCTGAGTAGTCGCCGCTGCTGCTGCTCCGCTGGTCCGGGCCTTCGAACTTGAGGAAAAACAGTCCTGTCCCTCTAAACTAAGAAATACCCTGAACATGCTCGAAAAAGGCTGATTTGATTTATGGAGCAATTGTAATACCGTCACTGTCCGATGATCACCGGGCGAGGCGTGCAAGTGTTGGTCTTTACGGTGCTGGGGAATCTCCCCGGGCTTGCTGTGCTCCCGGTTCGTTCCGCTCCTGCATCCTCTGGTTTCGCGGCCCTGCGGCGGGATCCTTCCGTGGCGTTGGCTGTGTGCTCTGCAATCTACAGAATCCTGCCGTGCGCGTGGGAAAGGAAGGTGAATCGCAGGAGTGGTGGTGTTTCCCGGACAGCAGCTAGGATACATTGTATCCAGTATTCTGATCAAGTAAGGATGGCAGGGCGGGGAGCCAAAGCGAGCAAAGGCAAAAGTACTTTACTGACAGGTCTACAGGGGAAGAGCCTTTACACCCTAATCCAGTAGTAGCTGAAAGCCGCCAGAAGCGTCTTGACACACGGGGAGCGAGAAATAGGGAACAAAACGAAAAAGCTGGCTCTATAGAAAAGACTGAACGGATAGTCAAACAAAAAAAAATACAAAGGAAGAACTCTAAAAGCACAGATAGCGGTCAAAACTTGCAGGATGGACAACCACTCATTAATAATATATTTGCTCCAATTGATCAGAAAACGCATGCTGTGGTGCTGGGAGAAATGGCTCAAACAGATGGCCCGGTTGATCAGATGGGTTTTCAGGATTCTGCGCTGCATTCAGAAAGTGCAATGGCTAGTAAAGCACCGATCTCACAGTCTAGCCCAGCTATCAGTATGGGAACTGCTCTGGAAGATAACAGCTATAAACTATTAATACCGTGTCCCATTGATGACCTTACAAGTCCACAAATTTATAGTGTTACTGCTACTGAGAAAAGCAATTTAATAAATAAGGATATGCTGGCTCTCCCGCCCAAAACGCCTGATAACACGGATAAATTTTACTCACTTACAGATGAATCTGAAATCTCGGCTGGAAGTGTATCCATTGTTAGTGAAGATGGAAGCCAAAACTGGGGTAGCAGCACAGACTCAGAACTATTTGTGAAAGCCTCCACGCAGGGGAAAAAATTCTTGAAAAAAGACCCAGTCGACATAAGAAATGCGAGATTTTAGATCAGGGTAGCTCGATGGATCTCAGATGGGATTACTCGGCTTCTCAATTATCAGCTTTGACAGAGTCAACGATGTGTTCAAGAGAGAACTATACACCCCCAGGAAACACCACTGAGGGGCAATTGCTTCAAAAGGGGAACCCACCTTGACAGAAGTGCTACAATCCATTAAGAATTTTCAAGAGGAGGTCAAGGTTGATAGTCGAAGATCGCGTCTTGCAACTCAGAAACTCCAAGGCACCATAAGGAAAGTGGGTAAGACGTGCAACGAAATTGCAGATCGTATGGCTTCAGTTGAGGTACGCACCGAAAACCTTGAGAAAGACACTGCTATCTTGAAAACACAAGGATTGGAACATGATGGCATTGTCAAAGATCTTATGCTCAAAGTCGAGGAGCAAGAAAATCGACTACGTCGCAACAATCTTCGCGTTCTTGGCATCCCGGAGGGAAGTGGAGGGAATGACCCTAAGGCTTTCATGATTAAACTCTTTAAAGGAGCCTTCCCGGATCTACATTCTTGGGATTGGGATAAGGAACTACAGCGAGTTCATCGCTTTCCATTAATACTCTCTAAACGATCTACCTCTTCCTCCTCTTCACAATACCCACGAGTTATGCTGATCTACTTTGGTAATTTTCTCCTTCGAGAGCTGCTCTATGATCTTGCAAGGCCTGCAAACAAAAAAGAATTTAATGGTATTACCTTTTTAACTCGGCCTGATTTTGCTCATGCTACTGTGGAGCGCAGATGGAGGATGAGACAACTCTTTGCGCCATTTCAACAATTGGGTGCTACAGTCTATCTCCAGAATCCTGCACGTCTAAAAATCATATTTAAGGGAGTCACGCGTAGCTTCGCCTCCAAAATACAGGCTCAAGAGTATTTGCAAGAGATTACAAGCCATAAATAAGATAAAATGAGACAAAAAGGAAAAAAAAAAGAAGGGAAAGGGAGGGAAGGAGGGGGAAAGGAAAAAAAAAAAAAGGAATCTTTAGACAAAATAAGATTTATGAAGAATTTTTTCACTAGGTGATGTGGATATCGGATACAGGATTTGATCTTTTGCCGTTATCTCTTTCTGGGCGGTCTTTTTTTTTTTTTTTTTTTCCTCTCTAAAGATTTATACTTCAATGAAACTGTGGTTTTCTTTAAGAGCATGTTTGTTTTTAAGCTAGAATGCAACAGAAGAGGGGGAAAGAGAAGAAAGGAAAGGGGGGCATCACTCTGAATTCTACAGGATAATAATAAAGAAGGGTGAAGGTTCGGGTCACGGGGGGTACGGGTCACGATTACTCAGACTCCATTATCCTGGCGCAGGCTGCGCCAGGTAACCTCAGTGATAGGTGGGGGGAGGGGGGGTTGGATTCAGGTTGGGTTAGGGTTAAGGGGGGGGAAAGGAGGGAAGGGGTTGGCACTCTGGGAGTTGGTGTTGGATATTTTGATTTTTTTTTTATGGCTACAGACTGCTATCATTAATGAGTAAACTGCGTATAGCATCAATTAATATTTGTGGCCTTAACGATGTAAAAAAATGGCGGAACACTGCTGCAGGGCTACGATTGTTGAAAGCTGATGTTATCTGCATGCAGGAAACGCATATAGAAAGAACACAGATACACTTGCTGGAAACACTTGGTTACACATTGGTGGGGGCCACGAACCAGAATTTAAAAATGCGGGGGGTAGCAATTCTGACATCCAATCGCGCTATTCAATTTACTCGAACAATTGCTGATCAGAACGGGCGATGGGTAATTACAGAATGTCGCAGGGATAATGGGGATCCATTCACAATTTGTACTATTTATGGTAGCACTCTAGATGATCCAACTGTATTTGACTATATAAACAACGAATTAGCTACTTGGCCGATACCCATAATTTTATGTGGGGATTTAAATATAAATTTGCCTGCCAGCCAAAATATCGCCCTTGATAATGGGTGGATTTATAACGGTCGGAAACCCAAGGTTTTTAGAGCCTTGAGGACTCTATGCTGTGAACAAGCACTCTTTGATGTCTGGAATTGGAAGAACCCCATGGACCCGGGTTTTACATATTTTTCTTTCCCACATAATAAACATGCAAGATTAGATTTTTTTTTAGTATCACGTACTATTCTTCATGCGTGTGCGATCAAGAAAGCTCCACGCATATTGGCTGACCACAATCCTTTAATAATAGAACTTATGGGGTGGGGGTCTGGAAATATGGGTAAATCTAACTGGAGTTTTGAACGCTCGTTACTGCTGAATGAGGAATATTGTGAGCATATGAGGAAGTGGATACCCCAATTTTTAAGGAGAATATAGGAAGTGCTGGGTTGGACATAGTTTGGGACACATTTAAAGCTGGAATACGGGGGAGACATTGAGCTTTTCGCTAACTATGAATAAAGAAAGGTTACAGCTGGTTAAGGATATGCAATGTAGCTTGGCCGCCGCAGAAGAAGATTTGATTTTAGTACTCCAGCAGGGCGGAGATCCCTCAGAAGCACATTTAAAAGTGATGGTAGCTAGGTCAATAATTCTTGAAACGATAGCCAAGAAAGCTGCAGATAGGCTAGTTGTGTGGCGTGAGAAGGCATATGAATGTAGTGAACAGGTAGGGCATCATCTGGCAGTTAGAGCAAGACAAAGAATAACTCAGAATACAATAGCTGAGATTAATGATCCTGTTAAAGGGAGAACCCTAGATCCAGAGGGTATTCGTATGGTATGTTATTCCTATTACAAAAGTCTATATCATGAGGATACTCCTGAACATCTGGGTAATGTTACCTCATATCTTAATCAAAGTCCAGTGGCACAATTTTCACAAGAGGAACAGCAGCAACTTGAGGAACTCCTCAGTGGTTGGATATTCTGCTTTGTATTAATAGTCTTCCCAGCGGTAAAGCCACAGGTTTAGATAACATACCCTTAGAGTTTTATAAAAAATTTGCTACACAACTGAAAGAATGGATGTTACAGTTAATATTGCATGTATTTGAAGGGGGCAATCCACCGAAATCCTGGACACAGGCCAAAATTATCGTTTTTCTTAAAAAACATAAATCACCATTAGAACCCGGCTCTTATCGCCCCATTACGTTGATCAATGCTGACAGTAAAATCTATTCTAAAATTCTTGCTACTCGTTTAGCAGCTGTTATTCATAAGGTTGTTTCACCTCGCCAACATGGTTTTATACCAGGACGTGGCACGACTGATCACATTAGAAGAGTTATTTCATTATTTGACGCCGCTAATATTACCGGCGAGCCAACAGCACTTATATTGCTGGATGCTGAAAAAGCCTTTGATAGGGTCTCCTGGTTTTATCTCTGGGAGACCCTGTCAAGGGTCTGAGGAAAAGTGTTCTTCTGATCGGTATCATTTGTACCAGGACTCCATTGTTTTTTCATTGCCATTTCGTGTCAAACACTTCCACACGACCCACCTGGTCGTTTCTGCTGATGCCTGAGGAAATTCTAACTAACACGACAAAAACCATCTTGCAGCCTGCATTTCTGCCCAGGAACTGTCGCACACCCAACCCCCCTGTTCTTTGCAGTTCGACAGAAAACCATGAGACACTCACGCCCTGTGTAAATGATTTGTTTCCCATCTCCTGCTCCCTGCCTGGTAAACATCCTTGACACCGTGATCAGGTTATCTGGACAATGGTCTGACTGCTGGGCCTTGATCAGGGCGATTGGACAATGGTTTGAATGACCGAGCTTTGATCAAGCTGATTGGACAATGGTTTGAATGACCGAGCTTTGATCAAGCTGATCGAACAATGACCTGAATGACCGTGCTTTGATCAAGCTGAGTGAACAATAATTTGAGTACCAAGCCTTGATCAGGTCACCAACTACAAACACCGTCTGGATATGGTTATCAACTGCAAACACTGCCCTGATTGAACAATGGACTAACAGCCAAAAGACTGGAATAAAAAAGTATAAAAGGCTTGTAAGCTGCGGAGTAAAGCAGCAGCCTCCTCTGTCTTGTTTCTAACGAGCTTGGGACTCTGTTCCATAGCCCGGGCTATTTGAATAAATCTGGGTTCCTCCTGCAGACGAAGGCTCCTGTGTCTCCTTTTACTACATATGAAGGGTATGGAAGACTTGGGCAATTCCCCGCCGCCGAGACCCAGTGAGTGGGTTATTCCGGTTCTTCAAATGGCGCCCGAATAGGGACTCCACGAGTACGAAGGTCAGGCCCGGTGGATGTGAGGAGGTGCACGGAGAGACTCCGACGGAGGCGCCCTACCCGAGGGATTCTTGCAATCCGGTAAGCCGAACGACTCGCCCGCTGTTCCTCCCCACCCGGTCTGGGCCACATGACCGCGTCCTCGCTGGAGTCCCCTAGCAAATAATTTCTGGAGCAGGACACAGCCCTACGTCTGCAGAAGAGAACTACCCCTGTAAGGTAAGGGTGGACTGATCACCCACAAAGTCTGTATGATTCTGCTGTTATTGACCTTTGCAAAAGCCAAGCAGGCGAGGTGAATTTTAAAACCCGCCGGTGTCTGTTACCTATTTACAAGCATGCCAGTCAGTAGTAAGTTCAAGAAATTATGTTGTTGTATGTGTACGCAGGACTCCCAGCTGGAGGCGGCTTGTCCGCTTCCTCCAGAAGGGACCCCTGGCCATACAATGTATGTTAAACATGGCCCTTCTGCCATAATGTTTTCCTCATTCTGGGTAAAATATACAAAACAAAGTAACGCGGAATTACAGTGGCCACTTTTCGGCTCCTTTAATTCCCAAGTTCTCACCAACTTAGAGGAACAATTAATGAAAAGAAAAACGCGCCCGTCTATGTTTGAATCTGTCCGATTTTGGAGGAAAGAGATAGAGCAGAGAGCTAGAAAGCAGAAGGCTCAAGAAAGAAAACAGGAACGCATGTCAATGGCCGACCACGCCAGAGTAAATTTACAAAATCAAATGACAAAATCGGTAGAAATAGCCAACAGGGAGCATGGGGCCCGGGTACAAAAATGCTATCCAGCTCGTGAGGAGAAAAGAAAGGGCCATATGGATGGGGGAGAAGAAGGTGATTCCTTGCTTGATACCATGCTAGAAAGCCCTCCTGCATATGCCCCAATGTACCCTGCCCTGACGCCTCACACCCCACATGTCCCCCCGCCACCGCCCACTCCTGCCCCCACTGCCCCTCCTACTGTTCTTCCTGTCACACCAACCCTCCCGATTTTTCCTATGACACCGACCACGCCCGCTAACCCTGTCCTCACTGCGGGAATGACAACAAGTCTCCATCCGCCCAACCCCTGCGGCTTTACCCCTACCCGCCCTTTTCCTACTTCCCCGTGGTCTACAGTTAAGCAGGATTTATATAAAATGTTCAATTCCCCCGACTGGCCTCCTTGCGCTCTGCAGTCAGCTTTTCGTCCCTTCGAGAAAATGACCTACAGAAGCAACAGTGTGAATGTTGGATAAAAACGGGAATATTTATGCCTTTAAAGACATATGGTCCACCTTTTCCCAGTGGACGATTATGGAACAGACCACCTGGGCTGAATACATGTGTACGCTGGTCATGCAAAAATTTGAGAATGCGCTTATGCAGATACCCACTGGATTAATGGACCTTAGGTCACAAATAAGAAGAGGCGATATTCAGGAGAGGGGATGTTTGGTGCTGTGTCTGCTTTAATGGCTTACCGTGATATGACCGCTTTTTCCAACACCCCTCTAGAGACAGCTATGCCAATGAGAGAGGCGGCCCCTGTCTTTGTTAACGCACTTACCGATGCCCAAAATAATGGCCGAGGGGCTGTTGAGGCACACTGGCGCAGGCTTTGGGTTCATGTTCCTTGGAAAAGGTCAGAAGTAATGCAGTTAAAAGAACAATTACCAGATCCCCGGAAGAATCCGGCTGCCTTTTACAGAGAATTAGGTCAGATTATATCTGCAGGTACTCTCGTTCTTGAGGATATAGATTTACTTTTTAGTACGGTTGTTCCCACTGAAATTTGGGACAAGATTCGACATACTGATCATGAAGTGGCGTTGGGAGGTAAATGGGCTGACCTAGAGGCTATGGAAGAAGCAAGGGTAGGAGGGACTAAACCAGAAGCTGCCATCCTGACTTTGCCCGGTAAAATAATAACGTTTATGAAAACACTTTTGCCGGAAACTGTCATTAACTGGGATAAAATAAACGCCTGTAGGCAGCGAAAAGATGAGAATGTGGCGGACTTCTTTACCCGTTTTGAGACAGAATACAAGGGACATAGTGGTTTGGATCCCCGGACCCCAGGTTCTGGCCCAGTGTTTGTCGATAAGTTTGTCAGCAACTTGCTTCCTGAGATTTCCACCAGGCTTAAGAAAGTTGAAAGTACGTGGTCTGCCCAAACTATCACTGGTATCTTGGCTATGGCACAATATCATGAGAATAGGGAGAATGAAGATAGAGACAAGGAAAGTAAGAAGGTTAGGGATCTTAAGACTAAGGCACTTCTGCAGCAGGCTTACCCTCCCCGAGGTCCCGATGCCCGCGGGAATTTCAGACCTCAACCCCAACACCCTCCGAGGGCTCGCCAGTCTACCCCTCCAGCCCTCAACATACGGGAGCCCTCCAAACAGATCAGTGTGCTTATTATAAGGGGTACGGCCATTGGATAGACGAGTGTCCCGTGTTAGCTGAAAACATCCGAACAGGGAAGACTCGGCCTCGCGCTCCCAGGGAGGGAAGGCCGACTAGGGACCATGGCCCGCCCCATCCACAGGATAAAGAACGTAGGCCCAGGGATCACGTTCCCGTCCGGCCGCGCCCGGCCAATAGGTTTGATGGGTACGAAGCAACACGCACTTATTACAATGATGATTATGACGAAGTTGATGAGATAGGGTCCTACCAAGCATAGGACAGCCAGGAAAGGGGTATTACCAGAGTGCAAATTCCAGTGGATCAAAGGGGCCCGTATGTTCAAATGTCAGTTGTGGGGAACGATCAGAATTTTCTTTTGGATACTGGGGCCACCAGGTCTTCTATTGCACGTCTGTCAGTCCCGGAGGCACCCCTTTCTGGCAAAATAAATGTCTCCGTGGGTTTTGCAGGAACACCTGTGACGAGCCCTGTCTCTGAACCCCTCCCTCTCGGTATTGGCCCTGCACATGTTGACGCTCCTTTGGTCCTTACTACAGGTTGCAGTGAAAACTTGTTAGGCATGGATTTACTGAAAGCTCTGTATGCGACCATATCATGTAGTCCCCAAGGTGTATCCCTAACAATTTCTCCCACCGCAGCTTCCTATATGTATCTGTCTGGTCCCCTCCCACCAGAATTGCAGTTTTTACCTTCCTCCCTCTGGGCATCATCAGACACTGATGTAGGGTGTCTCAACATATCCCCTCATGTGGTACGCATCGAGCCAGGTGCACTTCTCCCCCGCCTCCGGCAGTATCGACTACCCGCGGAAGGAGAAATGGCCCTTTTAACAATAATATCTGAATTAATGGACAAGGGCGTAGTGGAGGAAACACGTGGCAATATCTGTAACAGTCCCATTATTCCCGTTCTTAAAAAGACCAATGGAGATGCTCTCTCCCCTAAAATATACAGATTCGTGATTGACCTGAGAGCCCTTAACAAAATAACAATCTCCCAATATCCTGTTGTCCCCGACATTACAGCCCTCTTAACGATGGTCCCTTCTGACGCAACGCACTTTTCTGTCATAGACCTGAAGAATGCTTTTTTCAGCATTCCTATACATCCTGACAGCAGACATTTTTTTGGTTTCTCCCTTGGTGGGCGAAGCTTTAGATTCTGCCGCGCCCCTCAAGGTTTCACCGAGAGCCCCAGTATCTATAGTCAAGCCCTCAAAAGTCAACTAGATTCCTTGGAACTCCCTGATAACTCCACACTATTACAATATGTAGATGACCTCCTCAATGCTGCAAATTCTGCCCCATCATGTAAAGAAGCTACTCTCTGTTTGTTACGCCACCTTGCCCTCCATAATCACAAAGTCTCTTTAAAAAAGCTTCAGTTTTGTCAAGAGAAGATGACCTATTTAGGTCATCTCCTCTCGAACGAGGGAAGACAGCTCACCGCTGATCGTGTAGCCATTATCAATGCTATGACGGCCCCACGAACACAAAAGCAGGTGCGAGCCTTCATAGGCCTAACCTCATACTGTAGACAGTGGATTTCCAACTTTTCGGCCATGGTCAAACCTCTTCTTGCCCTCACCACTAAAGACATATCAGACAGTTCCTTTCCATGGACTAGAGAGCATGTGCAGGCCTTCCAAGATTTAAAGAGGGCTCTCTGTACTGCTCCAGTCCTCGGTACTCCTGATTATAGCAAGCAATTTTTTCTTTTTGTACATGAGACAGACGGCTGTGCATGCGCTGTCTTGACCCAGATGTTCGGAGGTCACCATCGGCCATGTGCCTATTTTTCAGCCACCTTAGATCCTGTTGCAAGGGCTCTCCCAGGATGCCTATGGGCGACCGCTGCGGCCGCCCTCATGGTCCGTCAGAGTGCGGGGATCGTCATGAACTCCCCCCTGACTCTGATGGTCCCCCATTCTGTAGATACCCTCCTTAATAACACCAAGACACAGTACCTCACTAGCGCACGACTCACAGGATATGAACTGACACTCTTTTCCAGCCACATTAACATCAAGAGATGCACTGTACTGAACCCCGCAACATTACTCCCACTGGATACTCAGGATGCCCGCTTAGACCCACATGACTGCATATTAAGGACAGAGGAGGAGACGAAGGGACGGGTTGACTTACAGGATACCCCGATAGCAGAACCAGAAGGTACACTATATGTGGACGGATCATGTCTCAGAGGGCCAGATGGTAACACCTCAGCCGCCTATGCCCTTACGACATTAGGACAAGTAGTAGAAACAGCTCAGATTCCGCAGTGCTCTGCTCAAGCAGCAGAATTAGTGGCCCTCACTAGAGCCTGTGAGTTAAGCAAAGGGATGACGGTAAATATTTATACTGACAGCCAATATTCCTTCGGGGTGGCCCACAACTTCGGGAGGTTATGGAAAGAAAGGAATTTCCTTACTCCCCATGGGACCAAGATTCAACATGGCCCCCTAATTCACCGATTGTTAGACTCCCTGACACTCCCCAGAAAGGTGGCCATTATAAAATGTAAGGCCCATAAGAAAGTGACAGATGATGTTGGGAAAGGCAATGCCCTGGCTGACCAGACGGCCAGACAAACAGAAAAAGGGAAGGAATGTATGTAGGAGGTCCCGCTAGGTGGGTGGCAGACGAGGGCATGGTTGAAAACACAGTACAGAGTGTGATCGATATTCAGTCCCATACTACTCCTGACGAACTACGGGTGTGGAAGGAGCAATTAGCAAAGGAGGGAATTGATGGTTGCTGGGTCCGCACGACTATGGAAAGACAATGGATGTTACCTGACAGTCATGTGCTACCAGTAGTTACGATGGCCCATGGTCCTGCTCACATTAGTGCAAAAGGGATATGTAAACTGTTGGAACCTACATGGTACAACTCTAAGATACCAACATATGCTGAAAAGCTGGTTAAAACATGCATGATTTGCCTAATGTATAACCCAGGAAAAGGCACAGTTACTCCTAAGGGAGGATTCTCTCCTCCTACCTTCCCTTTTGAAGTCCTCCAAATAGATTACATCCAGATGGACCGATGTAACAATTTAAAATATGTCCTAGTGGTGGTCTGTACCTTCAGCCGGTGGGTGGAGGCCTACCCCGTCAAAGACTGCACCGCTATCACTACCGCCAAAATGCTATTAAAAGAGTACCTCCCACGATTCGGTTTGCCCCGCTTGGTCTGGAGTGACAACGGGACACACTTTACGGCTCAAATTATGGAATATATCTGTACAGCATTGGGTATAAAACAAAAATTTCATGCAGCTAACCACCCCCAGTCAGCAGGTCTAGTGGAGGTGTACAATGGCATCCTAAAAACTAAAATGGCCAAATAGTAGCCGAGACAGGTGTCACTTGGGTTGATGCTCTGCCCTTGGCCCTATTGTCTACAAGAACAACAGCCCACACCAGGATAGGGCTATCCCCCCATGAGATTGTGTTCGGGAGGCCTGCCAATGTATGGGGTGTCCCGCGGCCTAAGAAACTGTCTGATGTTGAATACCCTGTATTAACTGATTACCTGTACAGTCTAACTAATACCTTTCGTACTCTTTATCACCAGGTGCATGAGGCCATACCTGACAAAAGCGAGGGCCCAGGACACGTTATCCAACCTGGTGATTGGGTCTTAGTAAGAAATTTTCAACGGACTAAGAGCCTCGAACCCCGCTGGACAAAGCCCCGTCAGGTGTTGCTGGCCACCCGCACCGCCGTGAAAGTAGAAGGTCGGAAGAATTGGGTGCATTCGTCCCACTGTAGGCGTGTGCCTCTGCCCCTCCCCTATGATCAGTGGGTGAGGGAAGGACAAGGAGACTCAGAAACAGAAACAGTCCCGACGTTTGTCCCATTCAGCGATGCCAGACTGCATTTTACATCTACGGAAGCAGAGAGTGACAGCATACTGAAAGGAAGGGTGGAACCCTCCCTTAACTCTGCTCAACGTCCAGAACAATTGTTTCCCGACCATACTGACCCTACTTCCGACCGATATAACTTGCGCCGCCGAGGAAGGCTTGCCTTTGACTTCGCCAAGTGCCTATAGGCTGTATGGCTGTGATCTCCCCGGCCGAGAGTAGTGCTGGTGTGTCAGACTAAGGTACGCCATAGGGCTCTTGGCACCTGCGCCCAGTGAAGCAACCACCAATCACAGACAGCCACTAGAGGTCCCTGGCTTAGCACAATGGCTGCCGTCCAAAACACTCGAATCCAGAAACAATATGTCAGTCTCCGACATAGTAAATGCTTCATGGCCACCGTGGTGACGCTGTTTGTCTCCCTCATCCTGTCTATTCTTGGTTGGCTGTTACTAATCTACCATCCTGTTACCTCACCAACCCCTACCCCAACTCCTGCAGAGCACCAGTATTACACGCTACCAGCCCACGAGTTACCCCGCCGTGCAGAATTCTTCAATAACACCTTCATCCAAATGTTGCATCATCATCAGCTGATCATGAACATTTCCAACTGCTGGGTTTGCGGACTGATGCCGCATTCCATGATACACCCTGTCCCATTCTTTCCCTACCCCTTTTCCATCTCTGGGTCTTGTCTTGCATGGTGGATGTTGATACAGGAGGCCTACACTGTCAATGGTACTGCCAATACTGCCCTTGGAACATTTCAGGATGACTTCTGGCGGAACAGATCTGGCCATGCCAATGCTCCTTTTGCCCGACCAGCTCATCCACATCGCTACTATCACCAGATGAACTCGGTGAGATGGTAGTATTCAACTCAACCACTCGACGAACATTTTCCAGATTCCGCACAAGAAGGATACTGCCCGATGAACGAGACACTGTGAATGTCATAAATGTGCAAGGCCGTGTCTGCATCCATGGCCTAGGGACTAAGAAAGTTGGTACCAGTACTTGTAATATCACAAAATCTTTAAACTCTACATCTCCTCCGAAGCTGGTGGCATCCCCCAACACCTATTTTATCTGTGGCACTGCTGCCTACACTTGGCTCCCCCGTAACTGGTCTGGTACCTGCTATCTGGCCTTCCTCCTTCCGCCAACGTATTCTACCCATGGGAGTTACCACCTGTTGATGAAGGGCGCTCTGCGTCGCTCACGTAGGGGCGTCATATCAGCCGAGGATACAGCAGGCCAGGAAACAGGGGACTTCCTTAAAGGTTTCCTTCCATTCTGGGGCCCCATGGCAAACAGTCGGGCTGTACGAGGACTGACCAGGGTCCTTGAAGCCACCATCACAGTAACAGCTGGTGCCCTCTCCAACATCACTGCAGAACTACAGGTGGACCGCCTTATAACACTGCAGAACCGCATGGTCCTAGACGTCCTCCTTGCTGATCGTGGTGGTGTGTGTAAATTGATCGGCTCCAGCTGCTGCGTGTACATCCCAGACAACGCACCTTCAGTGTACTATGCCATCCAACGTCTGCATCGCCTTTCTTCCGAAATTCATCTGGATAAAGGCAACTGGTCCCTCACAGGCTGGATCTGGGGCCTCCTTTCCCAGTGGGGGTGGAGGGTCCTCATCTTCCTTGCCTTGGGAATAACTGTCCTGGTCTCCTGCTGTTTGTGCTTTCAGTGCCTGCCAGTGCTCTGTACAATGTGTGTCCAGACCATTCAGCCTCCACCCTCCAACATTCGCAACACCAATATGATGATGATGCTCCAACAAGAAACCAATGGCCTTATGAACATTGACATTTCTTAAAGTATTTGCCACTCAATGGCAAAAGGAGGGTCTGAAGAAAAGTGTTCTGCTGATCGGTATCATTTGTACCAGGACTCCATTGTTTTTTCATTGCCATTTCGTGTCAAACACTTCCACACGACCCACCTGGTCGTTTCTGCTGATGCCTGAGGAAATTCGAACTAACACGACAAAAACCATCTTGCAGCCTGCATTTCTGCCCAGGAACTGTCGCACACCCAACCCCCTGTTCTTTGCAGTTCAACAGAAAACCATGAGACACTCACGCCCTGTGTAAATGATTTGTTTCCCATCTCCTGCTCCCTGCCTGGTAAACATCCTTGACACCGTGATCAGGTTATCTGGACAATGGTCTGACTGCTGGGCCTTGATCAGGGCGATTGGACAATGGTTTGAATGACCGAGCTTTGATCAAGCTGATTGGACAATGGTTTGAATGACCGAGCTTTGATCAAGCTGATCGAACAATGACCTGAATGACCGTGCTTTGATCAAGCTGAGTGAACAATAATTTGAGTACCAAGCCTTGATCAGGTCACCAACTACAAACACCGTCTGGATCTGGTTATCAACTGCAAACACTGCCCTGATTGAACAATGGACTAACAGCCAAAAGACTGGAATAAAAAAGTATAAAAGGCTTGTAAGCTGCGGAGTAAAGCAGCAGCCTCCTCTGTCTTGTTTCTACCGAGCTTGGGACTCTGTTCCATAGCCCGGGCTATTTGAATAAATCTGGGTTCCTCCTGCAGACGAAGGCTCCTGTGTCTCCTTTTACTACGTATGAAGGGTATGGAAGACTTGGGCAATTCCCCCGCCGCCGAGACCCAGTGAGTGGGTTATTCCGGTTCTTCAGGTCGGAATAGGTAAAAAGCTAACACTTGCTTTTAAGATGCTTTATTTCCATCCCAGTGCGAAACTCTTCATAAATGGTGCTTTTACGGACTCATTTGAAATAACTAGGGGTACCCGGCAGGGTTTCCCGAGCTCTCCGTTGCTGTTTGCTCTGTATATAGACCCCTTTCTGCGACAATTGGAAAATAATGGGAGTATTAGATCTATCGCATCTAGGGGTGGGAAAACCAAAACTTTGGCTTACGCTGACGATATTGCGATAGTTACCCCTGATCCTGAAGCAGCTATAGTTGAGCTAGAAGCGGCGGCGGTAAGATTTGGGCAACTCTCGGGGTATTCTCTTAATAGTACTAAAACTCAAATAGTCTGTAATAATGTTAATATGGTTAACAACATTAGGCAAGTTGAAAAAGCTACATACCTTGGAGTGGATATTCTAGCTAACGTCGATAAAATTGTTGATGATAATATTGACCCTCTGATCGCTAAAACAAAAATTGAATTAATGAGGCTACACAACTTACACTTATCAATCATCGGCAGATGTAATATAATTAAAATGATTTTTTTTCCCCAATTTTTGTACTTCTTAAGGGCAATTCCTCTAGAATTTTCCACTATCTGTTTGAAAAAAATTGAAGATCTATTTTCTCGCTTTATCTGGGCATATGAAAAGCCTAGGAGAGCATATAAATTTTTATCTTTATCAAGAAACAGGGGAGGGCTGGCTTTACCAAATATAAGATTATATTATTGGGCCACTACCTTATTATCTAATATAACTTTGATCTCGGAACAACCAAAAGATAGCAATATGGAGGAAATACCAACACCTATAGAACTCATAATGGGCAAAGACGCATGGGGTTGGCTTTGGAGGTATGTGAACGATAGTCATTACAAGAAGGTTCGTTTTAAATCATTAATAGGCGGGTATAGGATCATGAGACTGACCCGGAAATTGTTAGGGCTGGGTCGCTTGAGTCATTACACACCGATCAGTAATAATCCTAATTTGCCGGAAATCTTTAAAGGCCCTATTATTAAAAGATGGTGTGATGTCGGACTATCTAAACTCGGCGATTTCTACTCTTTAACCGATATAGTCAGCTTTGACAATCTTAAAGAGACATATAATCTAGACTGGAGAGATTTTTATAAATATCTTCAAATCCTAGATTTTCTATCTAAAAAGGAGGAGGCCCAAGTGGTTTTACTAATAACTTTATGATAGATAGATTAAGAAGAAATGGATTGCTCTCTATCAGGGATGTGTATAGCTTTTTTAACTCATTAATGCCAGATGATATGGAGGCACGAGCAGCAAAATGGAAAATAGAAATAGGCATACAGGAAAACTTATTTTTTCATTCAGCTAAACTGGCGCAGAAAGTCTTAATTCCAGCTCGGCTTCAGGCACAATATTACAAATCCTGCTTCTCACTTTATTATACTCCCCAAAAAATTCTAAGTGGGGGACGGGTAAAGGAACTCTGTGTCCTAGATGTGCATTATATCAGGCGGATTTAGATCATATGTTTTGCTCTTGTAATTCATTAATTAGTTTGAAGCAGGAAATCTCTAATTTTTTTAAAGAAGTATTAGGGGTCGGCTATCTTCTCTCCTCGTCTCTGATTGGACTTGGTGTAGACTCACAAATACAAGGACAGCAAGGAGAAGAACTTATGTTCATCGGTATGGCGATACTACGATTATGCCTGGCCTCGGCGTGGCTGGACCCAAACCCCCCTGTTTATCATCAATGGTTTTCTCGGTTGCTGGCAAATTATAATTTTGAGAGGGCTATATATGCAAAAAGGGGAGTGCGGGCCAGATCCAAAGGTTTAAAAATCTGGGCACCACTAACTACATGGCTTGAGAAATCATTAGCTAAATGAATGAGTCCAACTCCTTATGGGTGGGATGGGAGGGGTGAAGAGCTGAAGGGGTGGGGGGTGGGTGGATTAAAAGGATAAAATGTGCATAATAATTCTTATACTTTATCTCTCTTTTCATTTTTTTTTGATATATGTGATGATTTCTTGACAATGATTTGCAATGATTGTTTGTATATAAATGAGTGTTTATTATGCACAAATAAAAAATATTTAAAAAAAGGATGTGAATTAAACATTCAGAATCGCACAGATGTGTCATGTCTTTGATCAGTCAAGTATGAAAGTATGGATGGATATAGGGTCAGTGATTCCCACTTACGTCCATGTTGCTCATGTCGTGGGACTTGAGTCACAGGGTGCAACATTGTCGATTGCGGTCCGTGTGGCGTAGACACTACAACAGAGACACAAGCATCAGTTACTTCCTTGTCCAGCCCAGAACTGAAGCACGCCCAGAGCCCCGGGCTCATTATTCACACCCCTACACTGGACTGGCATACGCCAGCCAAGCCCACTCCGCTTACGCTTACAGGGGGGGGGACAAAGCTACATGTCCCAGGTCTTCCCTGTAGTGATCTGCTGATCACTGGTCTAGTTGTCAGCATGCCACAGCCACTCCCTGAGGGCTGGTTTACACCCACACCACACCCATCCAGCACAGGCGTCACGGGACATGTGACCCTGCCAATAAAAGGGGTCCACCACAGCACATCCCCCACTGCCGGAGGTGACATGATGGCGTCCGCATCCACGGAACTCAGTCATGAGGGGTCCATGACTTGCGTTGCACTGAGTTAGTGGCACCCGCTGCACTGCGGCTGGCAGGGGCCTATTGGCACGTGACGATGACTTGCGTTGCACAGGGTTAGTGGCACCCGCTGCACTGCGGCTGGCAGGGCCCTACCGGCATGTGACGATGACTTGCGTTGCACAGGGTTAGTGGCACCCGCTGCACTGTGGGTGGCAGGTCCTACCGGCACGTGACGATGACTTGCGTTGCACTGAGTTAGGCCCACCTGAAGAGCTGAGCGGGTGTGCAGCCTGCGATGATGCGTTGGCCTCGATACGGCGTCCAGAGAATCAAGACTCAAATTGAACAGTGTGCCCTGCTGGACCGCAGTGTACGCGCAGGCAGCAGTCAGCACACACATGACTCCACGGTGCGGTGCCGCAGGGTGCGCTGGGGGCCTGTGGAGCGGAAACCAGCGACCGGCTGAGGAGGTTGCACCGGCACGTGGAGTGCCCTCTTGGAGACACGCCGGTGGCGGCAGGTGAGCATTGAGGCCTGGGTGCGCAGGGGCGGGCAGTCATCGCTGGGCGGCGGACCGGTCTGGGGACCAGGGCTGGGGTGCAGCAGGTGCACAGGATCGTACAGGCACCACCGGCCACGGCGGCAGCCTCGTGGCTGGGTGGGGGGCGCAGCCCTGACAGACGCGACCCTGCATGCGATGACGTGATGTGCGCGGGTTGGTTTGGGACGTAGCCACCTCGTCTCCAGTGTGAATCTGCCCGTTGAAGGTGGTGTGTAGGCCTATGGACAGGTTATAGCGGAGACTGAGACTGAGACACACGCAGTAGTCACTTTGGTGGTGGATTTGTGACTTGTGCATTCCCACAGTTGTGAGTTGTAGGATTGTGGAGTTGAGGTGTGTGGTGTGTTCAGTTGGTACTTGCCGATGGGCAGTGCATTACCATTGGTGCCATCCTCAAAGCGCTGGTTGGTGGCGGACTTGCGGACATGTGGGAATCATGCACACTGCCTGGGGAGTTTGCGACGACATTGGTGGACAGGCCACGGTGGTCCACTTTTGTCTGCACATTGATGGCATGCGTGTGGTTGCTGTTGCGGTGATTGTGTGCAGTGTCAGCAGGGGGCACAAGTCGTACACGTGTGCTGTGAATTGCCCCAACACGTGCGTGACGCCAGCTATGGCGTAGTTCCCTTGCGTGGTCTCAAGATGTTCCTGCGCAGTGTGGGGGGAGTGAGGGGCAGGGGTATCGAGCTGACACACACCGTGATGCTTTCAGGTAGGATGAGTCCTGCATGATGTGACCGTAACAGCAGTTCGTGTGGTCGTTACCTTCCTTTTCATTCCTACGACGGTTACGTCCACATGAACTTCTGTTACGGTCTTCTCATGCATGATTTATCATGCCTGTGAGCATTCCGGTTTGTCCAAGTGCAGTACACTGTACCAGATTAGGCATGTGACTATACGGAAGTTTGACCATTGTCACCATTTCTCCCACAGGTTTCTAAAGACACGTTGCCCTGTTGAAGCTCCCCGTTGGGAATGGAACGCGTTGGCTGAGCTTTTCGTTTTGTTTTTTTGTGTATTTGTAATAAAGTTCTGTTTTTACACTACTGTTGACTACTGGACTTCATGACCTGGCGCACCCACATTTCGGTTACTACGATCTTGGGTCTGGGGCACGGAGGCATCTAGCACGGCTGGTGTTGGGGTTGGTTGCGCAGGTACACTACGAATTGGAACTATCGTGTGGTGCGGATACAGGGGCCCGCCGTTGCTTTTGTGGACATGCATCCATGACATGTGTGAGGGAGTTTGATGGGGCTGGCTGTGAGACTCCTCCGACTCTGGCAGTTGTTGGTTGGAAGGTACCAGGGGCCAACAGGTGCAGCACAGCCAGCAGCTTTGTCTGCAGGGGGATGTTGGTTGTCCGCTGTGTTGGTACCGTCAGCCTGTGGGCAATGTGGGTCAGGATGCGGAGGATGGTTGTCCTTATGAGCCTGTGTTGCCCAATGGCTTCCTCTGGCATTGAGTCTCTGGGGCTGGTGCGTTTTAGGGTTGTACGCTGTCCTGTGCTGCCTAGGTGGTAATCCGGGGGGAGTGGTCCGGGGGGGGCCTGGGAGTGGTGGCGGTGGGTGTTGTGGCCCTCTTGGTTCTCCGAGCTGCATGATCAGTAGCTCCATGGCATCTGTTGGTCTTCAGATGTGGCTCTGGGCTGGGCTCCCTTTCATACTGCAGGTAGTCGTCCTGCTTAACACCAGCAAAAGGCAGGTGTTAAATCCCTGCTGCTAACGCGCCTTATCGCCTGTTCTTGGTTCGCATCGCAGATCTGACTGGTCGTTGAGAATCTCACAAAGTGGTGTTTTCGTGTGTTTTTGCACGGGAACGCCTACTCTGCATATCATTAGCGTTAGTTGTCGCATTCATCCGTGGCGATGTTTTTTGCGGTAGCTATCGCAGGAAAACTGGCGATGTCGGCAGTTTGCACCTGCTTGTGAATGGGGCGATGAATCTATCGCCACTTTTGCGGCGCTAAAGTGCCAATAAATCGGCGATAAGTCCTTGTGAATATGCCCCATTGTGTATTAAGAACAAAACAGGAAAATGTACATTAATGATGACTATATTGTTGCTGCAGTACGAGTATTGTTACAATGATAACCACTACAAGATGGCAGTAGAATGTAATATGCATTTCCTTGTCCTTTTACAATGCTATCACAATGTTGTAAAAAATGGGGATTAGAGGTACGGTCAGTGTTGTGACCAAGGTGCAGGAAAGCACCGAAACACGTTGACATCACTGTTTCCGCCTGAGTGCAGGAGAATAAACTTGGTATTACCAACTTGCACTGGAGTGCCGTGGAATCCTTGGAAAGAGGGAAGCCGTTTTGTTCACAAGAGTATCAGCGTGCGGCGTAGCGCTGAATTCGAGCACCACCGGCGATAAGGCAGACAGAGCGGAGCACGCCGAAGACAGAGGGTGGAATATATATATATGTGATCAAGGCAGGGATCTGCCGAAACGCGTCATGGCGGCTGGTGGTGTGTGTTAAAATAAAATACAATTGCACCAAACCTGGGTCTACGCTCGTTTTCTTCTGGAGAAGATATCTAAGGCGAGGTTCTTGGCATATATATATATATATATATCTTCCTCTATTTTACCACAGATGCCGTGAAGCCACCACAGGAGTGGCGCAAGGTGTCGGATGCGTCCCCCGGCTGTGAAATTCTTCAAACTCTTCTGGCAACGCAAAGAGTACACGCTCACTCGAAATAACTATTTATTCAATGATATGCAGGCCTTGCTACGCGTATCGGCTACTCAGCCTTGTTCACGCATGAACAAGGTTGAACAGCCGAAATAAGTAGCAGGGGCTGGAGATCATTGAATAAATACTTATTTACTTATTTTGAGTGCGCATGTTCTCTTTGCGTTGCCGGAAGAGTTTTGAATATGAATATATATATATATATATATGTATATATATATATATATATATAGAGAGAGAGAGAGAGAAAACTTATTTGTTTTTAATGTAATATTAAATTAATAAAAAATAAAAAAATTCTATTCATATTAAAGCTGTCAAAATCATTTAAATTAAAAATACAAAATGTCCTAGCTAGTAAATGAAAATGTTAGTAGGGGTGGAATTTCTTTAAAAAAATGTATTATTTTGAAAATAATTATTTAGTACACAATTGAATTTGGTGAGTTAATGTGCAGTAACATAATATTTAATTGGTTATATGTCAAAAAGAAATATTTAAAATTAAATCACACTTTTAATTTATATTAAAATAATTTTGCTTTTTAAGAATAATAAACTTTAACAATTTTCTTTATATACAGTGGCAGAGCTCGCCAACCTATATGTGCAGTTACTAGTAGTAACTTTATACTCGTAATTACTGTTGTAGAAGTCTCCACCCCCGATCTGAGACAGATTGAACCTTGCAAGTCTACACCTAGGTGTAAATCTACACTCAGAAATGGTGAATAGCAAAAAGTGTAGAGTTACACCAAGATGTAGTAGTAAATATGCACCCCTGCCATTGTCCCGAGGTCCAAACATAACTAGCTGCTCCAGTCTTAGATTTTCTCTTTGCATTCTGGTACTTGAAGTCTTGTTTATTCAATTATAAAATCGGGACTACAAGTCCCAGAATTCAAATAAAAAAACCTGGCCTGGAGCAGCTTATCACTCATGGAACTGGAAAACTTGGCAGCTATGATTATACACATGAGCAACTATACACATTTAAATTTACCGTCATGAATAGCCCCCTTAGTATACTGGGACTTGTAAGTCGAGGGTTATAATCAGTGCTTTAAATGGGCCGGTACTCACCGGTACTGAGTACCGGCACTTCTGAATTTTCTGGCCTTCAGTACCGGCACTTCTCATTAGCCAGGGAGAGTACCGGTACCCTAATAGATGGCACTGCAGGCTCCGGTTATTTTTGTCCTCTAGCACAGGGTAGATGCCGCTCTGCTTCTCAGGAGCTTGAAAGCGCGCCAAGCCTCCTGCAGAGTCCCTGCTGGAGATTCCAGCGGCGCACATGTGAATGGCCTGAGACTGCAGGGGTCTAAGAGGGCTTGCCTTGCGTCACGCTGTGATTAACAGTGCAGGGTCTAGACAGACCCTTCACTGTCGATCACATGCGCAACGACTATTCAGCTGAAAGTGCTTTAGCCTCACCCCCGCCCCTCTCCATCAGGTGTGTAAATGGGTTGGGACCGGCACTCAGTCAGTAATCCAGTCTTATTTAGGATATTGATTGCACTGGCCGTTCTAAAGTGAGTGACAGCCCAACAAAATCCTCTGCCTTCGCCAAAGCCGTTTTTCTTTTCATCTTTTTGTTCAGGACAGGAGCTGCTTCTCTTTGTGGACGGAAGGAGTAGGGATGAATGTAAAAAGTGAGGTGGCAGGTTAAGGTAGGATTGCCACTTATCTTCAGATAAAAATACCAGATATTTGAGTTTTGAAATAATGAATCGTCTCAGAAATGGTATTTTAACACACATTTCTGTAAAGTCATAAATCTGGTGCATTTCTTAACTTGAATTTTCCAGATGGCAAATTTAGGGGATGAGTACAGCATATAGGGGAGAACTGGAGACAAGTACGGAAAAACCAGGGAGAAAATGTAAGACTTGTGGAGAGTAAGCAAAAGGTGGGAGGAAGAGGAGCAGAACTAGTGAGAGAAGCTCAGTAGATTTTAGACGGAATGTGGAGAGAGAGCGAGAGAGAGAGAGAGAGCGCGTGCGTGCATGTGTGTGTGCACGCTTGAGAGTATATAGTATTGTGCCACATAACAGTATGGCATTAAGAAGCAGCAAATATTACAAAACGAGAAACTGTTCACATATCATCCTTTTTGGGTTTCATTTTGTGTAATGAGTTAACATGTTTCCTTTACATAAACACATTTCTCATGTGTTTTTCATAGTTGCTGCAACTGATATAGAAGTCATTATGTATCGTCATATGTTGCCCTAAGCCCCGCCCCTAGCCCCGCCCACTCGCCACGCCTCTAGCTCATATTAATGAGTACCTGCACTTATTTTTTCCCATTTAAAGCACTGGTTATAATGTGGAAAACACAATTCCCAAAACACAAAGTTAATTCTGGCTAAAGAGCCAGGAGTGGTTGAAAGTGAGCCACGTGGCAATATGACACCTCTTTTACAGCACCAAAAATAAATCCAACTAAATTAAAAAATTTGGGAAGAGGGGTCAGGCAGGTGGTAATATCTGGCAAACCAACAGGCGCAAGCAGGGCTGTGCATAAAGTTTGTCTGCAGTCTGTGACGTCAATCACCCTACCTTGGTCTGACCACCCACTGCCTCGTTCTACTGAAATCAGATTGGGTCGTGTCCCTGCAAGCCTGCATCACTTCCCCTTTCAAGAACATGGCTGTATCATCCTCGTTCACCATAGAAACCTGTGCAAAAAGCTAAGCAATTTGTCTTAAAACAGAATTCCACTTCCAAGGCAACTCAAAGAGCACCTGCCAGACAAAGCAATTTGCAAGGCAAACACCGCAGGCCTTCCTTCCAAAGACGGGCTCTCAGGCACGCCTGGCAGAGAGTGACGCAGTTGTGACAAACGAGCCAGCAATAACTGCCGAGTCGCACAAAAGACCATTGTTGCTGCCAGCCTGCATGGACCACTTTCTTTGGCGGGCGAAATTACGGGCTTGGTCGGCGGGCTAAGAAAATATCGCAAGCCCGCTAACTCTGACCAGCAATTGGAAAGTCATCCTCATAAAACCTCAGTGGATGTGGGCTCCTTAAATCGTGGGGTTTAAGAGCAAAGGCAGATCTGAAAACTATGTAGGTCTGCAGGCAGGTAACTGCACTAGGCATGTTCCACCGGTAGCTAATCATTGTGTTTTTTATTTACAAATTATTAAAAAGGATTATCGTTTCTTACCCAGATGACGTGGCAGTAATCGTCAATACAAAGAGTCTTAGGGGCTTATTTACAAGGCCCTTGCGCCACTTTTCCGTCATTTTTAACATGGGAAAAGTGACGCAAAAGTGGCGCAAGGGGCTTGTAAATCTGCCCCTTAGTCTTTCTCTTCATAGTGCTGATAAATGGGGATTATCGTCCCATGCACTGGGATCTAAGGAAGCATAGCTGTTTTTTAAAATAGCTTTTTCATTGTTTTCCTCAACCAGTGCTTAATTTGTAAAAAATAAATAAGTGCCAGGGCTCTCGTCAGGAGGCCACTGCAGCTTGCACCACACTTGTCCTTGCCATGCTGCAAATGATAGTAACAACACAACTATTAACCATCACACACCCACAAGTGTGACAGTTCGGACCATTTCAGGCCTCCAACGCTATAAGAATGTATTGGGCGGCAAGTTATAGCCATTGTTAATGTATATTGAATTAATTATTAACTGTTGTAGTACTCATCTCTAAATTTTGACAGCGCCACCTTGTGGCAGACTGTCACAAGCGCCGGTGTTGACATTTAAGTGCCAGTGCCGGAAACCACCAGCTCAAATTAAGCACTGCCCTCAACCTTTAAGGGGAGCTGTAACAATATATACATCCTGCAGTAGCAAGCACCCTTAAAGCTAAGGTTAGATGAATAATCCATGTCCCCAATGGCTCAGTGCTCTTCTTCTGGATTTTAATTTAAAAACCTAAAGCATTCTGGGAGTTGTAGTTCTAATTCACTTCAATTCATCCAATTCAAATAAAACACCAGAAAACAATGATTTGCGAAAGACAGTCCCAGATTTAAATCATTGCTTCCTTGGCAACACTGAGTCATCTGATAAACTTAGTCAAAACAAATCCAATACAAGGTCACCCACCCCTCCTACGAGGGTGGGAGGAGTGACAACAGTGAAGAGGAAGAGTAGGATTAGGTGTAATGAAGATTACCAGTAAACAGGAGCACTGGAATTATGTGATTTGGCAGCCAGGGTATTTGCCATATAATTATGCATTTGCTATATTTGCCATATAATCCTTCATCTGCTGCATAATCTGCATATTTTAACAAAAAAATATGTTTCTAGCTCAAACGGATCAAAAGCTACTAAACATGCAGCGACATGTGTTGCCACGCAGTGGAAGACCTTTTGCAAAGGTTGACTTGTCACCTTTCTGTTGCTTATTGCTTTATTTGGGTGTTAAACTGGTGCTAATGAGGCAAAGAGTTTGCCCAGACAATGTTAAATAGTATAAAAATGACAAAATAATGAAATAATACTATCACCAAATGTGCTGCATTATGCCACATAATTTGACTTTTCCTGTCGCATTATTTAATTTACCCTTCCGCATATTTTGGTCCCCCTCTGATGCATAATTGCAGTGGCCCTGCACTTAAATCATTTGGTCATTACTTCTCAACTCATCCTTTTAACAGTCTTGGAAGTTGAGGATGTAGCAAACAGCCAGCAGTTTCAATCACAAAGAGGCAAGATGCGCAACCACTTGTGATAAACTTCAATGAAGAGCAAAGCCCAGCATCACATAACAGATTACCAAATGATTGGACTGCAGAAAGAAAATCAGAGAGGAAGTCGCAATAAGCCCAGCAGCTCTAAAAAAAACACCCCCAAATGATAGTCTGATACAAAAGTATTTGGGGGAAACCAAGTTGCACACTTGCCCGTATTGGACATGATCATATGTTTACATTTTGGGCAGCCACCCCTCTCTGCGCAGAAAGTGGAAGGGAAACACACGTACTGCGCAGGGTATAGTAATGGTCAGATTAATTCAGCACCTGGGGATAAAAACAGAAAGTTTACTTCCAATTTGGCCTTGCCCACTGCAAACAGATTGCCCATCTTGTGATCTCCTCGGTCGCCCTGCCCTTCCCACATCTAGACATTGATTGGAAATCCACCTCACTCAGACCAGAAGCATCAAGATTCATAATGGGGAGGACAATGTCCTGAGAAAGGTGGAATGGGGCAATACCTCTGGCTGAAGATAGGAGAGGGATGCAAAAATAATCCCATCAGAAGGAATAGGGTTCTGTATGGAGCAGGACACTTAACTCCCCTAAACACCTAGCCACGGTTAGTAGAAAAGCTGCCTTCAAAAGGATCAAATGGAGTACCCATCAACCCTTGGAGAAAAGTATCAAGGACAAATCCTAGAGTAGCTAGCTTGAAAATCCCAAAGAAAATGAGCAGCGTACACCTTGATTGATACCAGTCTCACCAGGGTTCCTCGAACCATGGTGAGACTGGTAAATCAAATAGGAAGGGTTAATCAAATAGGAAGGGGCAAAGACCCAGTTCAAACCCACCATGCATAAAATCTAAAATTTGGAAAGAGTCAAAGTGAAGGAGGGAAGCCTGCAAGTCTCACACAAAGCACAATGAGCCCTACAATGCTTCCTATTGTAGTAGGATGTCTAGCTACCTATATGGCCCATGCAACGTCCTAGGACATTCCCAAATGCAGCCTCCACCTGGAAAAACAATAGTGGAAATCATCAGCCACCAAATAGTGGAAGTACATAAAGAAATCCACCATTATGGTTGTGAAGTCATAATCAGAAGGAGAGGGAACCAAGATCGGCAAGGCCAATAGGATGCCATCAGAATCGCAGACTACCCATGCCCCAGATCCTGGAGAGTACTCTGGGAATGAGAGGGAAAAGAGAGAAGGAATATTATCAGTGTTTGACATGATAATATAAAAGTGAAGCTACCCACTTTTTCAGAGTACGTGTTTGCTACTGGGAAATTGAGGTTCTCTCCCATTAAAAGCATTGCACCCCGCTTTGAAGTGTTGGCACGCTCACTTTAAAATGAAAGAAGTCCAGGTACTTAATACCTGACTGCATCGGCCCATTTAAAGTACTGCAAATAACCCCTTGGTCAAATGAATAGATCACCAACCCGCCGCCCAGAGGAAATGGCCACTAAAAAAAGAACGTTGGTTGAAAGAAACTTACGGTCAACAGAAAGCAAAGGTTCAATAGGGGGACCAGTCAACGCCTGCAGGACCAATTGAAGATCCCTAGGCGGAACAGGAGAGCATGAAACAGGACGCTGAAGCAAAGAACTCCTCAAAAGGCGAGCCACCAAGGGAGAGACAGAAGCCATAGTAGAACCCCTGAAGACAAGAATGGAAGCCTACTGAGCCCTGAGAGTGGAGACAGTCAGACCCATGACAAACTCATCACGCAAAAAGTCCAATGCCCGGACAGGATCACATGAGGAAGAAGACAGACCCTTCCCAAGGCACCAGGAGTCAAAGTTCTTCCAATGACAACCATAAGACCTCAGGGTCGACGGCCTGCAAGACAATTGGACGCTCTGAGCTAACTTCAAGAGAACCATCCTGATTCAACAAAGCTAACCTCTCAAGTGCCAAACCACCAGCCGGAGGCGAAGCAGAGAGGAGGATCTGAGAAGAGGAGCACACAGCGGAGAGGGATACAGGGTACACTGCCAATGGGGGCACACTGACAAATCCAGAAGAAAGGAAAACCAAGGCCGCCGGGACCACTCCAGCACAACCAGAAGAACCTCTGCCCGATCCACATGAATTGTCCTGAGGACCCTGTGAATCAAGGAAAAAGGCAGGAAGGCCAACAGGAGCCCCTGAGACCACAGAACAGAGAAAGCATTGATCGCCCAAGCCCGCTGGGATCGAACCAGGCTGAAAAAACGCAGAAGAAGGAGGACACAGCGTCCTGCGAGGCAAAGAGATCCAGCAAAGGAAGTTCGAACTGGGAGAGAATCTGCTGGAACAGAAGGGGGGACAGACACATGGTCACAGAGGACGGAAACACCCGGCTCAAACAATCTGCAGGCCTTTCTCCCTCCCCCAGAAGATAGACTGCCGACAGAGAATGGAGATTCCTCTCGACCCACAGGCCGATCCTAATGTAAAGGAAAAACAGAAACCGGTGCATCCCCCCCTGCCGGTTGAGATAAGCACGAACAACCTGGTTGTCGGTCTGAACACAAACAGCACGGCCCAGAAGGAGGGGAGCAAACCACAGAAGGGCAAACCAAACAGCCTTCAACTCCCACCAGTTTGATGACTGGAGAGTCTCGACACAGGACCATCTGCCCTGGGCTTTGGAAACCCCCAGAACCGCACCCCACCCAGTGGCACTGGCATCGGTCGACAACACCACCATGGTAGGAGGAGGAAGAAGATCGAAACCCCTTCTCAGAGATTCTCAGAGGACAACTACCACTGAAGGGAAGTCCGAATCTCCGGAGGCACAGAAATAAGGGCATTGTAGGCCTTAGAGGCAGGAAAGCAGAGGCACAGAATTTGATGCAGAAGGGATACAAATGCAGACAGGCCCAAGGGAGGAGATTCAGGGTGGAGGCCATCTCCCCTTGACTCCGCAACCAGAGCCAGACAGACACCTGAGATTGAGACAGCACCCAGGTAAGATGTCTGAACCAGTCAATTGTTTTTACCGGGACAGGAACATCATCCCCAGATCCATTCAGAAGAGAGCCCCGAGGAACTTCAGAGTCTGGGAGGGCTGACGGAGGATTTCCTATGTTGATGAGGAACCCATAAGACTCCAGAAGACGACAGACCTTAGCCACATCCTCCTGTGCCTGAGAGAAAGAGAGAGAAACAATCAACCAATTATCAAGGTAAGGAAAAACATGAATGCCCCAGGAATGGAGAATACCCACCAGGGGTGCAAAGAGCTTCATGAAAACCTTTGGCACCGATAAAAGGCCGAAAGGAAGCACCTGGAACTGAAAGTGCTGGGCGCTCACCGCAAAGCGCAGAAACCTCTGATCCACTGGATGGATTGGAACATGCAGGTAGGCGTCCATCAGGTCGAGGGAGGCAAGGAAGCACCCTGGCTGCACCAGCTGAAGGATGGATTGCAAAGTCACCATCTTGAAAGGGCGACGAGGAATGTAGAGATTCATCCCCTTCAGATCCAACACAGGGTGCAAGTCCATTGTATCCTTCTTGGACACCAGAAGGAGGATGGAATAACAACCCAGCCCCCTTTCCAGGGGTGGAACCTCCACTATTGTAGCCTTCTTCAAGAGAAGCCGAATGCCCTCCAGCAAGGCTGCCCGCCTCATAGGATGAAGTTACAGAGGAGTCTCCCGGAACACTGGAGCGGGTCGAGATGAAAACCCATTCCAATAACTGAAGGTCACCATCGGAACCGCCCAGGCATTGGAAAGACTCACCCAGCGATGACAAAAGAAGCGAAGGTGACCCCAAACCAGAAAAGGCGGATAGCCACTGCTCTGGAGAAGGAGTGGAGGCAGAACGGTCAGACTGGGACCAGGACTTGTCACCCCCAAGGCCCCCCCAGACATGACCCCTGCCATGAAAGGGCTGCTGAGCACCCCTGGCTAAAAGAAACGCAAAAGTGTGATGATAACCAAACCCTCGACCCCGATAAGAAGGTCTAACGGGAGTCACAAGCTTTCGATTCTCAGCCGACTGCTTGATCAAGTCCTCCAGCTGGGGACCAAACACTTTGGAACCCTCAAACGGTGCATCCAAATATGACGATGTGAAGCAATGGAAGCCCCGGAAGCAGCAGCTGCTGCACATAAATCATCAAAGGAAATGCCTGAAAGGTATCCCAATTGGAGTTCCATGAGAGCCAACAGAGAGGCGGCATCTTCCCCCTCATTCAACCGAAGAGCCGGAGCCTGAAAATCCTTAAACAGAGACTAGACCATATAGTTGTAATAGGCCGTAGCCCCAACATAAAAGTTGCAAGCGGCATAGAACCGCTTCACAGCACCCCCCACCTTCTTATCAACAGGGTCGGAAGGAAGGGCATCTGACAAAACCATGCCCTGGGAAAAAAGGCCAGCCAACAAATTATCAACCTTGACTGATTGAGGTAGCTCTACAGAAAAACCCTCCAAAGGATAGCATTAACCCAAAAAGCGAGGAAAAACCGACTTGTAAACATCCCGCCATTCATGGGTCAGCACTTTGCGAACAGCACCATGCAAAGGCAAAGAGTCAGGATCAGGTTGATGATACTGCATGAAAAAAACATCCTCCAGGCCATCAACCACAGGAGAAGGAAACCCCAATTACTCCTGGCATGGCTGAACAAGTCAGAGCTCAGCTCCCTGAACAAAGTGTCCCCTCACACCATCCTCCTCCTCAGGGTCCACCGCATCAGGCAAGGGAACAGGGCAAGACACCTTTGCAGGAGGACTGTCCGCCTACCGTGCCCTGAAAGCAGCCCCCACAGCCTCATTGATTAGGAGGCGGAGGGCATTGATCGTAGGTATAGCAGAGCAAGAAGCAGCTTGCTCCATGTCAGCACACTGAACCGAAATGTAGAAGACGGGCACTTCCTGCAATGGGCTCGTTACTAAGCAACAAAGTCCAGCGGCCCCCGACCTCTCGCGGAAGGCACCAACAAGCAGGAAGCACCCGTAATCATAAAAAGAAGCCAGTTGGGTGGGCGAGCCCAGTAGATGAGGTGGCAGTCCCGGGCACAAACAGGTAAATCAGCGCCGCCACCTGCAACGATAACACAGCACCCGCTGAAGCAAACCGTGAACATGAAAGAAACGCTGCTGCTAAACCAAGCAGCATAGGCGTACAGACCACACAAGACAAAGTACACTTACCCAACTCCGTCTGTTGCAGGGATTCTGCACGTACACAGAACTATGCGCAGGAAAACAGGACCTCAGTGTATATGGGCTGAACCTTCCTACCACCTTAGTACCTAAAATCCCAAAACCGACTATCTATAGTGTCTCATTCGTTCTCCTACATAATCATGAAGCTACAAATGATTAGACAACCCAGAACACAACACTCCCGACTCTCTCAGGAATCGCGGTAGGAAGACACACCCTTTCGGTCACTCACTCGTACTTGTCCGCAATAAGAATTGACAGAGTCACTGTTATAGTTCAAAATGTTTATTTTAACTGTTGTGCTCTATAATGCAGTATACGAGCCACTACCAGCAGCATAACGCATAAACCTAAAACAGTTAGCATTGTTGCAATTCCATAGATTAAAAAGGGAGATGTCATCGTATACAGACAGTGGATAAAGGACTATAAGGCCTAACCACCCTCCCCTTGGTAAGCAGACGTTTTATTATATAAAAGAAGATCTCTGGGCTTTGTCAGCAGACCCCATACCTTAGTGCCTAGATGGTATTTCTACATCATAGGAACTGCATAGCTCTTCTCCCTGGAAAGGTCCCTCTCCAAGTGTCTTTTAGAACAACATGCATCCCCATAATATCAAAGCACGAGTCTTCAGCAGCGCAGCTGTGTTAGCATGTTTTGTCTAGGTGCTAGGGACTGACCAGAAAACAATAACAAGGGGAATTGTTTATCGACCTTGCACATTGTGTTCAGACTAAACTCCAGGAGCAGGCAGAGAACGCAGAAAGCAGACAGCTCTCATGTGAAAGGCACAAACAGAGTCTTGCAAAATAAAGTCATGTTGTAACATTGGCAAAAGCAGCATCATGGCAGCAGAGCTCATGCTTACTTAGCAATGTCGACAATGACCCTAACGGCCATATAACACCCTCCCCTTGGTAAGGTCGTAGTATATAGACAAAAGACTCGAACAGTTTTCAAAGGTAAGCAGAGTCCATAAGCGACTAAAAAAAACAAATTGGGAAAAAAAATTGTATGTCGTTAAAAATGTTGTTGTTTCACGGGAAACGTGATTAAGAAGGAGGTGGCAAATCCATCAAAGTACGTGAACTTAAGAATGGAATTCGTTCCAAAAGGCCATCCCTATCGTTAGTAGAAAAAAGGGATGCCATCCAATCAAGTAGGCCGAAGGAACAGACGTGCTCCTCATAATCCGATGCTGCCAAGAGCATATCTGGGCAACTTGCGTGAAATTCGATGAAACTCCGTCGCAAGAGGTCCTGCGCAGCCGCACAGATATTCCACTCAGCCAAGACTCCAAGTGCAGCCGGACACGCCATACGACCATCCCGAGAACAGGCCTGCTCATGGGCAACTAAGGGACTCATCAACTGGTCATAATCCGGGTCCGAACATGAGGTATTGGAGGCATAAATTCAAAGCCCAATAGAAAGGGCACCGCTGACAGTAGAACACTGGTTGCACGCAAGTGAAGTAGGCAAAGCGAAAAGTTAGTCCATAACTTACGCTAAGCGTCGCTAATGGCAAGCATCCAAAAAGTTGTTGCATTCGGTCACGGTACAGTTGCAATTGGCCGGGTCTGTGCATTACCACATGCTGGGCAGCCATTGCATAACAGGAGCCCCGCCAGTGCTAGGATTAATGGTAATCCTCCAAAGGCGCTGGAAAAAATAGAATGAATAAAGGCCAGTATTACTCCAAATATCATCTGAAAAGAAGTCACAAGGCCGGATCCCACAAGTTTAAAAAAATGAGCAAGGCCTTCTGTGTCAGACGCATTAAATATTTTGGGTATCAGTTCCCCAAAATGCAGTGGGAGATTCGTGTTCAAAAGTGACTGAATCTCACTAGATGTTCTAGCCACCTGCAATTCGAAGGTCGCTCACGCCGAAGTGAGAGGCACTTCTTGTTGAAACAATAGCGCTTTGAGTCTGCTTAATTTGTTGAAATCTGTTTTCAAAGTCGGAATGGAAGGCCAAATGGAACTATCTACTTTCCCATGCGGGGGCGGAAAAAGCACATTGCTACAACAAGTAACACATTGTGAAACTGTTACTTTATACGGGAATCCTGCCCGTAAACCATAGCAGTCGTAGTTATTCAAAATAAGATAACTGCCGTTAGAAAGCAATGTAAAAGCGGAAATTATTGCTGGGACGGGAGTTCCTTTAAAAAAACATGTAAGATTAGGCGCGGTCACATTACAAGCGCGTGCAACTTAACATGTTTACAAACTAGGGAATGTCCTACTGTGGAAAACCAGTCCTCCCCTGTTAGGAAAACTTCCTTATCCTCCCGGTGACATCTGTAGGTGAAAGGTAGGGACCATAATTCATGGAGAAACGTACTACCCAGGGGTTCAAAACGGCCAATTGGGAAATGTTTCATGCAAGATTTAAACTGAAACAGCGAAAATGGGAGAGAGATAACCCCATTTATTAACCATACAGCTGAATCTGTCTCCGCCACAGAAAATGGCAAGTGTTCTAATTGTTCAATGTGTAACAGCGTGTACGTAGCATCTTTCATGGACATAAATCTCTGTTTATCAGTTAGATTAAATGGTAAGAACAAAGCAGACGCGTTCAAATAATTCCATGGTACTTTTCCCATTTTCAGAGTTTGTATCGTCCAAGCAAATTGCATTACAGATCGTAATTGATTTTGACCATGATATAACACAGATACATCACTTTGAACAATATCAATAACACATGAAACAATATTATCCAAGGTATAAATGCGTGTAGACAGTGTATTGATGCTATTGTCGACTACTGCAAGGACTTTTTCTAAATTTGTTTTGTCAATTTGGCGCAGACGGAGCACTGCTTCAATCTGCGAAAGTTTCCATACTTCATTGTAAGCTGCATAGATGAACCTCTTTGTTCTAGCAATTCTAGGACCTAAGATAAAATTAGCCAAATTGATTTCGCTCGACAAAAGAGACAGGGGTTGTTTTACTGACGACAGTGTGGAGTGTTCCAACCACTGTTGGCACAGTTTTCCCACCGAATATGTGGTAACCGAATGTGAATGTGGGTAACGAGTATCTGGTCTAGTCTGTGTGAAACCAGGTGTTACATAATAAAAACGCAGTTAACCTGCATTTGAATTGGTTTGCCACAACAACCATCCAGACGGGTTAACATCAGAGACATTGAAAGTGTCATTGCGAAACAGAGCTTGTAATACGTTGATGGTATAATTTATGTGTTCACGCCAATTATCATACTCCGCCAATGACGGAATGGATGGAATATTCAGATTCTTGGCAGTAGCCAAGCCAAAGCAAGTAGTTTGGTACACCGTGTCATTTAAAAATAATATTTGAGTCGGAATTAAGCACGCACGATGCATAGCTTCAGTTCCCTGAACCTGCCAAGCCTTAGTGCCCCAAAGTGATTTCAAATCAATGGCATCTTTCCAGCGATCATAACCCAGTAAGGCCAATTCAGTCCTAAATGAACTTGAATATATTAATTTTGTGTGTAAGAATAAGTTTAGAGTGAGATGGCAATGCCAATTTAAACAAATAGGATTCTGGATTGGAGGTGTTATAATCAGTGAAATAGGTGAACTTATTCCTAAGTGTTTTAGAACTCCCCTGTAAGGGAGTTGGACAATGTTCCCACTGTGTGTAATTAAAAACAGGTCGTAACGTGTTTGTTTTGTGTAAGAAATGATGGTCATAATGTAGATAACAGAATAACTCAGCATAATTGGCAGAATTTAAATATAAATCTTCAGCATCAAAGGCAGCATAATACTTTAAATCAGAATACAATGAATGTACTGCTTGTACATCCCAATCATCGTAATGTATGTCCTGTGTAACCCCATCTCCTAATGAAACGCGAAGCACGTATGGTACTTGAGGATTTCCGTCGGGCCGTGAATTTCGAATGCAACTTTATCCCAAATTATGCCATCTGCAACCTGTAAAGCCGAAATGATCACAAGTGGTTGATCACGTTTCATTACATGGGACGATGTATGGGGAGCCAGAATTCCATCGACCAACTTCACAGCAGAGAGTTCTGGCGAATAATGACCATTGATGAGCAAGAAAAATACTGTTACAAATCCAATTGACATGAAGAGGAAAATCAGGATAAGTACCAACCAGATGTAGGTCCAAGATGGGACCATGTAAGTCTTTTTGACCCAAGAGATGAAAATACTTGTTTTTGTCGGTGAAAGTGCCAAAGTAGAGGATGAGGAGGAAGAGTCATAAGAGAAGCACGTACGGTCCCCAAAATAACGGCTCGCTCCCACGGTCATTAATGGTGGTAGTGCAGCAGGAGCTTGATGTTGTCAGGGATTGTCCGGCACCTCAATATGGGACTGATCCGCAGGATAAGCATACTCGACTTCTGCGTTGGAAGAGGATGGAGGCAGGACAGGCAAAAGGTCAATAGTACTTTCCATCTCACCCTCAACGGCATCCAGTAGTCGAAGAGGCTGAATGCACCGGATTCAAAGAGATAGCGTTGCAAGAAACTGCAGGAGTTACACTATTCAAAATCGGCCAGACGGTGTAGTTTGACATTGTCGACTGAAATGTATCTGTTTTCTTTGCAACCAGGCAAAGGCGGTAGTATCACTGTACGAGTACCCTTCAATCCAAGTGCTGGGACCAGTGCACAATAAGAGGGACCAAATTCTTTTTTGTTCTCCAGCTTTTCTCGTACCAGATCTCCAATCTTAGGAAGCCAGCCAGCGACCGGAATCAGCATTGCTGTGTCATTGGAAGAGGGCAAAAAGAGGGTAGCTGTCACGGGTCTTTTGTACATCCTGTAACATAGTAGAATGGTTATCTACGTCAAATGTTGCGGCAGCCGCCACAACGTCTAGACCATCAAGGTCTGGCACAAACATTTTAATGCCAAAGAGCATTTCGTATGGGGTTTGCCCACCCGGAGATCTTCTAGGGAGATTATTGAGTGCACTTTGAACTCCATACAAATGGGCCAGCCAGCTCCTGCCAGTACCTAAGACCCTAGCTGTCAAAGATTGCTTTAAGTCACGGTTCATTCTCTCCACAATAGAATTGCCCTCAAGCCTGTATGGAGATGAAAACTGCACCAGCACCCCCATCGACTTCATCGCGTCCTTGTACGCCTTAGAGGCGAACGCTGGACCTTGGTCTGAATGGAAGGTGCCACAGGCAAACGTCCCGACAAAGACACGGAAATCTCTATTGATATTTCGAGCGTCAGCGCTGCGTTGTGGCCAAACCCATAGGAATCTAGTGCACGAATCAACTGCAACAAAAATATATTTATATGCAGTATCAGAAGTCAATGGACCGCAGTGATCAAGATATACACAGCCAAATGGCTGATTGGAAATACATAGCTGTGTTTGTGGTGGTCATGAAACCGTAGATGGTTTGATTTGCTGACAAACATCACAAGAAAGCACATAATAACAAGTTTGTTTATATAAACAACGCCACCAGTAACGTTGTTGTAAAATAGAGACAGTCGCAGACACTCCGGCATGTGCAGAAGCCACGCCTTCGTGTGCAGCTATGATCAAAGCAAGTCTGCGGTACATGTTGGTAATCAGCCGATCCCCAACTGACGGAATCGTAGCATAAGGAACTTGTTCGGGAGATATATGATAAGAATACTTCGAAGGGAAGCCCTGCGGATAAGCAGTTCCATCCCTTGTAGCAGCTATAGCTGCCAAAATTTCACTATGTATCTTAGTCATGGATCTTGTAACTGCTGCAACGGAACACGTGGCTACTGCAGATTTGGCTGCCTCGTCAGCCAAAGAATTACCAACAGCATGTGCTCCCACACGCTGATGGCCAAGAGTATGTATAACCTGTGTGAGTGGCAGACGTTGTTTAAGCTCTGCCACTCGAACCGTTTTATGCTTTATTGCGCTGCCTTTAGAGTCTCGATATTCATTTTGAGACCAAAAGAATGAGTTGTCATTAAAAGACTGAACACAGTAGTAAGAATCGCACACAATAAGAGTATTCACATTAGGATCAGCAAACCCGAGAGCTAGAACAAGGGCACGCAGCTCCACCAATTGCGCTGTACAGTCCCCAAGTGCCTGTGTATGCACTATGGAAGATTTAAATTCTCCATTTACAATTGAACCAGCCACAATAGCGCAAGCCGCTGAATAAGCGTGTTTGGACCCGATGGCCGGTTGAGCCGAGCCATCGGTATAAATGATACATTTGTACTCTTCCAAAGGAAGCAACGACAACGGAGGAGGATGAACATGTTCATACTGTAAAAACTCCTGTGTCTGAAGAGCAGGATCAAAGATAAACGTGACATCAGCCGATGTCAAAGAAGTAGCCCATTGTATCCAACGGGGATGTAAAGCCTTAGAGTTTGGTACACTTGCCTTAGTCACTGCTTCTAAAGCAGGGATAGGCAAAACCATAAGAATGCATTTCCCCTACGCCAGTGAGCGCCATTTGGACCGCAGTCAATATCTTTTCTACATTCGAAAAAAGGCATTTCAGCAGCTGTGTACAAATGTGATTTGTATACAATAGGCACTGTGTCTCCCTCGTTGAACGTCAAGTAAGTGAAACCCATCATCCCTGGTACAATACGAATGACCAGATTCGTGAAATTATCACGCGTCAACAAGTAGTTAGTCACAAGCAGATCTGACTGCAAAGATTGCAGAATAGAGGTATGTTCTGGAAGCCAACAGGCAGAAGAATATGTTGGTTGTGTCAACGCATAAAGTGGTTTGCTACGCTGGGCATAATCAGGGATGTAAGTCCTCCCAAAATTCAAAAATCCCAGCAAAGACTGAAGCTTCTTCAGTGTAGATGGAGGTTGCAATTGTGCACATTTCTCCAGAAAGTGGGGGGCTAACCCCCTACCTTCATTATTGAGCTCATAGCCCAAAAAGAGCACCGCAAAATGAGCGATGTGTGATTTTGCAAAATTGAATTTGTATCCATAGTTGGCAAACGATAGAATGATGCGGTCGACTCGGACAAGATGCGGTATCAGTTCGTCGTCCGTCAGATAAATATCATCCACATACGAAAACGCATCTGGACCTATGCTGTGCAACAAAGACACAACACGCGCAGCAAATGCCCCGGGGCTGTTCTTATACCCCATAGGCAAGCGCGTACATTTTTTCTGATTTCCGACGGCGGTAAATGCTGTCAAATCACGGCTCTCAGGAGCCAAGTTATGACTGTAGAAACCATTGGATATATCCAGAGTCGTTTTGTATTTTTTACGAATAAGGCTGTTCACTAGTGCAGAGCTGTGTGTATTCTGTACAGCAAATGTACGACAATGGCTATTCAAATTGCGATAATCTAATACAATATGATATGAACCGTCCAGTTTTGATACCGGAAAAAGAGGATTATTCATCGGTGATACACAGGATTCAATTACTCCCTGATATTCCAACTGCGTCAGAATGTTACAAACGGGAGCCTTAACCTCTCGTCTGATTGGATATTGCGGTTGTGGCTGTGGCATAGACCGTAATGGTATCTCATGAGCCGGTGAATCTTTATCCCAACCCACCTGATTACGGTTCACCGCTGGGGCAAGGGCCAATGCCCACTCTGAAGCATAAGCCTGTTTAGCTTCCTCAGTGACGTAACGTGAAAAACTCGGAAGTATCACGTCCTCCCCTCGAGAAGCGGCCAGAACAAATGGTGGAGGCCAATCCGCCTCTGCCAACAAAATGTCGTATGAGGAGGTGAGATTTTCTCAGAAAACCGCTGTATATCACCTTCAATTTGCAAGACAATTTCATAAAGTCTATCGGGGTGCAACTCTAGTATCTGCTGTTTCTACTGTAATAAATGTATCAGTCTCAAAAAGAAGAGAGTAGCCCTTACACCAAAGGGAACTGGGCAAGTAACACCAATAAAACAAAAGTTATTCCCTTTGTAGAATGATTTTTACTCTATAATATCCAACATGTATTTCACCAACTTAACACTCAAACGCAGGATCCAAATCACACAGGAGAAGACCACAGTATCTTCCCTTATATAGCCCAAACTTCCAAAAGTAGAACCACAAAAAGCACTATATTGTAATAATTACAAAGATAAACAGTAGTTCATCAATAATTAACCTTGACAATGTAATTTACTATTTTCCTCACATTTATTAAAAACATATATCAATCTCCATCATTTATAATTAAAAACAATAAATTCACAATTTGCAGTATATGATAGAATATTTACAAATACATCGATTGCCTAAATCACAGTTCCTTAAGAACATACAGTTGTTTTTAATCACTCAACCCCATGGTCGTGGTTGTGGTCAATACAAAATAGTAAAAAGAAAGTATCTTATTTAAAAACAATTAATGCAAAAAAAACAAAATTATGTCGACGCGTTTCGGTGGATCTTGCTTTTATGCACCACCTTCCTCAGGACAGTATTAAAAACATAATAATCTTTAATTGAGATATTTGATAATCCAATATTCAATATAGGAAGATAGCTTTCTTGGTATATCAATACCTCCCCTTGTATCTTAATATTCGATGAAGAAATTTAAACACATTTGACACTTCTATTCCTTTGTTGCTTTCAAAAAACTTTATTCCATTCGTTACGTTCTTCTTATTTAGATAAATTGCCGGTCGTCTTATACTGGGTGCCTCTCCTCAGTAAATCGCAAGTCGATACTTTGCGAGAAAAGTAATTAATGTAGGTCCACTCTTCTTTCACAGTGGGGTAAATCAATCCTCCCACGGGTGGCACATACTGTTCGCTTGGCTAGCCGGTAACGTCTCGGAATCTTCACAAATGTAATAAAAAAATAAAAAATTACATTTGGGAAGATCCCGAGGCGATTTATTGAGGAGAGGCACCCAGTTCTTTTTCCCTGCGCATAGCAAGCATATTGGTTTGGTAGGGGTCCCCTTTTTTCTAAAATACAAGCACAAGCACTACTCAGGTGTCTCGCAGATAAGTACCAGACAGCGCCATGTTGCGGGGATTCTGCACATACACAGAACTATGCGCAGGAAAACAGGACCTCGGTATATAGGGGCTGAACTTTCCTACCACCTTAGTACCCAAAATCCCAAAACCGACTAGCTATAGTGTCTCATTCGTTCTCCTACATAATCATGAAGCTACAAATGATTAGACAACCCAGAACACAACACTCCCGACTCTCTCAGGAATCGCAGTAGCAAGACACACCCTTTCGGTCACTCACTCGTACTTGTCCGCAATAAGAATTGACAGAGTCACTGTTATAGTTCAAAATGTTTATTTTAACTATTGTGCTCTATAATGCAGTATACGAGCCACTACCAGCAGCATAACGCATAAACCTAAAACAGTTAACATTGTTGCAATTCCATAGATTATAAAGGGGGACGTCATCGTATACAGACAGTGGATAAAGGACTATAAGGCCTAACCACCTTCCCCTTGGTAAGAAGAAGTTTTATTATATAAAAGAAAATCTCTGGGCTTTGTCAGCAGACCCCATACCTTAGTGCCTAGATGGTATTTCTACATCATAGGAACTGCATAGCTCTTCTCCCTGGAAAGGTCCCTCTCCAAGTGTCTTTTAGAACAACATGCATCCCCATAATATCAAAGCACGAGTCTTCAGCAGCGCAGCTGTTTTAGCATGTTTTGTCTAGGTGCTAGGGACTGACCAGAACAGAATAACAAGGGGCATTGTTTATCGACCTTGCACATCGTGTTCAGAGTAAACTCCAGGAACAGGCAGAGAATGCAGAAAGCAGACAGTTCTCATGTGAAAGGCACAAACAGAGTCTTGCAAAATAAAGTCATGTAGTAACGTGCGCAAAAGCAGCATCATGGCAGCAGAGCTCATGCCAACTTAGCAATGTCAACAATGACCCTAACGGCCATATAACACGTCCAAACCTCTGCCTGGCACACGAAGACTGCGAATGCAGGAAAAAAAGAACAGGTTGTTTTGGTGATGCACTTCCCCCTTTATGCATACCGGATAGGTGGCGCTATGTTGGGGTTAGTGTTTAAACTCTGCTATAAGGTTTCTGCGGAGCAGACAAGCTGCTCATTGTTAAGGAATGGGACAGGAAGACGGAAGTGGAGGTAATGAATGATGGACAGAAGAGGCAAACTAGAAACAGGAACCGTCTGGGATCCGCTAAAAGAGTTATCAAACACTGCATTTATCTACATTAACCCCGGGCGTAGTGGGTGTAGCGGGGCTACGCGGAGGTCCACGGAGTTGCGAACAACCTCCGTGGACCTCCGCTACGCCTCGCCACCCGCCTCCACCCCCCCTATATTAACAATTATTTCTACATGACTTAAAATTCAATTAAAACCACTTACCTGGCATGCGGCATCCCCGGGCTGTCCTCCTCCTCTTCCTCGCCGTCTGGGTAATTCTTTGAGAAAACTGCGCGGGCGCGCGTGCATGAGCAGTTTTCTCAAAGAATTATTCAGACGGTGAGGAAGAGGAGGAGGGCAGCCCGGGGACGCCGCATGCCAGGTAAGTGGTTTTAATTTAATTTTAAGTCATGTACAATTAATTGTTAATATAGGGGGAGTGGAGGCGGGGGCTGGCCAACTGCGCTCCGCTGCGAGTGTGCGGAGATTTGCCTTCTCCGCGGAACGTGGAGGAGGCAAATCTCCGCACACTCCGCGGGCGGAGCAGAGGTCTCCGCCCGGGGTTAATCTACATGTGGCCAAATAGTGTAGCCAGTGGCTCGCCATATATTTACTTTCCAGATAAGTCAGCAATAATCTCCACAGTCCTATCTTCCGCCCCAGGGCCTGGGAGAGGCTCCTCTGCCAACCACTCAGTCTTTGGAAAAGAGATAGAGGGCTGCCATTTCTGTAGCACGGTCTTCATAGTGGCTTAAATAAGCGTTTTTAGTTCCATTGCCATCATGGATGCATGGTGTTGCTTAGCAGGAAGGACAGGCGCAAGGAATACAGTACTCACCATCAGAAACTCAACCAAGAGGTGAGCAAGAACACTTTCCTCCTTATATGTTTTTTTTTCAAGATGATTGGCAACCCTGGTGAGTGAGCTGGAGTCCCATTGCGGGGCCAATAATGAATGGCGTGTCTCAGATTGGCATATTTTCATTTAAACTAATAGCCTGAATTATTCTCCATATGCATAAAATCTATGCATGGGAATTATCCTCCAAATATTGGCGATAAGCTTAAAAGACATTTGCTCCCACCCTCATACTGCTGTAGTGTAGTCACCTGGATGTGATGTCTGTGAGAGGAAGTGAAGAACTGGCTCCTTTAACACAGCCATTCACCACAGTCAACTGTCCAGTTCCCAGCATGCCGCATCGTGCACAGCAGGAAAGAAGACATGGACTAGGGAAATGATGAACATGGATGGCCCAGAGTGACAGGGCGAGCTCATGGCATTACATGTCACGCAACAGTCAATCGTCAATGACCCCGGAAGCTGGTTACCATCAAAGCCTCCACAAGGAAAAGGCCACATATATTAAACAAGCTTTGTGCAATAACCACACGCCACGTTCAGTCACCTGTGTTCCCTTCCTCCCCCCGAGGTGTGGATCTGCCTGCATGTTACTCACAACTCCCCAAAATACTGCCTACACCCTGCAACCTGCCCTAAACTGGCAACGCTTGAAAAATCAACCACTTCCAATAGCTTCCTACAATCTGTAGGGTGGGTGGGAGGACCTCAAACAATTATTACCCCGTTCTGGTGGTGCTAGGCATTGGAAGAGGCTGGATATGCCTCTCCTGATGCCTATATAGCACCCTTAACACCCACCCCTTTCCCCTAAACTAGCCTATCCCCACCCTGTCCTGTGGCCCCGCACGAAGCAACCCTGGGAGAAGATTGTTCTGCGAAATTCACTTCCCCCGGGGGTTGACATTGTGCAATAACCACACTCCAGGATATTGTGTTGGCGTAAAAGGCCATTTATTAGGGCAGGGTTGCTAACATTCTATTCAACTTTATTAACATAAACAATATTTCAACTTTATGCATCTTGACATATACTCGTACATTTCCATACTTCCCACACTATTCACACTCACCCGCTTTCAGTTGCCCAGATAGTTCATATCCTTTTCTTCATTCCTCCCCTTTTCACTCACTGACCTCGTTCCATATACCCAGTCATTCCTGCACTTGTGCTACACACATACTCCCTTGAAGAACCTTCCCTTGGTCGTCGCATCCCGTGCACCTCCTTCAGTCACCTGTGCTGTCTTCCTCCCCCTCCCCAGGGGGGATCTGCCCGCATGTGACTCACCACTCCCCAAAATACTGCCAACCAGGAAAACCCCGTAGGGCGGTTTCCTGCCCCACCAGAAAACACGTGCACCTTTCGCCTCTCAACTATACAATCTGCGGTCCCAAATGGACTCATTCCATAGCGAACTCACCGCATCCCTCATTTCCATCATGTAATAAGCATTTCCCAGGTGCGAAAGGTGCACCCAATCTTGTCTGAAAAGACCCGGCTCCTCTTCTTTGAGAGTACTATGCATAAGCACCTTAATGTCATGAGCCTGACTGAAAACCCTCATTGCCCTGTTCAGCTTTCTCCGGGCCTTATCGATTGCAGCATGTTTCAACGCCCCCCTCCAAATCCTGCGCAGCACTAGCTCAGTCCATACCACACATGTTACTGAAGAGTTCATTTTGATTGCCTCCAAATCCCTCTGCATATATTGGAGTAAGGACAGTCCTGATACTCGGACCAAGGCATTTTCCCCTAGATGAATCAGAAGCATGTCCGGCAGTCTCTTTGAGGAACCAACGTAGTCAGCCAAGGTAACAAGGCACACCAATGCATTCCCACCAAAGCACCTCATGGTGGCTGCTCCGTAAGCCCAGTTTCCGTCCATAAACTTGCTGGTACGCATACTTCGCTGCCCAGTGCACAATGGAATGTCCCACAATCCAGGTAACTGTCTTGGTCCCTGGACCCCTCATGGAGCCTATGGCAGAAAAAAAAGACAATTAGCTCCGGAAACTCATCCCACCTCCCCCTGGGAAAATCATCCCCACTACTTATGCAAATAGCGCTCACAGCATTGCAACCTCCACCTGCCAACCTGACGAATCCGCCCCAGGACCAACCCAAGCATGCTGCTGCTGTTGCTGCCCCAATCTGGAAAGAATGCGTACCAAAATTGGTAGGATCTCTACCCAGGCGGCGCTGGGCAATGCGCAACACTGCCAACAACTGAAAGGCAGTAATTCTATTGCCATCAGCATGGCAAAATACTCCGCCATTCCTGGACATTCCCATTTCCCTCTGCCCGCCTGATCAGTCTTAGACTGCTGCAGCCAATTACCCAATCTCCCCTGTTCCAAACAAACTTCTTCATACAACACTCCCCCTCAGCGAGTGGTACCCAAGAGCTCCGAAACCCGGAAAGCCGCTAAAAACTCCCAAATCATACACAGGCGAAACACCACCAACTCAAACTTATCATAGCAACAAACGGGCAACACAGCCAACACATCCCACAACAGCTCAAACGTAACAGCTTCCAGCAACACCACCCTCGACACACCCCTCTCCCTTCCCCACCTTTTCAGAACCTGGCCCAAAATCTCATACTTAGCAGGTTCAAAACCCAAATTCAGATTGCCATAGAAAGAGATTCCAGCTAGCTTGCCCCCAATAGTCGCGGGCGACAAACCTTTATCAATGCAAAATAAAACAAAACTCAACAGTCCTTGCTCAGTGTCCTGACGATCCAGTAACATCCTTTCGGAAGAAAAACCTGAGAACTCCCCAAATTCGCTCCATGCCAGCCTGTAACTCCTCATTTTGGACTCTGCCAATGACCTCTCGACCAGTCCCACCACTCTCACTCCCGCTCAGGCCCAGATATCTGCCAGCAATTGGGTCGTGAACTCCTCCGCTCCTGGTGCCAGCTGGCGGTAACGTTCCACTGCGAACGAGACAAGGAATCAGCAATATCATTGCTGGCACCCAGCACATGTTTCGCTTGGAAAAAACTACGTTTAGCTGCAGGCACAACAGCATGAACCTCCGCAACAGCCTCAGAACCCTCTAATCTCTTGCACGCTGCCGGTTCACCAAATCCACAACATTCATATTGTCTACATGAAAAAAGACCGTCCTGTTCCTCAATTGACTGCCCCAAACAGGCAATGAGGCCAACAGCAGGAAAAGTTCCAAGAAAGCAATGCTCCGCCCTTGGGCCTTCCAATGTCGTGGCCACTCTGCCGCACACCATCTCCCATCCCAAAAAAGGCCAAAACCCAGGGCCCCAGCCGCATCCGAGAAGATTTGGACCTGCCATACAGTGTTCTCCTCCAAGAAATCCAAGAATACTCAGTTGAACTCATCCAGAAACATCTGCCAAACACACAGGTCAGCACTTACTGCCAACGAACTCCGTACCTAGTGGTGCGGCAGAACTGCCCCGACATGGCCATGCCGAGACACCTGCAAAAAGTCCTCCCCGCTCTCACCACCCGGCCTGCAAAGTTCAGGAAACTAAGCAGCTTCTGCACCGCCCTCAATTCAGTCTTCCTCTCCCCAATCACATGTGTCAGAAAGCCCTGAATCTCCACCACCTTGTCCCTTGGCAAACGGACCACCCATTGCACAGAGTCCATCTCAATTCCCAGAAACGTCAACACCACACTGGGCCCTTCTGTCTTCTCAGGAGCTAAAGGCACACCAAAATCCTGTGCTAAAGACTCAAAAAACTGCAGTGCCCGCACACTGCTCCCAGAGGCTTGTGCCCCAACAAACAGAAAATCGTCCAGGTAGTGAGACACTTCCCGGTGGCCACTGCTCTTGTTGAAAACCCACTGCAAAAAGGTGCTTAAAAGTTCAAACAGGGCACAAGAAATGGCACACCCTATTGGCAGTACTTTATCTACATAGATGGCTCCCCCAAATTGCATACCCAAGAGAGAGAAATCAATAGGATGAATGGGCAGCAAGCGAAAGGTGGATTTGACATCACACTTCGCCATTTCAGCCCCCCGTCCACATTTCTGGACAAAGAAAATAGCATCATCTACAGAGGCGCACAGCACTCTGGTATCCTCCTCAGCAATGAAATCATTGGCAGATCCACCCGCCGGCCAGGACAAATGGTGAATCATCCTATATTTCCCCACCCTTTTCTTGGGCACCACCCACAGTGGAGAGATAATCAAGTCTAGCAGTATCCAGTCGAAAAACGGACCTGCCACTCTACCCTCAGCCACCTCTTTGTCCAGTTTCACAGCTACCACCCGGGGGAGTTCCTTAGCTGACCTTAATTTTTATGCCCCCGACGTCCCCTGGGACCTTGATACCCCACCCGGAAACCTTCCGTAAATTCCCATTCCAATCGCAGAGCCGCCTCCCTGTCAGGGTACACTGAGAGCCAATGTAACAACTTTAATTGGGGTAGGGGCCCATAGGTCCAGGCTGGTTTACAGCCCCTAGAGGTCTTCCATTGTTCAGCGGGGCTGGTGAGCGTAAAACACTGCGTGATGGGATCGTTTTTGGAACGTTCATGCTTAAATTTGGAGGCATGCCGTGAACAGAAACCCTTGTTGAAGTTCCAGCATGCCCCAGTGATGGATCCTGCTGGCTTCAAAACATATCTCACTTCCTGATGAGCGGGGTGGGGCTGAAAGGACTGGTAGATCACGGGCAGTCCACTGGCCATATGCCTGGAAGCTGAGGATTGAGTGGACGACATCCACTGCATCCAGAGTTCTGAATCTACCTCTCCCCATGGCTTCTCTGGGATAATGCTGACCCTTGCCCGAAACTCCTCATCGTAGCTCAGCCATGCATAGCCCCCAAAGTGCATCTGGGCCTTGCTAATAATGTCCAAGTATTTCAACAGTGCAATAGCCCTATCCAAACGCCGCTCACAATAAATGCTAGCGTAAATCAAAAAGGCTGAATTCCAATTTTCCATATTTATTAGAACCCTCTGCTCCGAGTCAGTTCCCACTCCTCTTCCTTAGACCCCCTCTTTCACTTGAATTTGCCTGTGGAGGAGCTTGAAGACATCAACATATTCGTGTTTTCAAATCCTATTCTTGCTTTTCTCTGACAAATGGGACCCCAGTGGTATTGCCAACCCCATGTAAGGAAGTCTTTTTTTATGTCTGTCTTCCTCGGCTACCTCCTTACTGTCCTCCCTGCCCTTGTCAATTTTATAGTCCGTTTGGACCCCTATACCTACCCTCTGTTTACCGCTGCCCATCCAGGCGAGCGCCTCCGGGGCCGCGGCTGCGTCTGTCAACGCGGCCCATTAATCGACCACCACACTGTCCTCCACACCCACTGACCTACAAGACCTACCCCTGCCCTTGGAATCCCCATTGTCCCATGCTGCCCACCAATCGCTTTTACCTGCTGACACAGCTCCGCCCACAGCCTTATCCATCCGCTTTCCTCCGCTGTTCCGGGGTCCTTTAGACTTGGCGCTCCCTTTGTCCGCACTGAACACCTGCAAAACACCGACGTCGCCTGTTGTCTACTTCTTCCCCCCAGGCCTCCCCAGCGGCATAACTTCATCATCATGCAACTCCCCCTCCTCCCATTCATCACTCTCATCACCATAATCAAGGACCAGGTCATCATCACCCACATTCGCATCACATGCAGGCTCCCGATCCACTGTTTACAAACTCTGCGCTGGCACACCATGCTTCAACAAATGAGGCTCCTGCCAAACTCCCAGTGCGCAACCCCTCGATTGATTGCAGGCCCCCGCAGACCCCCCCGCTGCTGAGGGCCAGCGTCCCGGGGCCATGGTGTGTCCCTCTGGCATCTCCAGCTGTCTCCCAGCCTCAAATGCTGGGCTTGCGCTTCCCTCCCCCAACAAGGTGCTCCAAACTGAGGGGTCCCTCACACCACCAGACCCCTGAGCCGCATGTGCTCCCTCACTACAAACGCCTTGACCCCTGTCCTCAGGAACCCAAACCCACTGACCCTTTTGTCTGGGACCCAACTGGCCATGTGCCTCAACTTGTGTACCTGACAGTGTTGACTCATAGTCCACCAGGGGGAGGGTCGCCGCCCTCTCCCTGGCTTCACACATCCTGGCCCACCGTGCCTCAGTTTCTTAGACAAGGAGGCGCTGCTCTCTAATGCACACCTCCAAATCTACCCCTTTCCACCTGCTGGGTTGTATGGACTTGGTAGCCCCGGGCCCTTCCAGCCCCCAGGGGCCACGGTGTCCTCCAGCTATACCGATGAAGCCTCCCCTACCCCCGCCCTCCCTGGGCACAGCACCAACCACTTTTGATTTCTTGAGGGCGGGGCCCGAAGGCCCAGCTCCTTGATCCACTACATTCCCAGGGGGGCCCTTGCTGAGAAATCCAAAGGCCCAGGCCCCCTGTATGCACAGTCATGCAGCCTGCCACAGGAGTAGGAATGCGCGTCCACGCGACCTTCAAAACAACATGCCCCAACCCCCAACTCACTCCACCTGCCTCTCCTTCCCCCAAGGGGGAGAGATGAGCTGGGAGGCTCTTCCGCCTGCGTCTGTCCTTGGTCACAGCTGGAGCGCACGTCGCGCTCCTGCCGCGTCCTGTGCCATTTTTGGGGGGCGGTAGCGGCTCCTTCATGCAAGCCGCCGCAGCAACTCCGCCCGACGCGGAACGCATCAGACATTGCATACCCACCCAGCCCTGGTCGAGAATGCCAGGCCTGAGGAGATCTGCCCTTCCCGCCGCCCCCAGCGTCAGTAAAGCCGCCCAGACTGCCTCACATTCAGGAGACGCCATGCCAGCTCCACCGACTCCGTGCACAGGGAAAATTTCGGTGACCCTAAACTTCTGACTACCAAACCACCCCCTCCCTAACCTCAAACAATTATTTTACTGTTTTGGTGGTGCTAGCAATCGGAAGAGGCCGGATATGCCTCACCCGACACCTATATAGCACCCTTAACACACGCCCCATCCCCCTAAACTAACCTATCCCCACCCTGTCTTGTGGCCCCACATGGAGCACCCCGGGGGAAGACTGGTCTGCGACCTTCACTTCCTCCGGGGGCCGACAATGGTAAACCCGATAGGTCTCGTCTGCAGTATAGCAGTATATCTATTGGCTTGGCAATCACTATTTCCAATGGTGCACAGCATAAGCACAAAAAAAATAAAACAAGGTGCAATCACTTATACAGGTGCATGCTTTTTTTTGTTTTGTATTTCTTTATTATTTCTTGTATGATTGTACAATTTAACATAGAGAATAAAGTAGGATTGTACATACATCATTCTGGGCAACTTATACATAAACGATACAAACTTGTACAAATTTGTGATGTGTCCCCACAAATCTTTGACACCTTAGTCCTACGGAGAACAATCATACACTATAATCTATAGGTAGGGATGATAACGGGGGAAAGGGAGGCTAAGGGGGTGTATGTACGTGCCTGCACCCTTCCGCCTTCGTGCCTCCTCCCCTGCTGGGCTGTATGGGCTGTATGGAAAGTACCTCCCTGCCTCAACTCGCATTCCGGCCCCTCTTGATCCCCCAGAGTTTTGTAGGAGAATATGCGGTGCCTTGTTAAGGCCACGTTTCCTCCTGGGGGTTGAACCATAAGGGTAGTGCAGGAAGAGCGTGGTGGGGGGGAAGCATCAGCTGGACCTGGCGAAGGAACCAGGACAAGGTATGAGTTCCTTGAAATTTGACAGTGTCAGTCGAGCCCTGTGGTCATGTGGCAGTGCTGTAGTGATTGTGCGGGTATGAGTGGGTGTGAGTGTGTGTGCCAGAGGGGGGAAGAGGTATGGGAGAGGTGGGGGGGAGGAGAAGGGAAAAAGGAAACAGGGAACAAGGGACAGCACCCGGCAGCGGCGGTAATAATAGTGATAGTGAATATGACGGTGTTAAGAATGATAATAATAATAGTAAGAACAGTGACAGTAAGAACGGTAGTAGTGCTGAGGAGGAAGTGGCGAGTGCCAAAACCTAGCTAAATAGGGGGAGTTATTGGAATATGTAGATAACGCAAGTGGGGGAGGAAGAAAGGAAAGAAAAACGAGGAAAGAATGCATCAAAGAGTAAAAATGAGAGTGAGGGGCGCATGACAGCATCTCGAGCCACTGTGGCACGCTATGCATTCAATCACCAGAACTGGCTGCAGACACGTCTCCATCCACGTCCGGCGCCTCTATGCGCAGAAAGGGTGTCCATACCTCAAGAAAAGCCTCTGATTGGTCCTGTAGATTATATATGATCCTCTCGTGTGAGGCTGTTTGGATCATAGCTGTCAGCCAGGACTCTTGTGTGGGGGGAGGGGGGGGTCACAGCCCTCCATTGGCGCAATATACAGAGTTTGGCCATATCCAAACTGTATGAAAGAGGCGGCGTTGCGGTCTGGATAGGTCCGGAGACCTCTGCAAGTCATGTAGTAGAACCTCAGGGGGGTTATGCGGTAGGTGAATTGGCATGGTGGCACTCAGGGTCCTTCCCAGGTACTCCCAGAAAGCCTGCACTGAGGGGCATTCACAGATGATATGTGCTATGTCACATCGAGAGTTGGGACATCTCCAGCAGTTGGCATGGGGGAGGAGGCCCGTTCTGTGCAGTTTCGTGGGCGTCCAGTACCAGTCCTGCAGAACTTTAAACAGGCAGAATTTCATCCTTGCCTCCCTTGCACCTTTGTCCAGTGCTTCTAATATATCCGCCCATTCTTCATCTTCATATGTGATCGCCAGCCGTTCCTGCCATCTGGCACGCAGCGTCTGCCCCAGGGAGGTCGAGAAGCGGTATGACGATAGCACCCCATACAGGCAGGACATTACCCCTTTGGACTTTCCCCAGAAGAGAAGAAATGACAGCACCGGAGCAGGTGCATGTTTTATCACCCACGTATGAGTTATGACATTGTGATAGGCCAGCAGGATGACGTTGATGTTACCAGGTATCATGAAGCATGTGTGCACCTACAGCATGAAGCAGCACTATTTTTGTCTTACCATTTCAAGATGGGGGATGGCAATCTTGGAGTGGTAAATTAAAAAAAGCAAAACGTATGCAAAAGTGTAGTCTTAAAAAGAAGCAACCAAGCAGCAGCACGGCACTCCAAAAATTATTTTGAAAAAGATTTCTTTTTTTTTTTTAATGATCGCAATGGGAGGGGTTTGGAAGAAACAGAAGAACAGGTGAGGGAAATGCAGGGGAGAGCAAAGGGAGTAGGGTGGCAGGTGACCAGCAGAAAAGCTTGAGGCTGTGTGGAGGAGGTAAGAAAAATGAGGGGGAAAAGCTAGAGGGGTTCAGAAAGCAACGGAGGAGATAGGGGCAGGGAGGAGTTCAAAACATTCGTAGGGGAGACCAGTGATTTGTGGGGGAAGCAGCACACAAGGGAAAGAGTGTAAACCACAAACTCCCATAGAATGCTGAAAGAGAAAGAAAAAAGTAGTTCCCTGAATGTGAGCAGTGAAAGACACAAATCAGCCAATCAAAAAGATGGTAAAAAGCTATGTCCAGGGGAGGGACAAATATAAGAAGAGGACCAGAAGCTATTGAATAAGAATCAAGCACATGAAATTGTCAAAAACGCCAACCAATGACAAGCAATGGGCGGTGCCAAAGCCCAATGGAAGTGTTGGTATTGTCTACAATAGGTTTAAAATTGCCTGCAGGCAAGACCTAAAAAGGTAATGAGGGAAACATATAAGCCTTCATGATCTTGACTGTGGGAACCAGTATGACCACAAGTGGAGCAGGGGCCTTTAAAAGTGGATAACACGCAGTGCTTAATTTGTAAAAAAAAAAAAAAAAAAGTGCCGGGTCCTCATCAGGAGGCCACCGCAGTTTGCACCACACATTGCCGCTGTACTTACACAACCACTAACCAACACACTGCTACAAGTGTGACAATTCAGACTGTTTGAGACCGTCAAAGCTTTAAGAATGGCTTGGTTGGCAGGTATTAGTTGTTTTAATGTGTATTGAATTAACAAACAACTGATCTTCTGCTCATCTTTAAATTACACAATCAGCGGCACCATGTGGCAGCTATCATAAGTGCAGGTTCCGGCAATTAAGTGCCAGTGCCGTCAATTAAGTGCCAGTGCTGAGCACCGGAAATCACAGGTTCAAATTAAGCACTGGTAACAGGACTTTTGGCTGTGCACATATAACAACAGGGCTGTGCAATTATTTGATTCGAAAAAAGAAAGGGCTGTTATGAATTGGAGGAAAAGATTTAAAGTTCTATTGCCCTAAAACAAACAAGTGAAGGGCCAGCAGAAGGTGATTCATGCAGCCCATGCTTCCTAACATCTCAAGGTCCAGATAGGATACAAATTATATATTTGCCATTTGGCAAGAGTGCCAAGAACACCTTGTGGTGGTGCCAGATTTCCGGATGGTCAGACTCATTCTCATTTAAAAATGTACAGTGCACACAACATGCTTACACTCAACTGTTTTCAGAGGTCCCCTCACTCACAAAACTGAGAGACATTGGGGTTTATGCCTGGCTAAGTACACAGGCCCTTTGCGGCTTCATCATCTTTCTCTCACCTTACAGCAGAATGACAAGCAGCTATGACAATACTGGATGGATGTTCACTACAGCTTTTAGGATCACACACTGGCTCTAGGTTGCTGGAAAAGTTCCACCTTCGTCTATGCATCAGTGTTGTCTAAAAATGCTTTTACGTGTTATTTTAAATGCTACAGCCAATTGAGGTGTTTGGAGTTGTCTATCAGAGGAAGATGTCACTTCTGTTCAAGGTCACAGTGTATGCAGTGTGGCTCATACAGATATTTACAATGAAACAAGAAACCAAAATATGCCTCAAACTAACACACAGTGCCCTTATCACTTACTCCATCAAACATAAAAAACACACTAACGTTATACAGCAAAGGTCACTAATTTGGGACTACAATGCTGCGGTTTCTGGTTGGCTACGGTATGCACAAAGCCAGGCAGGACCGGCCACTCTAGTCAGGGCAAGTCAGTTAAACACCACAGATAATCTGTGCTCACCCTCTAGTAGCTTGACACAGAGCAGACAGGCTTATCATCAGAGGCAATGTGTAAAGCGTTTGCGCAACATACTCACACAGAAACACAAAAGAGATTCCACACAGGATTATATAAAAATACATACAGTATATTGTACATAAAACTAGACCAAAACGACATGATTCATAAAAACTGTACATCACAGCAGAAGGCGGCAAGCAGCAGGCCAGCACATCAAGGCAGAGTGCAAAGTGGTAGTCCCTCCTGCAGTCCAGCAATCAGCAGGCTGCAGGCCAACACAGCAAAGCAGTCAGTCACAAAGTAGTCCCTCCAGGCAGCACAGCAGTCCTCTGGCAATGTGCAGTTTGTACAGCCAGCACCGTCTGGTTACAAGTCCCACGCAGTGTCTAAGAACATGGGATCAGAACCCCAGTACTTATACTCAAAAATGTCTTTGATCAAAGGGTGACTTCAAAGGAACCGTTAGAAGAGCGCAACAATCCCTTTCAACCCAGTCCTGGCTTCAGACGATCAGTAAGGGGTAAATCAGCCCTTTGTGTGAGGGTAGGACATAATCTATTCAAAGTTAAGTGCAAACCACCTCTCCCTCTCCCAGCGCAAGAAGACTATCAGTATGCAGATTAATGCAGATTCACCTGACACACCCAGCCCTTCAGGTGTTGTGGCTGTCTGGAAAGTATGCACCAAGTGTAGCTATCACCCAGCCCAGATGTGTATTGGATTCAGGCTGCAAAGCACCAAGAGTCATAGGCACACAGAAATGCCCACTTTTTAAAAGTGGCATTTCCAAAATAGTAATGTAAAATCCAACTACACCAGTAAGTAGGATTTATCACCACTATTCTAAACATACCAAACATGGCAACACCACACCTTTCTGATCAGGAATTACCACTTAAAAGTATATAAGGGAATTTCCAATTCTAGCCTATGAGAGAAGTAGGACTCACAGAAGTGAAAAGCGAAATAGGCTGTTTGTCCCTACCAGGACATGCCACACATAAAGGCACATGTCCTACCTTCCAGTTACACAGCACCCTGTCCATAGGGCTACCTAGGGCCTACCTTAGGAGTGACCTATGTATAATCAAAGGGGAGTGTAAGGCTTGGCAAGAAATTTTAAATGCCAAGTTGAGGTGGCAGTAAACTGCACACACAGACCCTGCGGTGGCAGGCCTGAGACAGGTTTGAAAGGTTACTTCTGTGGGTGGCACAGGTAGTGCTGCAGGCCCACTAGTAGCATTTCATTTACAGGCTTTGAGCACATGGGATACCACTTAACAAGGGACATACAAGTAAATCAAATATATCAAACAGGTGTAAACCAATCATACCTTGTTTAGAAGCGAGAGCACATGCATTTTAGCACTGATTAGCAGTGGTAAAGTGCCAGAGTCCTAAAGCCAACAAAAAGAAGGCCAGAAAAATAGGCGGATGAAGGCAAAATATTTGGGGATAATCCTGCAAAAAGGGCCAGGTCCAACACAACCCTCTTCCAGCCTAAAGCCAGGGTAGACTAATCAATACCTTGATGGGCTGGGGGCGTGGCCTAACCAAGCACCAAGATGGTGGCTTGATTGAGGAGCTCCCGAGCGGGTGCAATGAAATAGTTGCCTCACGTGAATTGCTGAAGGGATCTGGACCCCTGCATGCTGCCGCGGCCACCTGAAGCCCTGGGGCAGGGACGGAGTGAGTTGTGACCGAGGGAGATGACCCCGACCCCCAAATATGCTGTGGCCGTAGCAGCGACCTGACCCGGTCCTCGGAGGCCCCGTGACGACAGGGGTCACGGGCGGGCCTGAGGGCGGGGCCGCCGCTGCGGAGTACGGCCGTCAAAAAAATCGAGGCCGGGCTTGAAGTCCCATGGAGAGGGACCCGCGAGAGCGGTGGCGCCGTGAGGAGCCGGTCTCTGAGGATGGTGGCGAGTGGCGCGCATTAACTTGAATCCTCCCAACGACGGAAGGCCCGTGTACCGCCTGACTGCGCCCAAAAATGAAGCCAGAGCATCGCAAGCGCTCGGAGCTGCGGGGGATTTTCACTGGTGCCAAACATTGATAATTGGTTCCTGGCTGCGGGCAGCAGAGATAGGGACACTGGATTGTGCCCCCACTCGCTCTACACATTCTATTTCTCCTACTAGTGTGGGGTGTAGGGGAGAAACCCCATTGGGCTAAGTTTAATGCACGCAGCCTATTTGACCTATTTGGGACGCGACCAAATCGCAAAAAGTCTGGTGTTGCTGGTGCCCCCTTCCGGGCCTCATGCTGGTTACAAAGTCGCGCCCTGCCCCCCCACTAAACAGGTGGACTTTTTTCCTATTGCCTCATTTACATTTGGGCTTTTATTACACTTATCATGGGCCGTGGCGACCCTAAACAGCGGCAGCTCTCTTTTGAGGCTGCTAAGACCCCCAGGCGGGAGGGTGGAGATGACGCCGTGAGAGGGGATCCACCAGATCGCGTCGAACCAGCAATCCCTGAGCAGCCTCCACTGAAGGGCACTGCTGCCATAATGGCGGAACTGCGGGCCAGCTTCAAGGCGATTGATACACGCTTTGATGACCTGGGCGCACGCATCGACACCATACATGGTCGAGTGGAGCAACACGAGGCCCTCATCGATACTGCAGAGAGGCGCAACTCGGATGTAGAAGATGCACAAGCAGCAATGGCCAAGCGTCTAGATCGCACGGAGCGCCTCCTGAAAACAACGGCAGCCAGGGCAGAGGACTTGGAGGCGAGATTGCGCCACAATAATCTCCGGATTGCCGGTGTAGCTGAGACGACCAATACAGGCCCCATGGAGGCATATGTGGAACGCTTGTTGTCTGAACTATTTGGCGGGGATTGTTTCTCTAGCACATTTGCTGTGGAATGCACCCACAGATCTCTGGCCCCTAGACCGGCCCCCGGAACTCCCCCGCGCCTCATTACAGCGCGATTGCTTAATTACCGGGACCGCGACGCCGCCCTGCGAAGGGCCAGAGAGTTGGGAGACCTGCAGTTTCAAGGAATGTTGCTGTCTATCTACCCGGATTTCACACCAGTGGTGCAGGAGGCTAGACGCAAGTTTCAGGAAATCAAGCGAACCCTGAGAAATGCAAACATTCGCTACGCAATGCTATACCCGGCATGTCTTCGCATTCCGATCGATGGCAAAACCTCCATCTTTGATCGCGGCACTGCGCCCCTTAACAACGGAAACCCCTGAACTTACACCCCTCACCACAATAATTCCATCACCCGACAGTACACATCTAGTCTCTAGACTATATCACCTTGCGCAGACACTTCAACCGGCGGTGGGCGGGGGGGGTGCGGGCGGCCTGGGAGCGGGATCTGGCACACTCTTTGGCAGACAAAGTGTGGACATATTGCTGTGAGCAGACAAGTTATGTTTCTAATAATTATAAGCACAAGCTTCTACATTTTAAGTATCAGCATACAGTTTACGACACCCACATGCTGCTTGCAAAGATAGATCACTCTAAGCCAGATACTTGCCAGAGATGTGCGATGGAGCAAGCTGACTTCATTCACTTGGCGTGGAACTGCCTTGCCATCCTGGCTTTCTGGGAAGCGTTTTTTTAACATTTAGGTCCAATGGTTGAGACCAAGCTTACGCCCTCTCCACTCCTGGCGCTGCTGGGGTATGTTCTCCTTCTGCGCGTTGGGATTAGACGCTTTACTGCAATAGCACTACTGCTGACCAAGAGACAAGTCTCTTTGCATTGGGGCGGAGTAACGCCGCCAAAGGTGAAAGCCTGGTTGAAAGATTTGATGTATTATGATACCACCAGCGATATCTACGTGTCCTTGCTACCTCCAGCCTCCCGACCCAAAAATATTTGGCAGCCACTCCGCTCCTACTTGCTGCTCCATCCTGAACTTACAGACTGATGGGACTCCCATTGCAATAATAATTGCTGCGACATCTAGCCAGTTGTATTGTACTGATACATCTAGAGTTACTATTGTATGTACCTGCACTGTGATGCCAGTTGTGTGTTGTCTTCTTTTTCCTTTTTTTATTATTTTCAATGCCATATTTATCATTGTCATTTGTCATGCTTTTCTGCATGTCAATATTGTATCAACATATTCTGCACTATGCGCATTATGGCTTCTGTTCTCCTTTGGAAAATTGCAATAAAAACAGTTTAAAAAAATAAAAAATACCTTGATGGGCTTCCTTGCTCAGGCCGATAGAACATGAATCCTGATCCGCTAATCTAGATTAACCAACATCGATATAAATCATAGTGCTATGAATGATTCGAATATATTGGGGCTTTTGTCAAGGAACATAGCGGGGTTAAAGAAAAAGTTGAGCATGGCTGACTGGAGAGAATGTATTGATAACTTTCATATCCGCTGTTTTCAAGAAAAATGGGCTCTGGAAGGAGGCTGAATTGCTGGATACTCAGTGTATTCAACCCCAGCCTAGCCTTCTCGTTCAGGAAGAGCCAAGGAAGGGCTTGCAACATATATTATAAATACTTTCCCTGGAAAGCTGGTATAGTTTTTAACATTTCCACATTTTTCCATTTACTTATTTTTGAATTGCAGAGAGAGTGGGACATGATCATAGTCAATTTTTATAATAAATGTTTTGATTCTAAAAGTAGTCAGGTGGTGGCCGAGTTGGACGATTCTCTTCAAGGGGGTTTCAATGAGCACCCCAAGACATTGCGAGTATTCTGCATAGAAGATTTTAATGTCCACCACTGTAAATTGCCAACTATGTCAGTGTGTGGATTGGTAGATTCTAATGGGGAGGACCTGACGCATTTTGTACATGACGCCTATGGGAATACATAGTCAAGTATAATTTAATTACGACCAATGATATGGGCTCAGTATCCTCAAATCTAGCTCCTACTATTTTAAGCAGTCAGTGTACATCTACTATTGATTTTATTTTGGTCTCAGAAATCTTGAGTAACTGTGTTAGGAATTTTGAATCTAAATTAACATGTCACAGCAACCATGCAGCTCTAACCCTAAAGGTTTGTCCAAAACCCAGCCTAAAGTTTGACATATACCTGTCTTGGCTCGCAAAAATGGTTTTACCTTAAAATGGGCCAAGGTTGATACAAATTATTTCCATAGGCTATTATCCAACAAAAGCATTTAGGGGTAGCTACTTGCCTTGACACCGAAGCAGATGCCAACAAGGTCAGGTCAGCATTTATTGAAATTTCTGGATAACATTAGGCAGTCTCTAATAATCTCTAGAAAACCCCATCCATGGTGGTCTTGTGGGTGGTTTGAGAGTGTCTACACCAAAGCCCACACAGCCCTTCACACTGCACTACATATTAGATCACGAGATGTGGAGTCAATTAGGAATGCACGTGGACTTTATAAACCAGCCTTGGCAACTAGGAAAAAGCAGATAAAGGAGTATGCGTGGAATGCCCAGCATTAACTAATGTACACAAAAATAGTGCTGCTTTTTGGCAGGTGGTTAATGCCCCCTATTTTAGCAATACATTGGGGCCCTCTACTGAAGTCCATATTCCGCAACCGCAGTTGGTAGATTACTTCTCTAACATACCGCCCAGGATTCCCTGAAGGATCAAGTACAGGATGGTCGAAGGGACCCTACAGAAACTACTAAGGCCCACCTGGTAATTCAGTTTGCGGCGGTATGTAGGGCACTGGTTGAAAGCAAGAAGGGGAAGGCAGGCACGGATGGGGTCCTACTAGATGTTTTTACTGACAGGTCGGATCTGTGGGCCCCTTTGCTGACTAACATGTTTAACGCAATAGTAAAGGTAGCCCCCCCGCCCCCGAGACATGGAACAGTTCAGTAATTATACCTATTTATAAAACAGGGAATAAAGCCCAACCAAAGAATTACAGGCCCATATCCCCCCTAGATTCTACTGTTAAAGTCATGGGTCGTATTCTAATACATAGGCTGGAGGACAGGGCGGCTTAGAATGACATCTTAACCGACACCCAATGCAGTTTTAAGAAAGGGCTGGGCACCACAGATCAATGCCTAAACCTGAGTCTAGTCATTGGCAAGTACACAGTTGCCAAGAAGGGTACTATATATTTAGATTTAGGATCCCTAATCTATGAGATATCCTATACAATCCATGCCATCCACCCTCTAAACTTGGACAAAGGAACGAATTATATATAGCGGGTCTAAAGGAGTTAAAGATTTAGCTGTACTCACCAGAGTTGGCTCTTTTTCCACAAGAGGAGGCCCGCCTGAAGGACTGCAGGAGGCGGCTGGGTGCTGACCGAGCTGAGATTCCTGGTGGCCGTCGGGTTCGCTGAGGGTGCCTCTACATTGTTGTGGGTTACTGCGGAGGTCGACTGGCTGGATCGGGCTCGCTGTCGCAGTACCGCGGACGCGTGATCGGTCTCCCCGCTCTGGCTGGCTGGCTGCTGGATCGGCAGTGGTGAATTGTACTCTCCCGAGTTGGGCTTGTTTTTCAGCTGGCAAGCAGTGGCCCGACTGAAGATCAGCTGGAGTCGTCTGGGGCACTGACTGTGCGGAGATCCCAATGGACCGTCTAGCACTCTGAGGGTGCCTCTCCGTCGTTGCAGGCTCCTGTGGAGGCTGCCTGGATGGATCAGGCTCGCAAGACCGCTGATGCATGATTTCCTCGATCTGACTACTGCTGCAAGATCGACGGGGTGAGATGGAGCCCTCTTACCCCCTTTGACACTGAGTCGCTCGCAGGGTTGGGGCGATTTCGTCGATCTGACTGCTGCTGCGAGATCAGCGGGTTGAGTTGGAGCCCTCTTACCCCCTTGGACACTGAGCCACTCGCAGGGATGGGGCGATAGTGGTGACCGCTAGGGCGGAGTAGTGAAGTCGGCCCCCGGCTGCTGGACTTGGATGCGGCCTGGAGGGGCGAGAGCGCCTGTTCAAGCTAACTGCACGCAACGGGCTGTTATCTGAGAACTTTCCGGTCCTACGAGGAAGGGGTGGCCTGGGCTACTCTCACGCTGTTTATGTGACCCGGAGGGCTGCCATCGCACTCGAGCTGAGCCCCGGAGGTCCGATGTGCGCTGGAAGGGCTGCCCTTGCACTTCCTCTTGCGCTGAGCCCCAGAGGTCCGATGCGCGCTGGAAGGGCTGCCCTCGCACTGCCTCTTGTGCTGAGCCCCGGAGGTCCGATGCGCGTTGGAAGGACGACATTCGCTGAAACGGCCTGGATTGCTTCTGCCTGCCTCCCTCTGTGGTTGCGCGGAGCCGGGGAGCGGAGCTCCAAATCTTGATGGACGCACAGGTGAGTCTGACCCCTCTTGCCCCCATGGTCAATACTATACCATACCAAGACATTTATAAAGCGCTCGGCTACCACCAACGGCGGTGTCCCGGCGCTACACAGAGACAAGGAGAAAAAAAGAAGAAAGAGAAAGAAAGCAAGCTAAGGGAGATCAAAAAGCCAAGTTTTCAAAGCACTCCTAAAAGTGGTTTCAGATTCTGCTTTGCGCAAGTAGAGAGGCATCGCATTCCATAGAGCAGCTGTTCTTACTGCAAAGGCGCGCCCTCCCATCCTAGCTTTACGGTAGGAAGGAGAGCAGAGAAGAAACTGAGAGTTCGAGCGCAAGGTCCTGTTCTGGTGGTATTTCCGAAGTCTAAGCCTCAGATAACCCGGTCCACTTTCTCTAGTAGCTCTAAAGGCAAGTAACAGGGCCTTAAATTCGATTCAATGAGTAGTTAGCGGCAATGAGTCAATGAATAGTTACTTGGCTTGATGCCCTGATGAGGTTTTGGACAGACTACTTCCCTTACTATCAGCGCGCTGCTGAGGATCATAATCTACTTGCTGGTCATCTGAGCTACAACCACTTCATGAGGAGGAACATAGCCAATCTTCCATGGTACTTTCACTGGGCTCCAGTTAAGGGCTAGGGGATGGGTCACCACTTTCTTCTGCTGTATTGCTCAAGGTCCCTGCGATTCAAGACCTATTCTAAATCCATGATCAGTAAGGCAGGTCACTTCACTGGCCAGTATTTGGGAGGCCATCTTGGTTCAGTCAAGTCGCACTAAGGCACATTTTGGCTACTTTCAGTCCTGATTGTGTTAGAAAGCTTGGTATGTCCCCCGGGCACACTTGGACACGACCTGATTGCAATCTACCTGGCCGATACAAGGTTCTAAGCTTCTGTCTGGATTCATCAACTCAACTAGCTACCATGGCGCAACCTTCTACTCGTTCCTCTAAGGGCTTGACACGGGTAGGCACTAATGCTTGTAAGATTATTTACCCTCCCAACCTCTCGAAGAAGGCATCTAAAACATTTAAACACAATCTACTCAAACACTACCCTGAAACCCTCATCTCTGATACCTACCTATGTGCATCCAAGGGCATAGTGGTGACAGACCTTATCTTCTACACAACCAGAAGAGCCCAATGGAGAAGAGTTTTTACTGATACGCTTCGTTACAAAACAATTTTGGTCATCCCAATCTCACCATCACGGCAACACCTTCCAAGCCCTCCCTTCCTAGCTCCCCTCCAAACATCCTGAACAACAACCCCAATCTTACCAGACCAAAATATTTTAGTCGCCCCATTATTACGGAACCACCTGCTACCTCACACTCGGGGGGGCACTCCCTCCACCTCTACCTCTCCCATGCTGATCCGCTCTGATACCTCCAGCAACACGTTTGAGTTTAACATTTCCAATACCAACCCTGACACTACACGCTGCACACCTACTAGCCCCAGTAACTCTAATCTGACTGCGTCTACTAGTACCAGTAACTCTAATCTGATTGCTTCTCCTTCCCCGCACACAACTTTAACCCCCAGCACCCTTCCTTTGAACCCTTCACGTCCTCCCGCCTCCTCTACCTCTTCACCTATTGCACTCGATACTACATCAGGGCCCCCTTTTCCTATGAACCCTCCTCGACCTTCCGCATCTTCTAGCGCTTCTTCCATGGCACAGGATACATCCACTGGGCCCCCCCACTTGCATACTCAAAGGTGCTCTCCCCAACCTACTGCTCATATCCCTAACACCATCTATGCCAAACCCACCCCACATTTGGAGCCCATAACTGAGCTCAAGCAGGGGTCCATCTCCCCGTGCAAGAGCTGTGAGGAGAAAGGGCCTCTCCCTTCATCTTATTCTAGGCGGGTACCTGACTGTGACAGCCTTCGCCGGATTGAGGAAAACCTGGCTGAACTGAAGTTTGACCTCCTTACTGTAAAGGAGACCCTCCAGACCCTCCTACTCTGCTCATTGAAGAATGAGAAGTTGTGCAAACCCTATCCTCACCCGGGTGTCTGATCTCCCTAAGCCCCTAGCAACTACTTTAAGTGGTGGGATGGAAAGGTCCTTTGATACTTACCCTAGTAACTCACGCTGGCCCTCTCGCCCTCTTCCCAGCCTCCATGCTAGACCCCTTAGATTCCAGCCTCGGATGTTGGAGGAGGACACGCTCGCACTCTTACTATCATATGATGACTCTGCAGTCTCTACTAACATCATACCCACTATCACATCTGTTCCGGATAGAGAACCTAGTGTTAACTTTAGATCCTTGAATAAGGATAACTTACTTCAGATCGCCACGTCGCACCGAGTGGAAGCAACTACAAACTCTCATATCAAATCGATGCTTCTCAACTGCAGATCAGCAGTGAAACACGCAGCAGATATCTCCGAACTCATCATATCACAAGAATTAGATCTCCTGATTCTTACGGAAACTTGGCTTAATGATTCCTCCTCCCCTATACTTGACATCTTAATTCCTCCGGGCTATGACATTATCAGATGCGATAGATCTATTAAATCTAGGGGGGGGGGCATTGCCTGCATCCATCGATCTAGCCTCGTTCTGAAGCAGACTCATAAGGATCTGATGTCCTCCTGTGAGATTCTAGTCACTGAAATTTGGAACAAGGGCAAGATTGTCTGTGTGCTTCACTCGATCTATCATCCCCCTGGGGATAACTTACGTTTTGTAGAGCAACTGATGGAATCCATCTCTGCCAGCTCAACCCTCCACCCTAACCATATCTTCCTAGGTGACTTCAACCTTCACTGGAATGACACTAATGATCCACTAGTTTGCTCTTTTAAGACGTTCCTCTCCGACCTCAACTATATACAGGTCTGCAACGGACCCACCCACTCCAAGGGCGCTACCCTTGACCTTATCATAGCTAGAGATCACATCATTCAACTGGATGACATAGTACCTTGTGATTGGTCGGATCATCACCAAATCTCCTTTCACATTCAGGAAAAGGTATTGCTCAGACAAGGTCAACCTCTCAAAAACAAGCAACTGACTCGTAATCTGAGAGACATCAACATCCCTAACCTCACCTACTTGAGCAAGAATCTTCTAGACCCTCCCACTAACATGAATAATTTGGAAGAGTTGACGGATCATTACTTCAACGCCATGTCTAATATTCTCGACTCTGCAGCCCCGAAGCAACTCAAAAGGATTCCTTGCAAACAATCCAAACCTTGGTTCAATGGTGCCCTTAATGATGAATGATGCAATCTAAGGCTCTCTGAGAGATGTTGGATAAATGCCCCCTCCACCTCTAGTCTCAAACAGTTAAGGAAGATGAGAAGCTCTTATAACAAACACATTCGCATTGCCAAATCAGATCATTTCAGAGATCAGCTGGACAGCGCTAAAAACCATCCCAAGAAACTGTTTGATATCATCAAACAACAGACTAATCCTACTCCTGCAATAAAAAATTGCTGGTCCCAGTGAGGAGGACTTCTCAGCGCACTTTTCTGAAAAGTCTAGGAGTATTGATCGGGAGCTGCAACGCGCCACTGCTAACCTGTTGTCTATGAGCTCCTTGGGTCCGACAGTACCTGCGCAGTGTGTGCTCCGCTTTACCCGACAGAGTACACACCCAAAAACAATGCCTGCTGGAATACCTTCATACTCCCGGATTTGGAGGAGTTGTCACATTCCTTGACAGCTCTTAAACCATCCAACCATTTCAGTGATCCACTCCCCGCCAAATTGCTCAAAGACCTCAACTTGGCCATTCTGTCTCTCTGGTCCAGGATCATCCAACAATCTCTCTTACAGGGGAGGATTCCCAACTGCCTTAAAATGGGGCAAGTCACACCCATCCCCAAGAAGCCCAATGCAGACCTAACAGACCCCAATAACTACCGGCCGATCACCAGCATCATGTCTTTAGCGAAATTGCTTGAGAAATGCGTTCACACACAGCTCTGCGACCACATCGAGAAATTTCAGCTCCTAGACCGACATCAGTCAGGCTTTAGATCAGGTCATAGTACCGAAACAGCTCTAACTCACATTGTTGATGACGCCCTGAGAGCTCTTGACCAAGATACGCCTTGTCTTCTTATTCTTCTGGACTTGTCCTCCGCTTTTGACACTATCAAACATGATAACTTGATTAACCTTCTTCAATATAGGATGGGGTTATCTGGCCCTGTCTTAAATTGGTTCTCCTCCTTCCTGCATAACCGAACACAAAGAATCAAAGTCAACCAATCTTTGGCTGCCAGCACCACGGTCTCTATTGGGGTACCTCAAGGATCTGCACTCTCGCCCACGCTCTTCAATCTCTTCATGGAACCGCTAACTGCTATTCTGAACGGGTCAAACATTCAGTACCATATGTAAGCGGACGATACTCAACTGTATTTGAAGATCTCCTCTCCAGATGACATTAAAACTCTTAATGGAGCGCTCCAAAAAACTCAACAATGGCTAACACATAACCATCTGTTACTAAATTCCCTCAAAACAGAATTTCTCCTGATTACCCCCTGCAACCATGAGACCCCAACGCAAAACTGGATCAAAATAATCTCTGCACTCAACTGCACCCCGCATATGGTGGACTCCGCTTGTTCTTTAGGTGTCACCCTGGACAAATTTCTAAACATGCAAGGACACATCAGTGCCACCATTAAGAGTGCCAATCATCAGCTCAACACTCTTCGGAAAATCAAACCTTTCCTACCTCCCGAGGACATCCAGTCAGCAGTCCAATCCCTAGTTATCTCGCAAGTAGAATATGGCTTGGTGACCCTAGCTGGGCTCCCTAAATCCAGGTTAGCTCTGCTAAGAGCTACTCTGAATGCCTCTGCCAGACTAATCACAGGCTCCAGAAAGCATGATCATATTACACCTGACTTAATTCAACTTAACTGGCTTCCCATTGAAGCAAGGATCCGCTTTAAGATAGCCTGTCTGACACATAAAGCTATACACTTCAATAGCCCCATTTACCTGGCAAAGAAACTCGAGCTCTCTGGTTCCAGTCGAAACTTAAGAAGCTCCAATACCCTACTCCTGAAACCACCTAAATTCAACAAAAAAAGAACTTACAATCGCACCTTCTCAGGGCTGGCTCAAAGAATCTGGAATGCCCTACCGATGAAAATTAGAGCCAACCCCTCAACTGCTTCATTCAAGAAACAGGTCAAATGGCTACTTTTGGAAGAACTTCAGCAGCAATAGCTTCTTTGTCATGTGATATTCACTTCCCCCTAGTGCTTGACAATCACTTTTACTTTGTGTGTTGAAATTTATGCTTGACAATCATTTTCTCTTTGTGTTTTGAAATATGTACTTGACAATCATTTTTACTTTGGATTTGAAATGTATTTTGACGTTCTTTGGACGTAGTGCGCGGCTAAAACTGCACGGCCCCGTCTAGTAGGGCTTTTACCTGTTTGATCACTTGCTACCTCGTCTTCCCCTAGCACCCACATTTAATTTTATATCTCAGGTTCCTCTTATGTTGCCTTTTTGTATTGTACTTTTATTGTTTCTTCTCGTCAACGTTAATTTTCCACTTTGTACAGCGCTCTGATACCCTTCTGGGTCTTGTTCGCGCTTTAAAAAACTTTTCAAATAAAATAAATAAATATATATTTGTCCTTCATAAAACTTACAGCAGTTTTTGACTGAGTTTCACAGGCTAAATTATGGTCCATTATGAAAGAGCTAGGTGTGCAACAGGGCATAATCACTTTTATCAGACAACTATATAAGGATGCTGCTGCCTGTGTCCGATATGGAAAGGATGGAGAATGCACTGACACTTTTAGTATTAAAAGGGGAGTAAGGCAAGGATGCGTTCTTGCCCCGTCTTTATTCTCCCTGTATATTAATAGAGTTGATACATTTTAAAAGTTGAGAGCAAAGGACACACCTTATATTGGGGCCCGCCCCTCCCCCCCCCCATTCTTTTATACACAGATGATGCGGTCTTAGTGGCCAGAACAGGGAGAAGGCTTCAAAGCTTATGCAATGATTTTATTGTATTTATGAAGGAACTTGATGTGCAAGGTAATGAGAGTAAGACATTTACTATGATTTGTGGGCCAAAAAATATGCTAATTTTATTAATAACTCTAAAGTTTCGGTGGCGGCTTCCTTTTCTACTTAAGTATCCTGTTTGACGATTAACACAAATAGAGTCCAATGCTATATAATAGTAAAGCTCTTTTTGAAAAATCGATCATAGGCTTGCATAATTTTTGTAAAAAGTTGGGCTCAAAACCAGTGAACGAAATTTCTTTGATATATTCAAGCAAATGTGTGGCCATTGCATCCGATGGGGCAGGCATCTGGGGCATGATAAACGTAATAGTGATTCAAGAAGTAGAAAACACCTTTTTGAAAAAACTATTGGCAGTCCCTCGAAGCTGTGCAAGTGCTATCTGGTACGCTGAATGGGTATCCCTTATTTAGAGGACAGAATCGAATTTTCGCCTCTCTTATTTTGGCGCTCTATATGAGAAAGGGAGGAAACCGCCCTTAAAAAGCTTGTTATAAAGTATTGCTTACGACTCCATTCTGCCCTAGATATTCTGTAGCTTGAATATGTGAATTCTGCATGTGAGTTGATAGATCAACCAGGCTTATTTCCTTACCCAGACTCTTACCACAACCCCAAAAGGGTACTTTAATCAAGCGTTTTATGAAAAGGCTGCGTCTATGATAGTCTCTTTAGATAACCTTAAACCTATTGTGTGTGTGTACAATCTGGTGCACAATCACTAGGGCCTCCAACAGTATCTCTCCTTTATTCGTAACAGACAACAACGCTTTGCCCTCACCAGGTTTCGTTTTAATTTATTACCTCTCCTGGTGGGATTCCCTGCAAATAGTTGTACTTTATCGGATCTATGTTTTTGCCCCTGCGAAGGGAAGTCTCTCCTGACGACCCTACATATTGTGTTCTTTTGCGCCTTTTATCTACTTCCTTGAAGGAAGTTTTTATTGCCAATTTTTAAAGATTTAAAATTTCGCCAATGTAGACCAGCTTACAGACCCCTCTGATATGCTGCTTTGTTGCCTCTCTTATTTGGCATATATTAAAAATCAGAAAATGTGCAATATTATAATTTTTCCACACTGTATTTCTTTGTATTATTGTAATGAGATGGACTGTTCTTTTTCTGTTTGATTGTACTGTGTTTTAATCTTTTATGCCACAGAAATATGGCGAATAAAGATATATTTGATTGATTGATTGAGTTTAAATACTCACCATCAAGAAGGCTACCTTCATGGAAAGAGCTTTAATATCCACAGATCGCAGAGGCCCAAAGGGTGAACCTATAACGCTCAAAACACTAGTGTTAAATTCCAGGGTGGGGCAAGAGGATGAACTGTAGGATGGACTCAAGAAAATCTTTTCTAAAGAAGAGAAGCCAAGGCTTCCCCATGTCTCGGAGTCCCATTAGGCTCTGGAAAAGCCCCAATAGCTACCCACAGTCCTTTCAAGGTGAAAATGGAAAGGCTAAATTTAAAGCCATCACCAGGGATTTGAAAAGCAAATGGAGAGACATAGACTGAGTTGAACAACATCTTTCAAATGGTAACACCTTTATGTAAATGGTTTGTAAAATTTCCAGACAAATGAAGAGAGAGGTCTGTATTATGCAAGCCCCTCCTTTCAACTTCCAGACCAAAAGGGACAATCTCTCTGAATGGGAGGAGCCAGTTCTAGTCCCAAGCAGGACGAATTGCCAGGGATTTCTGAAGCGGAAACCACAAATTCATACCACCATTGTTTGCTGTGTTTACCCTCTCTTGTATTTTTGCCTTATTCAAATTGAGTTGACTCTGGAATTTCCTGCCCTTTTCCTAGATGTTCATAATTTGAGGCATTTTGCCATAGCCACCTTAAATTAACCTTACCCTTTTCTTTCCTTGTTCGGTGTGCTCCAAACCTCATACATTCATGGTCCCCTCAAATCGAATTAACACCACTCTGTAAATAATGTATTTTTCAGTTTTTGTATGAATAGTGTCTTGCTTTATGTTTTAAAAGAAAGATGTTTGTGCTTAGGATTTTTCCAGGTGTCTGAGCGAATTTGAGCCCTGCTTAAATCGAGCTGCACACGGGTGAAGAGAGAAACAATACTTTACCAGTGTCAAGTCTTATAACTAAGCGGAAAATGGGCAAGTTGTGAAAATACCCTCTGGAGGCTCCATCGTGTCATTCAAAAATTGACACCAGTGATTGCAAACTAAAATGGCGCTGTTAATAGAATCCTGCTCACCAATACAAGGCCTGACTTTAGGCCCCGCCAATCCTTGAAGCTAATCCCTTCATCATCCCACCACTTGCCCTCAAAAAGACTTTATTGTGCTAGATAGCGCAAACTGCCCCAGCCAGGTTTCAGAGCACTGTACAGTGCATATTGAAAATGTCAGCCTCACAGTATATTTACTGTGGCAGCCTTGTGGCAGCCTTTGTCATTAATTTTACAAGGGTAGTAATATTGCACTAATGGTGACATGCACATCTAATACAGAAAACACTGAATCTTTGCACAATAGGTGAGAAGGGGCATGACTGCGCAAATGGATAAAAAATATGAATGAGTAGATGGCTAGTAAAGGAACCAGGCGAGGCTTAATCATCACAACTTCAGAAAAGTCAAAACATTGCATCATGAGTTAGGGAATATGTTCATAATATGAGAGAATAAGAAACCAACATAACTATAAGACTGGTAGTCAATATATAAATACAAATGTCTGTAGGAAAGTGTAGTTAAGCAAGACATGACGAGTGGCAGCAACTACATATAACTGCAATTGTGAATAGGTTTCTATACCTCATTTTAGTTTGAAGAGTTGACTAAAATTTGTCTTTTCTCATAAAGCAGAACTAAAGTACAAGAATATGATTTAAAGTACCTCCATGGAGAAAAAAGCCATGAAATGAGAATCAAGAATAAAGCCAGGTTGTTGTGCTTAGTAACTATCCTGCGTTGCTGCTGTAAGCATGGTGTGTAATCGATGCAGGGTGAAACCATACCCTCCTACATTGTTAATGACCATAGCCCGAGAGCAGCGCGTTACCGGACACTGGTTGTTGCTTGGCAGTCACACCGGTAACCTCTTTAAGGCTCACCACTGAGCGAGCGACTGTCCTGGTGGAAGGATGCTCATAAATGCAGCAGAAGCAGATCCAAAAGGCCAACCGAGCTGACGGTGTGCATGGTTGCACCCACCTGAGATGATGCCACCACAACCATGCAGGTTAGCACAAGGAGGTGGGAGCGCAAAGAGGTGGACCACTCTCTGGTACAAGATGGCTCATGACGCATGCCTAGTTGAATCCGTGTTCTAGTTTTGAGAGCATTGCAGCTGGGTTATTATGGACATAGTTAAATTTATTAGTCGGTGAAAATTACTTCTGAGGTCCACTTTTAGAGAAGTACATCTTGCTCTTGGGTTAGTGAAGAGGCACTGTGGATATTACTCTTGGACTGGGAACGATGGACTACTCGACTTCCTGCCTATAATGGGAATTAATGCCCAACTTAAGACATTTCTTTCTTTCCACTGTTCAGCAGACCTGGATCTCCAGTGAGATAACTAACATTTCAGAAATGTCCTAACCCTCGACAGAAAAACGAGAATTGGTTATTATTGCTCTGTTTGACCGCGACGATTGTGGCCATGTCACTTGATCTTGTGAGCGAAGTGCCTGCCGACTTCCGTCGCTGCACCGTCTGCCTCGACGACTTCCGATCCTTTGGCGCCCGCAAGCCCCGCATTCTACCTGTGTGCCTCCACACCTTCTGCGAAGGCTGCCTGGAGAGGTTGGCGATGGACAACGACTACAGCGTCCCATGCCCAATATGCAGAGTATTCAACGATGTGTTCGGCCTGGGTGGTATCCAGGCCCTACCCATCAGCACCCGGGTGACTCTGCTCGACACTGGAGAAGAGGAAGAGGAAGATGCAGATATTTTGGATTTTATTGACCCCAACATGCCATCCTGCCCACTCTGCGGCAGCATCACCCTCTATGCCCCCTTTGGCCTGGAAGCCGATATCACCCAGTGCCACACCTGCCAGTGGGTGAGCGTGGAGGTCATGGAGGTGACAGAGAGCAGAGAACAGGTGGGACCTGAAGCTCAGGTGACTCCGCCACCGAAGATCAATGGATATGTGGGGCAGAAACCAAAGAAAGCAAAGCAACAGACTGCCCTGCAGACACCTCCCAGGAGGCAGACACTCCTGGGCAGGATCATCAGCTACACACGGTAATGTATACCAGCATCCATTATTTAATACACCGCTAAAGCTATTGGATAGCCAATTATTGTAGCAGCTACATCAAGTCATGCATAATGGGCCGACTAGGACGACTTATTGATTACACTTCCTAATTATATGGCATTCGGTGAAGAACTGTAGTGTACTAGCCAACAGCACACATAATTGTCATGATAAGACATTTATTTATGTATTGATGTACTTAGTTATGGCAGATATAAAGGGCACAACACAAAATCAATCGTCTCTGGTCACCACCCAAGAAGAGGAGAGAAGGGAGAACAGGGCCAGCAGAAGTATTTAGTTATCCTTTATTTCTGGGTGGGCTTGTGAAGTATTGCAGGAGTACTTGGCGTGAAGGTACATGAGGCAGAAAACATAAGAATTCTAGACATAGAGGAACAATCAGCCAACAAAAGATTGAATATGCTGTTGCAGGACCGTGTCCTTGTATATCGAGGCATGATGGTATGACCTGGAAAGATTCTATTGTGTCCGAAAGAGCCTGCAGTACTGAAGGTACTGGGCAGCTTAGGTTTTGGTCCGGCAACAAAATAAGTGAACACAGAAAGGTGCCAGGTTAACGAATGGAAGCTTGCCTAGCCATAACCCAGGTTAAAGACCTGAGTTTTTAGAGATTTCCTGCATTTGAGAAAGTCGGTTTCTAAGTGGGAGATGGGAAAAGTTTCACTGGGAGGAGTGCTAGACATGAAGGGCTTTTCCACTGAATCTCTCGTACCGCAGTGACCCTATAGACCGCAGATTTAGATTTGTGGACCTTCAACCTCAAGCGGGAAGGTACAGATAAACAGCCTGGCCGCGTAGCCCTCCTGAGGGGCCATGTGGTCCATCACTGGCAGAGCAGATCACTGATGGATGAAGACCAGCCGCTCTGGGGGTTGTTCTTAGAGCATTGCTGCTACAACCAGAGAATGGCGGGCTCTGCTTTTGAGTGGGAGCTGGATCTATAGCTCATGGGCCACACCTGAGGAACGGTGTTTACCAGATACCTGAGCTGTGAGATCGAAGATGGAGATGGACAGACCTCAAGTATTTTTCGCAACTGTAGGGCACAATATAGCAAGAAAAGGGGGGTAGAGACACACCTCATTGGTTTATAAGAGGACTATGAACTTGATTCTAGCTGGAATGGGGGATTCTATAAAGTTTTTTGACGAGGGGTGAGAAGAGGTCGACCTTTCTCAGACCAGCATTGTTTTTAGATCTATTGTGGGAGACTGAGCTATTGCTCGTGGTGGTCAGTAGAGCAGGCATTACACATTTCCAATAGTTAATCATAGAGACACCGATAAAGAAAAAATGCAGGATGACTTAGTTAGCTGAAACAAAACTTTTCAATGCTTAACTTCGTTTAAATGTAAGCATTTATTTTACAGATATATACCCGCAGGGTGGTGTTTGAAAAAGCCTGAGTAAGGCAGCGGACAGAATACCTATTTTCAAACATGTTTAGAACATGGTATGAGTTAGGTTGAACAGGTGATCATAATAGTCATGGTTGCAAAAATGTGGGGCTTCAAAAACACACAAAAATAAAACAAATAGCACAATAGAAAGGCTACAGAAGAGGAGTTGAGAAGTGTGAATACGAGGAAAGATACCCTAATTTGGAGTGGGGTGGGCACTGTATTTTGAATTTCATATGAATATTCAGTTAAAGAGAGGCACACTTACCAAGCTTACCCGTGGTGAAGTTTAACTGACCCGACACCTATAGTTCAAGCTTTCCTGCCGCAGGATATCTAGTGGGAGGACACAGTGCATCAGGAAATCATGTGGCGGCAGCAACTCTCCCCAGGCACATACAATGCGCTGGGACATGGGTGGGTAATGTAGAAAGCCATGGAAGGGGAGACTCCGATGGGGATAGGGAGCTGTAAAGGGCAGGCAGAAGACAGCAGTTCAGATCTAGGCCTGGGAGAAATTACAATTACACCAAAGTCATTGGAGTACTTTCAGTAATTGAACATTACTGTTGTGTTGTGAAATTACCCAAATTTTGCAATTACTCCAGCTTGAGTATTTAAAAGTAATTTGGGGCAAAAGTCCTACCGCAGGAGCACAGAAACAACAAACTAAGAGAGAGTGAGCAGCTGCTGGCTACTGCTGTACGTGTCCTGTAGAATTCAGTGCTATTTCTTTAGAGCAAAATGCATCCTCTGGCCCATTTTAGACACAACAGTGCATTTTGTGCAAAATGCTGGACTATGCTTCTCACACAATTATGTATAATTATGAGTAATTTTGCAGTAATTATGCTAGAGAGAATTACCCAAGTAACCCCCACCCCTAGTCAGGACTTCTTCGGAGTAGCTCAAAGGAGCAGTGGGGGCAATATCCCACTGCATCAAAGGGTTAATAAAGCCCCCCCTTTTCTTAAAGTTCACAAGCTTTGCAAAGTTGAAAAAAATCATGAAACTACGAGTCACGTGACTTTGCATGGCTGCACAACTCTAATGTAGAGACAGGTTAATTCTAGAACACTGGTAATATGGTTAGTACATTTGGAAAATGTAGTAATATCAATGGCAGAACAATATGCCACAGGCGTCAGCGACCTAGTGTTTACCAGCATTACATTGTGTGACACAATATTAGTGCTGCCTTTGAAGGTTATGGCCTATAGTACTGACAAAAAACTGTATACTGTACAATCATTTCCCAGTAGACACAATATCATTATTTCTTCAATAGAAATGTATAGTAGCAGTTGAATTGACATTAGCTATCAGTAGTTTGTTAATACGAGTAATTTCTGCCCTTACTTCATTTACTGCCTGCTTTTACGTCGGTAGATGTATTTTTAAGGATAGTTTGTCCAGTACGCTGTGTTGCTGGAAATCCGGGGATCTACCAAATGGGCATTACAATATATAGGATTATATCCATGTTGTGTTGTTTAATGTTAGAAATTTGTACAATGATAAGTTGCTATTAGTATGCCCTCAGAGCAGTGTCAGATCTGTGTACCTTCTTCTCTGTTATCAAATATTCTGTCAAAGACAGAATCTGTTTTCTGGTTGTTTGAGTTGAATCATCAGTAGTTTTGGTGTGGTTAATATGCTGTTTTCATGTACATGTTTGGTCCTACGTGAGTTGTAACAGTAAGTGTTGTTTGGTGTGTGTAGCCAGAGAGCTTTGCCATTTTGGTTACATGCCATTTGGGAGAATTAGTATGTACAATACCAAGTGAGAAGTATGTGTCTGAGGCAACTGAGAATATGGTGTCTTCTTGTGATCCACAGTAACCATTTAAACCAGGCTAGCTTTGTGGTGACCAGTGGGTGTTGTTGTTTTCCATTACATGCAGTCATAGGGTGCTGTGAGAACAAACTGTTTGAGGTCTATGAGCGGTGTTAAATGTGTGGATTGTTCTAATATTTTTCACTGGGGGTTGTGATTGTTTATACATTGTTAAGGTTGGTAATGTTGTGAGCTTGGGATACCGAAATATATGGAACATGTGAGATGTGTAGGATGTGCACTTTTGTCTGGTGTGTACTGTTGGATGCTCTGCATTGCTTCTAAGTGGAAGGTGTTGCATGCGCAGCCATATTAAAGCTCCTGTTGTATCTGAACTGGACAGCCCTCATGTGCTGCCTCATCCAGTGTGCACTGTTGTGAGGGTTGTTTATTGTTATACATGCTGTTGTGAGTTCACTGATACCCAACTATATCTGAGGTGTGTGATTGTGCGTTGTTGCTTGGAGGGCAGTCCTGTTCTGAGAGAGGTGATACCTCTATGGAGGTATCTGCGCTGTGCTGGAGGCGTATGAGGCATGCTTTAAGTGGTCAGGTGCTGTCCGGTACTGAGTACCTGCACTTCTTCAATCTGAAAGGGAGAGTACCTGCACTTTTCAGCTGTGCTGTGCAATACATTTAATGGGAGGGTACCAGCACTTCTCAGGAGCAAACAGGTACTCTAAAGAGTGAGTACCTGCACTTCTATATTTCCATTTAAAGCCCTGGGTAGTCTGTGGCTATTTCCTGTTGGAGTCTGGGTCTGAATGTCTTACATGTTCTGCTCACCAAGGTTCCTTGAAAGCAGAGGGATCCTGTGGGAAAGAAGCTCAGGGCACTCAGCTCTCGCCCCTTGCAGCAGCTTAGTGTGTGAAGTGTCAGCATGTGGGCTCCTCGGGGCACTTACTTTAGCTTCAGGGTCTAACCGTTTTCTAACCAAAAATAACTTTATTTTGCATTTCTGAACATGTTTGAATCCCCATGCTTTTTGCACACTGGGAGTTGACAAATACTTTTTTTTACACCTATTGCTTGCTCCATTACTTATTTGTTGTGCTAGTTTGAAGCAGTGAATAAACAAATTCGAGCAGGTCATGTTTTTTTTCCCAAACAAGCATTGCTTTGATGCAAGGCCTCCGCGTGCCGCTCTTATCTCTGGCTGTAAAACTATCAGCAGACTGTGCGCCAGAGGGCTCTGTTTAGTGTCAGGCTGTGGAACTCAGCAGCAAGGCAGCCCAGACAAGTGAAGAAAGGAGGCCTGAGAGAGAGTGCCTGGAAGATCCTCAGGCCACGTGACACCCGCCAAAGGTGGAGGAGTCGAGAGGTATGCGAGCCACGCACTTTACGAGGCACAGTCCCAGCAGAGGCGGCCCAACCAGGTTAAAAAATGGTGAATAAATTCATAGCAATTAAGAATCTAACCACAGGGTTGCTTGCAGGTGCCCACTCCCCTCGAATATGGTGCATTCAGGCAAGGACACCCACCCGCTCATAAGCTCAATCGTTATTGGTTCCTCCACACGCATCTCGTAGCTGTTGAAGCATCTCGGCCCAGTTGTTTTCCAATCCAGGTCCCAACCCTTCTCTTTTTTTGGCAGTTTTTTATAGCGCAAATTTGACCCAAAGATATTGGAGCGCTTTACATGAGCACCAGTTAAGTTACACAAGAACACGTTCGTTTTTGGTAAGAACAGGGAGATTAAGTGATTTGCCCAGAATCAGAGAATGTTGAGTCGACGCCGAGACTCGAACCTGGTTCCCCAGCTCCAAAGTCGGCAGCTCTGGTCATTGCCCAAATCCTTTACTCAAGTACCGGTCTCTTTGCCTTCAGAGCTGATCTGTAAAACCAAACTAAGACCAATCTGAAACTAGGGCTCGTTTTCCCCCCTCTTCCAGGCCATGCTTTAATTTCTGTAGGTAAATAAGATTCTGTTGCATTTCAGAATTATATCCACAATTTAAAGTGGGGTAGAGTGTTGTTAAGGATGAAAGGTTAAAGGAAGGCACAAGCCCTTTAATACCTTTCATAGAGAGTCGCTTCAGAGACCCCCCTGCCTTTGTGTGATGCTATTAAAGGGGAGTTTCCCCAGTTGCCCCATTGTGATTCAGCCAATCACAAAGCAGCAGAAAATGCTGTAAATCAGTCTTTAAGAGAAACAAGAGTTTCAGACTTCCTACACTCCCTTGCAGGACACTACATTTGAAAACAATCATTCCCAGTAAGTCTCAATTATCAATATTGGCCATACCATTGAAATGTGATGATGCCCAACTACTGTCGACTGAAAAAGCTCTGACGAAGGTGAGAGAGAGACATCGGTGTGAGGCGGTTCCAGGAATACATTGTCAGGTTAAGGGTGAGGAAGGCATGCGAAAAGAAGACACAGAAAATTGAAGGGTATGAACGAATGATGGGAGCTAAGACTCCAGAGACTCAGTGATGATGGAGTAGAGACTTGTTTGATGATGAGATAGAAAAGTATTCAAGGGGGAATATGGAATATATGATATTATGGGCAGAGAAGAACCAATGCCTAATTTAGAGTTGAAAGGTCATAGAAAATCATTGGATTTTTGGAGAGTGGTTAGTGTCCACTTGGAGGATTCTTTGCTGGTGGAGAATGCTCTAATGGTATAACCTCTGCAAGAAAAGAAAAGATAATTCCACTTTGGGAAAATAAGCTTCATAAGACAAGAAGATAAGATTCACTTCATCCTCCAAGCCAGGGTATTTCTTGTTACTGTCGCCCAATCTAATGACACTAAAGGTACCCACCTTGGAAGAATGAATGTGACCCGATCACTACACATTTCAGCAACGAGAGTTGCACACAGCCTCCTGCTTGCATAGGTAGGGATTTTGCTTTCCACAAAAAACGAAAAAGAGAGAGATGAAAATGATGGAGAAGCAGTATCTTGTGAGGCTCGTAAGTGATGTCTTTTGGTCTAAAGTGCAGCAGACACGTTTTAGTCAAATGTCATCTTTTTTTCAATTTTTGTAAAACAGCTGTGCAGAAGACGTGTAAAAATAGAAAAAATAAATGGCAATTGATATTTAACAAAATATAATCAGTTTGAGACAGAGGGAAACGATTTGCCACTCATAAATCAGAATCCAGTGAAACAATCCCCAGCCAACCCGGAATGCAGTGCCATGTACCAACACGCTCACAGAGTTTTAGCTCTCATCAGAAGTATGGGTTGTTTCTGGGAATGAAAAACAAAACATTGCAGTTGTCAAACTACCACAGGGACCTGGCGGAAGAGAAGACTTCCTAAACCAACCAGGGCAAAACTAAATGGCCCCCTATGAGTTCCAGTTTTTGGGCCAAAATACCCACCTTCGCAAGTCACTGATACTGTCATCATTCGTAGATCAAAGAACATGGCTCATTGGAGGAGAGAAGCATGATCAGCAGAGAGCCTGCACACTCCTGAGCCAAGGAGGAACTTATGGGTCTCCTCCTTTCACCAAACTCCTCTGTGATGTCTCCTGTTAGCCACTAGAGCAACAAGCATTGGCATAGCCAATAGGTCTCGCCTTTGGGACCTTATAGGTATTTAGTTATGCAGCACAATATCCTTGGTGCAGCAACATCAACTCTTGCATGGCTAAACACTTATAAGGTCCCAAAGGCGAGACCTATTGGCTATGCCAATGCTTGTTCTTTTTTGTTTACTCTTTAGCCATTCCACATAGCATTGCGGAACGGAAGTAGTGCTGCGAGGAGGGGTCCGGGTGGATGAGCTGGTATCTTGTGATTTTTATCCCCGCATCTGTGGAATTTGAGGCGGAAGTTGGGCGAGCTCGGTAAGTGCGATAATGTTTTAGGGCCAATGAGTGCAAAAGCAGTGTACGCAGAGGATTTATTTTTTTGAAGAGAGAGCAAGGTGTTAGAAATCGATTTGTTTACTGAAAAGATGTGAAAGTAATTTATTGTAAAGGATCGCCGTTTGCTATGTGCTTTATATTTCCTTGAGTGTCAACCTTTGTACAAAACGTGCTAATAGTAGTATCTGGAATGTACTTACGATATTTGTTCTGTGGGGTGTACGGTGTGTAGAGTGAAAAAGAGAAAGAAAGGGTGTATAGACAATAAAGGGGGGAGCGATAGAGGAGAGAGAGACAGACAGAATTAGAGAGGGTGGAGATAGAAAAAGAGCGAGAAAGGGTGGACAGAGAGTAAAGGCTAGATGAAGTGATTAGAGAGAGAGAATTAAAGAGGGTGGAGAGAGAGAAAGAAAGGGTGTACAGAGAATAAAGGGTGAAGCGATAGAGGAGAGAGAGAGAATTAGAGAGGGTGGAGATAGAAAAAAGAGAGAAAGGGTGTACTTTGAATAAATGGTAGAGCAAGTGAGGAGAGAGAGAGAATTAGAGAGGGTGGAGAGAGAGAAAGAGAGCGAAAGTGTGTACATAGAATCAAGTGTGCTTATGTTGCCTTGGCCTGTATTAGCTGCTTATTTTTGGAGCGAGCAGTGCACGAGGTAATAACGAGAGAGAGAGAGGAGAGTGAATTAAGGCGATAGAGAATTAGAGAGGGGAGAGAGAGAGAATGAGAGTGACAATAAGAGAGTTGGTGTGTGTGGTGTTTAAATTTAGTGTTGAAGTCATGTTGAAAAACTAGCATCCGATATTGCTTTGGCTTGTGCGCGTTTTGTTAAAGTAAACCCAAAAGCCAGAGTGAGTCCAAAAATCATGTAATGAGGCCTGTGACTCCAATTGTAATAAGAAATGGAATACAATTAGATATGTGTTTTGTATTATAAATAAAATTTAGTGGTGCTCCCAAGACATCCTCATAAGTTACAAAAAGTGTTTGGCCGAAGTTTGTAGAATTGCGTTAGTGCTGCCCTTGTAATGCTCAACATTTATAAGGTTTTTCTTTATAAGTAGACAATTGTGATGTTTATTGCTTCGTGAAGCCGCATTGAACTGTTGTAAGTTTAGAAATGAATGTTGGCTTCTGGTAAACTGAAGGAGTGCGGGGAGGATGGGAGGCGCAAAAGTTGCGGTTGGAGTCGGCTGATCTTCTTTCGGCAGAACTGAAAGAAGTGGACTTGATAAAGGTAGTGTGAAGGTGTATTTGTGAGTGTAAGTGGGTTACAAAGGTGTTCAGAGAACTTGCACATGTAATTGTTGGCCTCTGAGTAGCGTGTACAGAGCAATACATCTAGATGTGCCAGTTATAATGTTGATGTTGTAGGTGAGTGTGTGAAGGAGGTATGCAGCAGATGAAATATCAACAGTAGGAAATGAAAATGTTGCATATAGAGGTGTGAAGAGAGAGTGAGCGTGTACGTGTTTGCACATGGAAAAGGGCAGCGTGAAGGACATGAAGCAAGATTGTTATGAAGATGGAGATAATGTGAATGTTAAAGTGCGAGTAAGCTGGAAAAAATGTGAGACATGAAGGATATTAGGAGAAAAATGATGCGTGCAGTGTATCACATCTCTTTATGTAGTGATGTGAGGAGCAGCAGTGCTGTGCCCAATAGCTACTGGAATGACGTCAGTTATGTTCAGTGTTGTAAATGGGGTAGTACTTACATGTAGTGAGCTGGCATTTTTTAGTCTTTTTACGGTGATTACTGGTACTTTTCCGTGACTGAGGAGAGTATTGCTACTTAGTAGGGCATGTCGGGCTTTAGATGAAATGGTCATGTTAGCATGCACAGCTTCCGAACTATAAGACACACTTTTATGGCCATTTACTATGAGTGAGCGGCTGCCTTAAACGTGGCTTATGTGCGTGTTTCTAGATGATGCAGTGTGGTGGGAAGGAAGGGAATCCCTTGAAAGGAAGCGTTTTTTAATTGCGTTCCTTTCCTTATTTGCTATTGCAGCTGTGAGTACCTATGCTGCTCAAAAACATATAAATACGTATGTAGTTAAGCCCAGCAAGGGGCATAGAAGAGGATTGTGTTTGTCCCCTGCAGTACCGCAGCAGCCAGATGCAGACTGAGCGAGGGCTAGGAAGGCCATTATAAGGCACTGTGCATCAGATTTGCAGTGGGATGTTCCTTTGTTTGAGCGCCAGAGAGGATTGAGACCGAAATACTGGACATTTGTAAATATTGTAAGATTCTGCAAAGGCCTGCTGATGATGTTTAAAAACAGGACTCTATATAAACTTGCTCGTATTTATTATTTAAATGGCATTTCTGGGTTTTTTCCGTATTTATGAGTGAAGGATAATCAATACAGTTCGACCACAAGGTTGAAAAAGATTTGTTTATGTGGTGTTTGAAGTATGTAATGGTAAGGGGGTAAAATACTGACTTAGAAAGTCATTTCTATAATGTTTGTAATGGCTAGGCATTGGCCATACCAGTGAAAAACTAACAGGTGTCAACAATAATTAATGCAGCACTGAACTTTCCAGCGCACACAAGGATTCCTTCAAATCCGGTGTGGCAGGGCTTTGAGGGAGTTGAAATGTGTGCAATGTGCGAATGCTATAGTTATGTTTCGAGGAGTGGCTGCTACTTACTGTAAGGGAGGACCTTGCATTGCCGCCCGGTGAAAACGTTTGTAAAAATTATGGCGGCTACAGAGGATCCAAGAACACCACTGTATAAGATGAGTACAGCTTGAGCAGCTTAATATGTGCTGCAACGTAGGAAGCAGCTCTTGGCGAAAGTTAAAGAGTGCCGTGAGGAGGCGCCGAAGCGGAGGAGCATTAACCGGGTGAGCTGTCTTGGGGAAATCGAAGCAGTGCCGCGAGGAGGGGCCGCCGCCGAACCGGAGAAGCTGGAACATTGTTAAGCTCCATTCCTGCACCCGTGGAAGTTGAGGACGATATTGCGAGGCCGCGGTAAGTGAGACTGCGGGTTAGGGGTATTTTGGAGGTATAAGGGCTACATATGGAAATATTGCGGAGTAGGGAGTATTGTTGGTGCTGAGTGCTGGCCCCAGGAGGATCCCGCTGAACATGTTCCCTTCGGCAGTATGAAGTGCATGTGCGTATCTGCGTTTGGGGGCATTTTGTTGTTTGTAGCAATGTTTGAAAAGGGGCTGCAATTGGGTTTTGTAGGTGTTTGTATTGGGCACACGTAGTGCTTTTTCTGTCGGTTGTTAGTTGACCGGCCTGTGAAATATGGTTGGGGGATTGAGGGGGGGGGAGGGGCAGAGGTGGTGGAGGGGGGTGTTAACAAACTGGTGTTGGCGTGAATGCGTCCAGTGACGGAGTTGTTTTGAAGTAATTGTTCCCTGTTTTGACCCTTGCCCCTTATTTGGTTGTCTAATAAATGCCTGGTGCTGGTCTTGAAAGGCGTCTACGACTTAGCTGTGATAACTTCCAATTATAATTGTACGCAGCTCATCTGTGCCCCTGGATGTGGGGCTGGGCAAGTAGGAATGCACCTATTGTTGCGGATTGGTTCGGTGCAAGGGAATGAGAGCTGGAGATCTTGGGAGGCAGTAGTGTGTTTAGAAGAAGAATGCCTGTTATATTCACATGTTGTATGAGCTTACAGGATTTGTAAAAGTGTGCCTGCAGCCTGGGTGTCCGCGAGTCTGTAAAAGTGACACGCTTGCCTCGAAGTAATATAAGCATTGGCCGCGCGCGAAAGTGAAAGCAGCGCGACGCGGAGGGGAGGGGCGGAGGAGCGCTTGTCCGAGCGAGAGGAAAGCCAGATGGCGCCTCTGAGAAGGGAGGGGGTAGTGTGCGCAGAGGAGCCATTAGAAAACACCCAGATGGCAGCTGCGCGCATGCACGCCATCGTGAACGCAAGCTGGGAGCCTCTCTGGTAGCTCTTCCAAAAGCCCCTTACTAAATGTCTCGCAGAGCAGCGCATGCGCGCTGGCTCAGCGAGACCTAAAAACCACTGAAACCATTGGCCTGTGACTTAAGGTTCCTCTGACATAGAGGAAGCAAGTTACTATTGCATCTTAACCCTAAACGAGAGCTCAGCTGTCAAAAGTCACGTTGGTGCCCAGTCATGTGGGTGCCCCAGACCAGCTATTAATGAGATAGGAGCCCCTGAAGTCTGTGACTCACATTCAGTGTCAACCGCAAAGTACCGATCCCTCGCCTCGTACCCGGGATGGACTGGCCATATGGGACACAGGGAAACCACCGTTTGGCTGTGGACCAAGGGTTGCTTTGGGATGGATGGATAGAGGGATCCAGCTATATAGCCTGGCAAGCAGCCCGGAGGCACCACACATTTTTATAGTAGACAAAAAGCTCAAACCAGCCACTCGCTTCGGCTCCATGCAGTGTCTCTTTTTTTCATCTAGCCATTCTCTCTCTTCTTCTCCCCTCTCTCGTCTCCCTCTCTAGTCGCTTTCTCGCTATCTTTACTCTCCCCCTCCCCCCCCCTCTCTTTCGCTCTCTCTCAAGCTTCCCTGTGCCTGCTGCAGTTAACCCTGGGGAGCTGGGCAGGGTCGGACTGGCCTGTGGGAATCAGGCAGTGCCCGACGGGCTGGTCTGACAGGTCTGTGTGTTACCAGTTTCTTGGTTGTTTGTGAGTCGGTTTTATGGTCTGCGGGGCTGGGTTTTACTGTTGATTTTCCTGATATTAAAACAAGCATTGCCTGCAGCAAGCTCAAATCCATGCAGTATTTAAAACCTAAAACACTTACACAGCACGATCTTTACAAGTTCAAGAATACCACAATTTGCAAAAGTGGGAAACTTTTTAGCTTTCTAATTCAATAATGGGGGCCATTTTCTGTCCCAGTCTATGTCTAAAGCCAGGGAAAGTGACAGAGACACCAAGGAGGGCCCTGGCCTTTCAAAAACAGCCTTTCCCTGCTCCCCACCTCCGACTGGGAAATGGTGGATGGAATAAACGGCACAGACAGACTACCTGGTATCCCATAGCACCCTAAACCCTGCAGGGTATATTTATCAAAGTATCATGCAGCACAGCAAATCACCTTGCTGCACTGCGTGATAGGGTAAGGACAGGAATGCGCTGCAGAAAGCATCACACATAGAAAAAGGGCGTAACGAGGAAAAATAAAGATAGTTCTCCTCGTTACGGCTCACCTGGGGAGGTGTATCATTTCGAGGCATTCCCAGGTTTACCAGTGTTGGCAAATTGGGGAATGCGCCAAAATCCATGGGTGGATGCATGGGGACACCCACGCTCCCTCCACGCATGGAACGCCTTCGCAGGGCGGAGTAACACAATGCAGTAATCTACGTTGCGTTACTCTGAATTTCTCAAGCCATGCAGGGCCACGCAAAGTGTCCTTGCGTCGCTTAATAAATCCGACTTAGGTTTTGCGTCACCCTTGCGTGGCACAAGGGTCACGCAAAACCTACATAAATATGCCCCTGCAAACTGTTGATATCACTGCGCCACACAGAGCAGGTGAAAGAAAATGCCCTCGTGCTGGCTGAAAGAAACCCTATAAAGTTCCATACAATCTCATAAAAGTAGGGTCTTTCAACTGTGTGCACTGTTTCTTATTCATTGGGCAATGTCTGTAGAGCAAGAAATTGAATCGCCGTCACTTGACACGTACTTCAGGCTGCAGTCCTTTTATTAAAGGGTCCATTTTTTACTGGCGCGCCCCTCCTTACAGATTACCTGTAACTTTGAAATAGCAAGAGCTTGCATTTTACAAAAAAACAAAAACAAACTTCACATTAAATCGGCTATGTACATCACATTTAAAAATACACTATACATTTCAAAAAATGTTATTACTGTTTCTACATACAGTCCATTAGTAATGATAATAACCAAAATATAATCACCAACGGCCATGAGCTCTAACGAACCCCAAAGATCTTATAGTGCGGTCTACACCACCATCTAGTGGTGCAAGTTAATATAACACTCCCTTCTGTAGTTTTAAAAATAGGAGAGTTAGTTATATTTAGTGTAAGGATTAATTCAAAACAAAGTTACCGAAAGCAGTCTTTTTTTCTAACAAGGGGGTGTCTACCATATTAATCTCATTATCCATTTCCATTACAGCTTGAATGTTGATTAGGCCACTTAGTGGCTTCTAATGGTCATTTCAACTGTTTCCAGTTACCCCTGTTAACACCAGATCTTGAGGCACATGGAACACCCCAGAACATTTGACTTTTTGGTGTTCACAATCGCCAGCCAGCAGCACCCCAATTTTGGCGAGTTAGATTCCAGTGCACTTTGGGTGTGCACTATTGGGTTTCAGCCATGACGTGCAACACTGGCATAAACCCACTGAGCTGTCTCTCTTGAAGATTGAGCTTAAAGGGTAACTAGGACAAAGACCTGATATCTTAGAGCATTTGAGATAATGTATTTGTATTAATCAACAGGGTACTGTAGCGTCTGAAGTACTTCTCAGCGTTACCAGAGAGCAGGGACTTATCTGCAAAATGGCCTCGCTGATAGTAACCAGTGTCCACAGCATACAGATTTCATTGCAAGGATTTGGTCACTTATGATATACATTTCTAGGTGCAAGCAGGGCTTTCAGTCTCTCTCAAAGGGGCTTGTCCATGGTAATTAAGGGCGTGGCCTAAACAAGTAAGCTACAAAGCTGTGCTTAGCATAGTGTGCCACCCAGCTGGTATTTTGCTGCCTCTCTCTGTTATTGCATTCAGATTTATAATACAACAACTGACATTGCACCTAAAAAAAAGCCAGTACTATTGCCTTTGTTAATGGTTGTTAGTTGCATAAGATAAATAAGTAACAACAATTACTTTGTTGTATAGAATATTGAAAATGGCTCAATTCTAAAAAATTATAGAACTGTGAAGTAACTGTAACGGGTCTCTGTAAAGTTACATCAAAGACCAGTAAAGGGTGGTACAGCTGTAGAGGTCATATGTTTTTTTCACTCGGAGGGTGAGGGCAAAAATAGAGAGCCCTAAAGGAACCTGTCTCAGCACCTGGTTTTTAGAACTGCCAGTGCTGAGCACCGGCAAGACCTGGCCCACTTAAAGCCCTGGGTGCAGGAATTAGGGTTGGGTCATTTTTCTCTCCCAGAAAGTGCTCGTGCCCTCTAGTTAGGAGAGTTATGTGTGTGTGTTTAACTGTCTTAACTTTCCTGCACGTAAATAAAGACCTTTACCTTTTACAAGTAATATATATGATCGCCTATTGATTTTGGTGCATTTGATGGCTGTGATGTACTCCGTCTGACTTTAAAATTTACAGCCACATCCTGGATTAAACCTCGACTACTCCCCTGGATACAGTTCGGAGTCAAAGTGAAGTATACCATTATCCTTTACGAGTGGCAGTAATACCTGAATCCTGGATACCAGCAGTACATGATTGTGCCACCACATATACTGCTCCATACCCAGAGATTGCTGCAGCACCCAGAGGGAAAAGTCTCATAATTCGTCCCACCCAAACACTGAATGTAACTACATTTTAATGCAGGGGCTAGGAGACATTCACACAGCCTCCAACTAACTCTTTTGCTGGCATGCAATTGTTGGCGATATGTTGACATAGGTCACAGGTACCCGCAAACATTTTCCAGGGGGCCAAAAAGCTTGGCCTGTGGTGTGACCGAGGGCTGCATTGATGCCAGCAGGGTGGCCGGTGAGAGTGAGGCAGAAGGGGAATAAGGGGGGCATCAGGGAAGCGCAGCATGTACATCTAAAGGCTGAATTACACAATGTGAAACCAGAAAACCTGGGATCAATCCTGTCTTCCTCGCTTTACCAAATTGTGTGATCCTAGGCAATTGTTTTATTTTACTTTACCTTTTATTTCTTCCTTATGACATACAAGAGGACTTTGAAATACATGACTTGAGGATGCGCACTTTCATTTAACATACTATATTGCTGTCCATGTATAATAGCAACCCAGGCCACTCAGAGGGCGCACATAACAACTGATGTGCCTCTTAGTTCACAATCTGAATTGTTGCCAGTGTAGGGGAAAGAATAAATGTTTCTAAATTCATATTTGCCAAATATTCCTTTAAAAAAAAATTCTTCTCAATGCACTGATATAATCTGATATACTAAGGTCAAACGCTTCTGCATTTTAAAGATTACACTTTTTGAGTTTTGAAGAGACTTTATCATATTTTCACATGTTTGTTGCAAGATGTCTTTATAAATGAAGGTGTTCCTAAAGTTAAGTGGTGCAGGACACCTTAGTTACTTCCCATCTTTAGCTTAAGTTAACCTTTAAATAAATGCTTGCCCCTATATTTAACTTCTTTCTCAATGTTAGTGCTGAGTCGAGAAAACAGCAGCCCAGTGCTGCTGTTGACCATGGGCTGCTTGTAAATGTCACCCGGGCCGTACTTTGAGTATCACTGATAGGCGCTACTCAGCCTTAACTTAAATTTGACATTTTCTTTACTTACATTCAAACCACGCTCCCTCAAAACTTTGAACACGTTTTTGCACACCTCATCATGTTCAGAATTGGAGCTATATACAACCATTACTTCTTAGAAGTATTTAATATTCAAGTTATTTAATGTTTAATATTGCTACCTTCTGGGTGATGGCAGATGCTAAAGCCAATATTAAGGGCAGCTTAGGTCGTATAAAGGAGATCAATGGCTTGGATTCTTTGTCCAACACTGTTTAATGCTAAACAGAAGATAGGTATTATGTGTTAAACTTTCCTGCCCTCTCCAACACCGGCAGCTTCTCTCCAGTTTTGTGCATTGGTGACGATTCACACATATCTTGGAATCTGAGGGCCGTAATGGAAGTAAGGCAGCAACGCCGAATCTGAGGTGCAAAGCTAACTTTGCCAAAGATTGTGGTGGTTCAGCCACCATGATTGGTGTAGTTCAGGTTTAAATTTGGTACCGGCGGATTATGCTAACCCCGCATCCGATAACTATTTGAGCAGTAAAGCACAGGATGCACTGTTTGGACCATATTCTTGCCACCCTGGGGATACACACCAGGGAGTGGTTGCATACCATACCCAATGCAATATCAAAATAGACCAGAGCACACTATACAAATTAATTGCCCACATATGGCATGAGTTGCAGTTCTTATTGTAATCCCAGAGGGTTATTATAACTGTGAAAACACCAGAAAAGGTACATAAATAGGACCAATGTTGCTATGTTGTGGTCAAATGTCAATACAGTCTTCACAAATCATATTTGACAACGTAAACAGAAGAGGTTTGTGCAAATTGAGAGTTTTCTCTAAAGACACAGCCTTTATAGTAAGAGAATGCGAATACTAATTTAAGGTCTCTTAGAGAGAGGCACAGCCAAGATGTTTGCGCAAGCTGGAGTTCCTCTGGAGAGAGACAGTCAATACAATAAGAAGTTGTTTGTTCAAGTTGAAGACTTCTTAGCTGCTTAACTGCAGAGGCTTTTTCTCCCCAGTGCGGAGACCTGTTTTTGGCTTAGGCCTCCATAACTTTTTTCCACAAATGGTATACAAGCCAAATTTGCGTACTTTATTCCCAATATCCTGGGGATTCCAAAGGTACACAGAGTTTGTGGATTCCCTGGATGGGACTGAGAAAATAGGCAAAATATAGCTACATTTTGTGGAAAAAAGCGCTCCGCAAAAAAGTGGCTGGTTTTTTTCTAAAAATGGAATCAATGAAAGGTTTGCTGTGATAAAATCGCCATCTTCCAAGCTTTCAGGAAAATACAGAACTGAATCAAAAAAACTTTTATCACAGTTTTAGCATTTTCCAAAGAGCTAGCCTATTTTTCATAATTTTTGTGCATTCAACCTATTTCCAGTTAGTGGTGGAAACCAGTGTGAAACTCCTGGGTAATCCAGGAAAGTTATAGATTTCTGAATAATAGAAACAATTCTGAATTCAGCAAGGGGTCATATATGTAGATCCCTCCAGGTTTTCCTAAAGAAACTAACTGTTGAAATAAAGAAATATAGAAAATTAGTAGGAAGAAAATGGGCATTTGTGACAAAGTTTTTATCTGTAACGTTTTGTCACAATGGCCGATTTACAAAAGCAATATATCATTATGTCCACTAGACCTTTCTAGTTGTGTGGATATATAGGGTTTGTAGGTTATCAAAGAACCCGAGGTACCCAGAGCCAACAACTGACCTGCACCATACAATGTTTTCTCATTGTGTACCAAGTATCAAACAATTCATATTATGTATAGTATGTCATATTGTTATGGGTACTGGACTAAGTATAGCAGAAAAACCCTTGACAATTCACTGAAAAAGACTGGTAAAGGCAAGGTTTGTTTGCATTAGCTCACAACATTGTAATGTATAATCATAAGAAAAACTCTGAAATTCGCAAGAAAAACAGCTAACGTTATGGTTCCAAAGTCAAATCTAAAAACTATGAAATTGACCTAATATAGTATGCTACACAAACCAGAACTTGTGCCATCATAATTTCCTCAATCTTTGGTAAGATTAACGATTGAGCTCACCTATGACATTTACCAATGCCATAAACCAATATAATGTCTGATGCAGAGTGAGTGTACATCAAGCAAGCACCATTCTACATTTCTAAGAGATGCAAAATAAACTAATAAACTGTACAGTTGACACCATGGAGCAGGGTTGTGATCTTAAAGTGTGCTTGAACGTTTTACAATAGAACATGTAATTTGTAAGGACAAATAGATGGTTGGAGCCCAGAATACAGAGAGATGCTATGTTTGCTTTATACGTACTGCGCATAAGATGTAGAAAGATGGTCAAAATGATTTTGAATGCTTGGAATTCATATGTATTGTGTGTCAGGTAGAGCCAGAGTTCGGTGTTAGCAATACATTTTGCACAAAGGTTCAGAGAAAGACACATATTGAGTACTCTTTCCATTGGGATATAGGTCAAAGATACAGCCAGTGTGACCTTAGGGCAACATAGATAGGATAGAGTACCAAGTGTGGCTTAAGTGTCTATCTAGCTGCTGTTTAAAGTCTTTCAAATAGTGCGGGTAGTCTCAAAAGTTACTGTCTAAGCTAATCATAGTATTGAAAAAGTGGTTATGACCCAAAGACAACACAACGTGCAAGGTAGACCATACTATATGTATTCCAACACCATAGTTTCCATATATGATATTAGTAGTGGGTGGTGTGAAAGAAGTAGTTTACAAACTAGGACTAGAAATATTGCTTGAGATGCATGTACTGGTATCATCTTGGAGCCACCTCATGTTATAAGTTTCCACAACAGTGATGTCATTGGTTAATGTCACGATTCACTCCCTGCGCTCTCGTGCCTACCACAAAAGGGCCGAATTGTGGGACTTTCTAGTGTTTTAATAAGCTTCCAGACCCGCCTCATCCTGCATATACTGACTAACAGTCATTTGGACGCTACTTGGAAATTGCCCTCCATTCCCAATCCATGCCGGGTTTTGTGGAAGCCAGCCTGCTCATGCTTGAAACTCCATGATTTAGAATTCCCTGCTCACTGCTTCATCTCCAGCCCTGTAGGCCAAAGATGGGTGGAGGAATTCAGCTCACCTGTGGCTGACTGCTGCTAGCCTGCTCACACCTGATGCATGTGAATATTCTGAGCTCTTTTAAGCCCCAGCTCCTTTCATTCCAGTGTTGGTCATTGTAGCTGTGCTCCGGTGAGACCTATCCTTGTTTCCTGAGCTTTTAATATCCTTGTTTCCTAAGCTTTTGATATCCTTGTTTCCTGAGCTTCTGATATTCTTTGATTTCTGAGCTATAGTTAATCCTTGTTCCTTGATTCCTGAGCTGTAGCTATTCCTTGTGCCTGAATTCGTACTGCCTCCAGTGCTACCTTGTTTCCTGAGTTCCAGGCACAGCCGGTACAGGTAAGAGCGGTGGGGCAGTGGGGCGGAAAGGGGGCTGGAGAAATAAATAAATAAAACCACTTATCTTGCGCTTGCTGCATCGCCGAGTCGGCGATGTGGCGAGCGCAAGGTTAGTGGTTATATTTATTTATTTATTTTCCCTAACCCGTCATCTGTGGACTTACCCCCCTACCCCCACCCACCCCACGGCTCTTACCTGTACTGGCCGTGCCTGCTGAGTTCCTGAGCTATAGTTATTCCTTGTTTCTGAGCTGCAGCTAGTCCTTGTTCCTGATTTTCACTGCTTGCAGTGCTCTCTCGACTCCTTGTTTCCTGAGCTGTGGATATTTCCTGTTTCCAGAACTAGCACTGCCAGCCAGTGCTACTTAGATTCCAGAGCAATAGCCATTCCTTGTTTCTGAATTAGCACTGCTTGCAGTGATTCCTTGATTCCAAAGCTATTGCTATTCCTTGCTCCTGAACTAGCACAGCCTTCAGTGCTACCTTGATTCCTGAGATTAGCTAATTCCTTGTTTCTGAAATAGCACTGCCTGTAGTACCTTGTTTCCTTGATTCCTTATCCAGTATTACTCTGGTGCTCCCTTGAGCCTCTCTCCTTCTGTATTTACCTTTGTTCCACTTCCTGCCTTTCCTTCCCATTACCTTTGTTCCAGTTCCTAGTTTGCTGTCATCCTATTCCTGCTGTCTTGTTTCTAGTTTCCTGGTATGATTGTTGCTTGTTTTCTGCCAAGTGTGCCCTTTGTTTTCCCTTCTTTCCTGTTAAGCACTCCTTCTTGCTAGCTCCTTGTCTATCGTGGCTGTGTATTTAGTACTATACCCTTGCTGTTACTGCCTTGCATGTTCCTGTTTGATCGCCAGGATCCATGGGCTCATCTGACAACCTAGGTGGTGTTTCTTCTCCACTGTGAGTATTGTTTTTGAGTTACTTTTATACCATCACCATAGGTATCAGTCCCACAGACCCCACCTTTGCATGTATATCCAGTTTATGGGTATTCGCAGTCAGCATCTGTAACAGCAATTGAGGGTGAGGAACTTACTAAGCTTTAGTTCTACAGTGTGGAGCTCAGAGTGCTTTTCCCCACATTCCCTTCATTGTTGATGTTGTAATATATACATATGTCTTGCACTTCCGTCCTGGGCGTAGTTAGTCTGAATGCTGAATCGCCTCATGAGTGCCTGTCTTATCTGAGTCTTAACCATCTTGTTCCCTTGTGCAGGCTTCCCCTTTGAATCCCTGCTTTCCTCTGACTCTCTGTGTGATCTTGGGCACTGCTGTACTCTTCTTTCTGCTTACTTTTTCTACCCAGCCACCATTCTGTGCCCAAGTCCCCGACTGTGTTCCAGACATAGTCCTGGCAGTCCTGACAAAATGACCAACCCACATTTCCAGGGTCACTTGTGAGGTTTCTTTGCATTCAGTTAGCTACCCTTTTTCTGTTAGATTTGTGTGTGAAAATATTTAAGGTGTGTCATAATGAGAGGTTTAAGAAATAAAAACACCAGTGCATCATTTAAGTTTGCGCAGGGCAGTTTCACAGTGTGCAACACTGAAAGGCATTTAGAGGATTTACAATTTGAGGATGTTAACCCTAGTCCCGAAACAATGAATCTTCTTAAGAGAAATTGACACTTACGTTCTGAATATTATATCAGCTCTCAAACACCTCTTTGCCAGATTTTGACTTAATCTGCTGTTCTGATCCCAATTCAATGTCTGTGTCAGCATTGCAAAAGGAGAACGATATCTTACTCTGCTTGCTCAACAAGAGTTCTGATTCTCACATATCTGCTGGAAGTGGTTATAAAATAGCATGTTTAACCACAAAAAAAAAGAACGAGCAGATGCATTATATAACCTCTTGTTGGAAATGGGGGGTCTCCAGTTGTCAGGTTGTTACCCTGTCCAAGTAGGGACCCTTCTTCCTAGTCAGGAGAAGCGACTTGCACTTCTAAAATAACCCCTCCTCACCCCCTTGGTAGCTTCGCACAAGCAGTCAGGCTTGTCTCAGAGGCAATGTGCAAAGCATTTGCACATAACCAGCAGTAATAAAGTGAGAACACTGCAAAAGGACACCACACCAGTTTAAAAGAAATAGCCAATATTTATCAAACAAGACCAAAATGATGAAAATCCATCATACAGTTATTTAAAATACTCATAACGCAAAAATAGACTTTAAAACAGTTCCTTGAAGTCGATAGCTCCGTCCGGGGCTATTACTGCGTGGTGAACCAACAAATCCAAAAGTTCTGGCTGACCACTGCGTCGTGGGCCAGCAACGGTGTCGGAAAGACCTGCAAAACAGTACCTTTAGAAATGCAGGGTGTTGGGACCTCGCAGTGAGCTCGGTAGAGCCGGCGTCGGTTCCGGAGGTTGGTGCAGGAGTCATCGGGTCCTTGAAGTCACACGCATTGCAGGTCGTACTCCGTGCGTTTGAAGTCGGGGCATCGGGGCTATAGTGCGAAGTGCGGTGTGCGGTGCCCTCAGGTTGCGGTGCAGGCAGCGGCTCGGTGATGACATCCAGCAGCATCGGTGAGACCAGGGCTGGGGGCGTGGCCAGCAGCCGATGCGGACGGACGCGAGCTGAGGAGCTCCGACCGCCGCTTCCCAGCAATTAGTTATCCTGATCCCCTGACAATCCTGGGGGAGCCGATATCTAGACCGGAGGGCACCCGAAACTACCGGCGAGGAAATGGGAACCCAGCGGTGCCGGGATTGCCGCCGCGGGGGCTGTGATCGACGAAAACAGATACCGTGAAGTTGTCGACAAGATGGCGTGCATGCCGAGATCGGCTCTGTAACATTGCCCTGTCCAACAAACGGCAGAACTGAGGTCAGTAGAGGGGGTAGTGCTCCACCCCACGGAACCCAGTGAACCTACCACTGTGCAGAGGCCGCCGTTACAGGGCTAGCAGGGCTGCTGTGTAGCGGGCACGGTCCAGCGGGAGCCGCCGCAAAATGGGGCCCGTATACTAGAAGCTGTGAGGAGACGGCCGCAGCGGGGGAACGCGCCTATATTCCTGGAAGGACCCAGAGCACAATAGAGGGCACCAGTGTATCTGGAGTACGGCGGAGAGCGGAGTGTACCTGCTCCGCCGGTGCGGACTTGATCCAGCGCGGCTAATATAAATTCTTCTCCCTTTGGACGCGACATCCAGGTACAGATCATTTACAACACTTATACTATATGACGGTGGGGCCCATAACACCGCATAACCATACACTCTTCTCAATTATTCCCTGGATCACATCCACTTACACTTTGGAGAAGAAAAACGAAATTGCTGGAGGAACGGGATACCTTGTTAACATTTAACAGGATAATACATTAAGCATTTTACACCATCAGCTTAATCCTATCGGTTCTAAAACATCAAGGTATTCCGCTCTTTGGTCGATGGACCAACTAGTAGAATATGTTGATGGTGATTAAGACCAGCTCAATCACATTTAAAACCCGATAATCATTACACTTATTATTGAGCTTAAAGAACCACAGACTCGTTAATTTAATTAGAATAAAGTTTATCTATTTTCTTAAATGCATGAGTGAGATCAAGTTTATTAATTATTTTAATACATTTAATAGCATATAAGAATTAAGGTTTAAAAAGAATTTAATGCATACCCTTCTCAGATAGAGAATGAAATGTTCACCAAAGCAGATAAATTGTAGATCACAGCATAGAAATCCCAAAACTGACTGTCTGTCCCGCTAGAAGCCTCCTCGACGGATCTCCCATACAAGTTTCCCGCATCGATCTCGTTCCTTTTCCCAGTCAAGTTTTAAAGTCCAAAAAGAACATTTCTATAAGAAAATTGCCTAAAGAAAATAGCAGCAGCTTCTTCAGCGTCAACGTTCAGTGCTCAAAAATAATGCAAGAATAGCGCTCCTCCTACTTAAGAGCAGGTCCTCTTATACCCTACTGCTAGCTTACTAAACAAAAAGTTGCAATCTTTGGCGGCGAGAATCACGCTAATTGGTCCATTGGAGGGGTGGCAAGAATCACCTCATTGCCCTCCTTGTTCAAACCAGTTTTCAAATTGTTTAAGGATTATACTTTCACATGACCTTTGGGAAATAGCAGTCCAATTGACGATTCATTTAATGTTTCATTTCCATTAGTCACTTTTCTAAACGATCTATTGTTAATTCTTTAGTTGTTAGCGTCCATTCTCACGGATGCGTGCTGAGTCTCTCTTGGCATTCTCCCCAAGTCAGGTCATCCTGACCTTGACACTTCTCACTCCGGGCTGGAGTTTATCCACGTGACTTAGCTTTGTGGCTTTCTTCCGCTTTAGAGGCCATCTTTGTGTCTGCACATTGACCTCATCTGCTTCGGCAGCCATTTTCACAGCACGGCCTAGCAGGCCCAAACGAACTATTATGAAAACAAACACAATCATAATTAAAATAAAGAAAATAAGCCTTTCTGTTTCCCACCCGTCATTCTAAGTACCCCAGTTAGGTTTTACCAAGCAGAAGCGACATTTAAAGCCATGTTTACTTACCATCTGCATTCTTTTGCCACAATACAATTTTACTACATAGCACAAATCATGCGATTTTGCTCTACTTAATACGCAAATTACTATATTAATATTATTTCACATTACAATTGTAAATAAGTTAATTTTGCACATAAATTGCAATTATTATTTATTCCCATTTATGTAAGTGTTTACCAAAAGGTGTAAAGTGTTGGTTAGTACATCAAACAATTAATAATATTAGTTAATTAGTGTTAATTTGGGGTGTTTCAAAATTTTTCATTTACCTCGCTCCATCAGACTCACCTGACGGCCGCTGCGGAGGCGGGGCAACCCGGAGGCGAGGGGTCGGGAACATGCCCGCGTGAGAAGAAGTCCCGCGGCGCTCGAGTGCACCAACTGGCCCTGGGGCTCCACGGAGTCGGTGGATGGCGGCGTGCCCCGGGGGGGTGCCGGTGAGCGGGGTGTGCCTACACCGCCTGGTGTGGCCGCAGCAGCGGAAGAACGCGTTTGAATCCCTAAAGGGGCCCAGAGAACAGTAAGTGGCGGCGAAACACCCAGAAGGTGCCGGTGAGTAGAGGGTGCCTGCGCGGCCTGTGAGGGCCCACTTGACACTCGCTGCGGAAGCTGAAGGCCTCGGGGCAGTGCAGAGGTGAGAAAACCCGCGCAGGAGTGGGCCCCACATCGCTGCGGCGCACCCGCGGAGCGGATGCCGATCCTTGCGGGGGCCGTCTACGATCCCCCCCTGGAGGGGCACTGGACTTGGCCAGGCCCTGTGGATACTCCTTCTGGGCATTGGCAGCCCCTCCCTCTCGCTCTCCCCCGGGATGGCAGCCCATCTACGCCGAGGCTGATATTGAGGCGGTGGACATCACGGGGAGGCCGCGCAGTGCACCAGTACGCACCTCGCATGGGGCCCCCTGCCACGCTGCATCTGGGAGCAGAAGACTGCTGGAGTTGCTGGAGTTGCGGGAGCTCGCGGGGGGGGGTCTGCATTCCCTCACTGGCCCCCTGTCTTCTACTACAGATCTCGAGTGCAGCTTCCCCTGAACCCGCGGGACTGGTTCCTACTGGGGTCATGCCAGCAACTGGTAAATGAGGCCTGGTAATCCACCTGCTAATCGGGGGCACCTGCTGGAATTCCGGGCGACGGACCCCCACCATTAACTCTTGAATCTGCCACCGACGGGATAGAGAAATATAGACCTCCCAGAAAGAGTGCGGAACTGTAGCACCGTAGGTGGATCTTCGGGGCGGCCCTGCTGACGTGGACAGAAGCACACTTCCAGTGAGGCCTGGGGGGCTAGACGGCTGTCGTTGCCTAGTACTCATATAGAAATTACCACAAGTGAGCACCTCCATCCTGCGTACATCACCTCCCAGCATTGCGGCGGATGCTAGAGGCGGTCAGTCAGCGAAACCCAACCGGAGAGGCCTAGTGATGGGGAGAACGCAGAAGAAAAGGGGGTTCACTGCTCTCAGAGTGGATGCCCCAAGTTCCCAGTCCGATGATGAGGTAGAGGTGCCAGTGACAGACTGTGACTCGACCCCCCGGAAACCCACATTGTCCAACATCATGCAGGCGATAACGGCGTCCAGAGAGGTGCTAGAAGGGAAAATCGATGCTATCTGCACAGACTTAAACCTGCTAAAGGATGAACATCGCAAACTTAAGGACAGAGTGGCCACCAATGAAAAAGAAATAGGAGGCCTTCCGGAGACAGTTCACGAGATGCGTCGATCCCTCACAGACCTGGAAGCTAAAGTAAAGACTCTAGAACTGTGGGCTGAGGACAGTGAGGGGTGCTCCCGCAGCAACAATATACGTGTTTTCGGGGTACCAGAAAAAACGGAAGGGTCAAATATGGTGCGCTTCTTGGAGGACTGGATTAGGTCTGAAGTGGCTCCAGTGGGCCTGTCGCCCTTCTATGCCATGGAGCGAGCACACAGGGTTCCAGTTAAACCACCGAAACCAGGGGCTCCTCCCCGTCCAATTGTGGCTCGCCTGTTGCATTTTCGGGACAGAGATCATATCTTGCAAAGTGCCCGCCAAAAGCAAGAATTACGCATTGACAGTAGTACCATTCAGATCTTCCCAGACTTTACGAGGGAGGTTCAACGAAACAGAGCGTCCTTCACAGCTGTCAAGGCCAAATTACGGCAATTACGCCTGCCCTACGCAATGTTATTTCCCGCATGGCTCCGGGTGGCAGACCCAGCGGGAACACGCTTCTTCCACACGCCACAAGAGGCTTGGGACTGGCTTGAGACACGTGGACCGGTGAGCCATCGCCCCTCTGCTCCGACCTCTCCGCCACAGAGTCCTCGCAATCATAATCTTGGATCTAATGCCCCTTCACCCAGGGAACTCAGCCTTGAGCGCCGCAAAGCTCTGCAGGCCGTGGTGACGCATAGTCAAAAAAGTCCCAGTCCTTCCTCGAGCGGGAGTGGACGTCGCTCTGGCAGATCGGAAACCTCTCCAGACCGCAGTGACAACGACAGCCTGGGCACAGATTTGCCACAGGTTACGCCCCAAACGGCCAACGATCTCATGTGAGGTCCATGCTGAGGCGGCAGAAGCAGCGGACCCCAGGGGTCTGATGTCCCTATGCCATTGGCGAAATTTCCATGAACCTGATGCTTCCTCCCATTACACTATGAATAATGCTCAGCAGAGTGGGGGCTTATTGTCCAAATTATTTGCTGGGGAGGCGGGGATGCGGGTAACTCAGCACAGTACTTTTCGGGCGACCACCCTTGCCACTGTCTTTGAATGATGGTATGCTTTAGTTCTGTTTGGACGGGAACTATTTTTTCGGGACCTGTCCTGGGGAGGGGGAGTTGGGGATGTTTTTTTCGTTGGGTACTGTTAAGGAGAACCAGGTGTGGCATGAGGGGAAAATTATTTAATGGGCACAAACACAGACAACGACAATGGGACCCCCATTAGGCTTGAAATGCCTCTCGTGGAATGTGAGGGGTATGCACTCCATGATCCAGCGTCATAAAATACACTCCTATTTGGTTCGCAGAGGCATTCAGATCGCATTCCTCCAGGAAACCCATATAATAGCAAAGGAAGGGAAGGCGCTGCAACGCCGCTGGAGGGGCCAGGCATATTACACCACCTACTCTGCTTTCGCAAGAGGAGTGCTGATATGGATAAGGGCGGGTATCCCATTTCAATGCACAACACAGTTGATCGACCCAGAGGGCAGATATGTAGTGGTGGCCGGCAGGCTAGATGGTAGAGACCTAACACTAGGTAGTATATATGCGCCCAATTCAGATCAGCCAGCCTTCTTTTCCCATCTTTCTGGGAAGCTGGCGAACGTCCTCACGGGCTCGATATTACTGGGGGGCGACCTCAATTGCACTTCCGATGTTACTCTTGACTGCTCGCATCCTCCACTCCCTGATGCACCAGCACACAAACTAGCAGAGACACGCCGCAACTGGCAACAGGAATGGGGCTTAATTGACACCTGGAGAGCACAACACCCTGAGGCCAGAGATTACTCCTTCTTCTCATCCCTGCACGAATTACACGTTAGGCTGGACGCCATTTTGTGCTCCCACGACGTCCATGAGGGGATCAGTAGCAGCGAATATCTCACCAGGACGCTCTCTGATCACAACCCCGTGCTGGTGCAGCTACAATGGTCACGCGCGCGTCCCAAGATCCCCACCTGGCGCCTGCGCCCCGAGGCCTTAGACGAGCAAGCTTTCCGCGCAGCGATAGGTTCAGCACTCACTAACTACTTTCTGGTTAACGATGGCACTGCCACATCCTCACTAGTGGAATGGGATGCGTGTAAAGCAGTTATTAGGGGGAGGTGCATATCTGAGCTGGTTGGGGTCAGGAAAGTACTCCTCCAAGACATAGAGAGAGACGACAGGAAACTGCGCACCCTGGAAAAAGACAGACCGGAAAATCCGGGCAAACAACAGGAACTACTAGAGGCTAGAGAGGCAGTAGCAACGCAAGTGGAGCGGCTGCGATGCTTTGACTATAAAAAATACATAGTCCGAGCGCATTCGGAGAGGGACAAGTCGGGGGCCCTTCTGGCATGGTTGGCCAACCCGGCCAGACGCGGTTCAGTGATTTTGGAACTTAGGGACCAGAATGGAGTAGCGAGATACGACCAACAGGGAATCAATGACCTTTTCTTAGCATACTACACAGAGCTTTATCGGAGTCAGTTGTCCCCAACGGCGGAGGAACTACAAGAGTTCACGCATGATGTGGATCTGCCAGCCCTAGATGAGGACACAGCGATCTCGCTGGGGCGGGAGATTGAGGTGGGTGAAGTGCGGGGGGCTATCAAGAGCATGGCTCGCAACAAAACCCCGGGCACTGACGGCCTCCCGATAGAATTCTACCTTGCGTATATTGACTTGCTGGCTCCCAAACTAGTGCAGTTATATAATGACGCTAAGGGAATTGGCAAACTACCTGTTTCTACCAGAGAAGCGGTCATCATCCCCTTGCTCAAACCGAGCAAACAGGCATGGGATAAAACGGCATATCGCCCACTATCCATGCTCAACTTGGACTATAAAATACTTAGTAAAATCTTGGCTACCCGGTTACTCCCCCATATGACTGCTTTGATACACAAAGACCAATCCGGGTTTATCCCCACCAGAAACACAGCTATTAATGTCCGGCGGCTTATGCGAGTTCTAGAGGCGGACTCTTATCGCACTAATGTTGCAACGATATTTGCAGTGGACATAGAAAAAGCGTTTGACAGTCTGGAGTGGGCTTTCCTCTATCATGTAATGCGGAAAAAGGGGCTGGGATCCGACTTCGTGAGCTGGACAGCTCTCCTATATGCCGACTCCACTGCCAGAATTAAAACTGGTGGGCTCATTTCGGACGCCTGCAGCGTGGGAAGGGGAACGCGTCAGGGATGCTCCCTTTCCCCGCTGCTGTTTGCTTTGGCAATGGAGCCACTGGCGGCGCGGGCCAGATCGGGCGGGCATACCGGGGGCTCAAGGTACATGGGCAAATCCACCATATAGCATTGTATGCTGATGACCTTTTGCTCTTTTTAGCTGATTCGGGAGCGGAACTTATGGGAGCAAAAAACTTACTACAGGCTCTCAGCAGAGTTGCAGGCTTGAAAGTAAATTGGTCAAAGTCTTGCCTGTTCCCGGCACGTGGGGGCAAAATAGGTCCACAAGAAACTGCAGGGGTGACCTGGGAAGACAGATGCCCACCATACCTGGGAACGCAAATATACCATAGCCAGGAAGACACACTTGAGGGTAACATAGGGAAGGCCATTAGAGGTGCAAAAAATAACTTTGAGTTCTGGGGATCCCTGCCGTTGTCAGTGGCAAGCCGTGTCGCCCTGCTTAAAATGGTAACCCTCCCGAGGTTATTATACTACTTTGGGACCTTACCGATTTGGATTCCGGCAAAATACTTCACACAGCTTAGATCACTGGTCACAGGATTCATATGGGGCGCTGGTAGACGTCGGGTGGCGCTTGCTACACTTATGCGACCAACAGCAGAGGGCGGACTGGCGGTCCCTGATTATGAGACCTATTATTTGGCAGCACAGTTTCAATGGCTCACGCAGTGGGTAGCGAGGGCCACCAGGGGGGACGAGGAGCACAGGGACGGTCCTGGGACCCTGTTACTGCTATCCCGCATTGTCCTGCGGCTCCCTGTTAAAACCACAACCCTCACCCTGGAACTTTCCTACAGCACGAAAATGCTGAAACAGATATCTGCGGCGGACCACCAAGAGGTGCCCATATGCGCCGGAAATTCCATTACTTATGTGCAAGGCCCTACCCCACGGGGGTAACTGGCGGAGGCTGGGAGCCTGGGTGGACCAAGGGCTGACTAGCATAGGAGGCCTGTATGAGGAGGGAGCCATGATCCTGTTTAATGATCTACAAGCTCGCTATGATCTACCCGGGGGAGATTTCCTACTATATTCGGCCCTCACTGCGGCTATCAGGAAACACTGGGGAGGGGGTCTTACGGAACCACAGGCATCCCTGGGCTGCCAGTACGTGGTGATGGCAGCAGGTACATTCAAAGCAGTAACCTGCCTCTATAGACGTATGACGCGGGAATCACTACTCCCCCTGGCTGACCTGAAGATCCAGTGGGAAACTGATATTGGGGAGGCTATCCCGGAAAAGTCGTGGGAGGAGTTGGTGGACAGAGCCTGGAAGAGCACTCGGAATGCAAGGTTCCAGTTAGTGCACTTCCATATTCTACATAGAGCATACCTTACTCAGGAAAAGCTCCACAAATACCTCCTGGCCCACTCGGCGGCTTGCCCGAGATGTAATGCAGTTAGCGCAGATTTTAAACACATGCTCTGGGACTGTCCGGTCCTAGACAACTATTGGGAGGCACTAACGACACTACTATCGGATCTCACTGACAGGGAATTTGAGACGACCTTGACACTGCATCTTACACTGGTTCCCCCACACATCAAAGAACAAAATCACCAGTACATTTTTAGAATTGGGTCTACTCCTGGCCAAGAGAAACATAACTGCACATTGGAAGGCTAAACAGGGCCCCATCATAACACGGTGGAAAGCAGAGTTCCTCAAATGGGCCGAATGTGAGGGGGTGATTAGATTACAAATAGCTAAACGAACAAGGAGTGAAAAGGCCCTTGAAGGGGCGAGAGCTTGGGAAGCGCTAGTCGTAGCACTTAAATCCTCTGATGAAGAAGCTGAAGATACCCACTTAGGTGACCTCATAGCGGCCACGGACTAGAGCACGAGTAGACATAGGAATATCGCGGTCTGAAGCCTCGATGCCCGGGAGGACATTACACTCACACGCTGGAATACACTCAACCACAGCACTATCCCATGTAAGGTTGACACCCTACTGAATAAGAAGCAATATAGTACCTTTGCCATTTTGACTTAAAAGACACGCCTGGGGGTGGGAAGGGAGGGTAGAGTGGGGGCGGGGGGCAATGGGGGCAATTGTGGCAGGGAGTTTACAGTTGATGGAAGTAAATATAATGTTGATCGTTCAAATTGAATGACAAGTTGACGTTGACAGCACTTGTTACTACACGTGTGTCTCGAATAACTTGCTTGTAATTTTGCTAACTGACAAGGGCGCGAGCCCGCGGCCCCATCCTTGTCGCTTGTAAAATCAATAAAAATGTGTTTTAAAAAATCGGTGAGACCAGGGCTGCAGTGCAAAGTGGGGCGGTGCTCGTTGCGATGCTAGCAGGCCATGGTGCAGGCAGCGGCGTCGTTGCTGAAGCGCTGTTGTTGAATGACTAACTGAAGTCGATGGCGCTGATGTCGGTGGGCCAAAGCTGCGGTGTGGGACGGGGCTGTGCGTCGTGTAACTTACGAGCGGTGCCCCCAAACCACGGTGCAGACAGTGTCGTCAATTTCAGTGTGGAGCGGCCTGGTCGGTGAGACCAGGGCTGCGGTGTGAAGCGGGACGGTGCTCCATGTTCTCCACGAGCAGTGTCCACAGGTCACGGTGCAGGTGACGTCGGGGATTCCAGGGCAGCGTTGTGAAGCGAGGCGGTGCAGAGTGCTGTGCCCACAGGTCACAGAGCAAGGAGTGGCTCGGTGGCGGCATTGAACGGCGTCGTCGGTGAGACCATGGTAACAGTGCGAAGTGCAAAGGTGCCCTCTGCAGTGTCTTTGGGTCATGGAGCCGGCAGCGGCGTCTTTGACGGCGTCCGGCGTTGGGTTGCTTTTTCTTCTGTTGCAACACAAAACACACAGTTCCCAGGGCTGGTAGCAGATGAACTTGAAGTCTTTGCTGTTCCCGAGACTTCTTGAACAGGGGGCAAGCCCTACCTCAAGCCCTTGGAGAAACTCAGGCAAATAGGATGCAGAAAGTCCAGTCCAGTCCTTTCACTGCCCAAGACAAAAGTAGCCATTGCAGGCCAACACAGCAAAGCACACAGCAAAGTGATAGTCTCTCCTCACAGCTTCTCCAGATCTTCTTTTTGGCAGGTTTCTTGATCCAAAACAGTTCTAAAGTTCTGGGCTCCGGGCCCCAATATTTATACCACATTTCCCTTTGAAGTTGGCACCAACAAAGTTTCACTAGCATTCATAAACCAATTCTGCCTGGCTTAGGCCAGGTTCACTCCAGGAGGGGGAGACAGTTTTGTGGAAGGCAGCCAAAGTCCATTTGGATGCAAGTGACAACTCCTCCCACTACTCTAAATGCAGCCAGGTCTATTCAGCCTGGCTATGAGTCACCCATGAAAGGCAAAGCACACTTCAACCCTCCCCTTATGAGTATCTAGTGTGAATGCACATCCCTGCTCCCGTCACTCCGAATCCAGGTGTTGAATACCCAAATGTCAGAGGCACACAAAATGGTTAAGCAAGAAAATGGCCACTTTCTAAAAATGGCATTTTCAAACACACCAAAACCAAAGGGGATGATGGACGGAGTGTTGAACATTGCAAGCACTCACCCCCAGTCAACTGATCTGGGTTTAATCCATCATCATTCTTTAGCTCACTCCGCCACCCCAGTTCAGACATGGCCATATGCAAATCAGTCTGACCCTGTGCCTCATGGGAACAGTCCAGCCGAACTGCCAAGCCATGTCTTCCCTGGACCGGAAACAAGCATCCTGGGACCGGTTTCTGGCTTACAGCCTTCATCAGCCAGGCTATCTTGAATCCAGTGGCAAAGTGAGCAAGGGACCCACGTCTGGGCATACCCTGCCAACTTAGGGAGAACATAGCAAAACCAAAGGGGATGATGGACGGAGTGTTGAACATTGCAAGCACTCACCCCCAGTCAACTGATCTGGGTTTAATCCACCATCATTCTTTAGCTCACTCCGCCACCCCAGTTCAGACATGGCCATATGCAAATCAGTCTGACCCTGTGCCTCATGGGAACAGTCCAGCCCGAACTGCCAAGCCATGTCTTCCCTGGACCGGAAACAAGCATCCTGGGACCACACACAACATAAAAATCATGTTCACTAAAAGATGTATTTTTAAATTCTGAGTTCAGGAAGCCTGAACTCCATTTCTTTATCCATTTCTTTATCTTGCCCCAATGGAGAGTTATGCTTGTAAGATGTTACAAAGCAACTCCCATGTTAGTCTATGGAACAGATAGACTTTCAATAGTGAAAACAAAATTGGCAGTATTACACTATGAGGACATGTCACACACACCAGTATACATGTCCTACCTTTCACATACACCACACCCTGCCCATGGGGGTACCTTGGGCCTACCTGGGAGGTGTCTTACATGTAAGAAAAGGGAAGGTTAAGGCCTGGCAAGTGGGTGCACTTGCCAGGTCAACATCGCAGTAGAAACTGCGTGCAGACACTGCAGTGGCAGGTCTGAAAGCCCTTTGGAAGGCTGCTGGTGTGGGTGGCACAATCGGTGCTGCAAACCCACTAGCAGCATTTGGTTTACATGCCCTGGGCACACACAGTGCACTGTACTAGGGACTTAGGACTAAATCAAATAAGCCAATCATTGAAACACCAATTCATAAACACAATTTACAGCAGGAGCACTTGCACTTTAGTACTGATCAGCAGTATTAAAGTGCGCAAAAACACTAAACCAGCATAAGTAACATTCAGAGGACAGAAGCAAAAAGACAGGGAAAACACACCAAAAGATGCCAGGTTTAACATCTCTGTTTTCCATTCAAAAGTTATAGCTCAGTCTTGTGACCCAGTGAAGATCACAGTCCCTGATACTAAAGGGTCAATGTTTCATTCTACATTCAAAGTAAACAATAACCAGTTTAACAGAAGAGAGAAAACACCTTCTAGAACACAGACCACTAATAGCCAGTTTAAACAAAATCCAAGGTTTAGTTCTGTCGCTTGTTGTGAAGTTGCCAACCCTACCACTGTCTTTGTAGAGAAAGATCTACAATCTTCTCAGGATATAATTAAATCTAAGATTCTGGAATTACAACAGGAAACCCTGTTAAAAAAACTATAACTCAGGGTTCAAGTGGGAATCTAAAACTCCTGTACAAGACGACTTTTTTTCATCTAAGGTAGCCTCCTTAAAAATGGAGAATGAAACCTTGCGCTCTCTTTTCCAGTCCCCTCAGATCTGGTCAAGTGAATGTTTGACTAATTCTGTGGCACACCACCCAGATTCCACTCAGAATAGCCATGGTACCTTGTCTCAAAGCACAGTTAATGAAAGTATTCATTTAAATTCTGAATTTTCTACCTCCTCTGATTTTTTTTGTCTTCTTGTGCTAAATTTCATATAGACTCTACATCTGAGATGTGTCCCTCCACTTTTGAGGAACCCCAGATGCCAGGAAAAACTCTAAATATTTATTTGCTTTCTCTTCCTGGTAGTGAGGTCAGTTCCACCCCAGGGGTATCACATACACAGGCTATTAATGTACAGACAAAACCAGAACAAGTGCCCCATATAATCCCTGATGTGACAACATCCTGTGATTCAGTCCACGCTCTTAATCTAACTGCTGCGACTAAAGCCAACCTCCTCACTGACAAGGAACAAAATCCTGACCCCTTGTTTGCTCTCTTGCCTTCAAGCACACCACATATTGAAAAGTAAGGAAATAATAGTATTCTATGCTCTGATGCATCTGTTCCTCCTTGCAATGCAGAAGAAATTGAAAAAAATCTCCAGTGACAAAGAAATCTCTGACCCATTTCCTCTGACTAAGAGATGTGAACTGCCAAAAGGTAAAGGCAGTCTGATCAACAGAAACTCTAAGATATTTCTTAGCCATCCGGAAGAAAGAGCTTCAGCGTGTTTTAATGGTGCAAAGAACAGTGAAGATGTCACTACCGACAACAGTACCTTTCCCAGAATTTAAAGTCTGTCATCCTTGTGCCTCTCTGCCTTCAGCAGAGTCTCCAGAGTCCTCAACTGGCCTGCAGCTTCCAGAGTCCTACGCCGGCCTGCTGCCTTTAGAGCCAGAGTCCTCAGCTGGCCTGCTGCCTTGAGAGCCAAAGTCCTCAGCCGGCCTGCTGGCTTGAGAGCCAGAGTCCTCAGCCGGCCTGCTGGCTTGAGAGCCAGAGTCCTCAGCTGGCCTGCTGCCTTGAGAGCCAAAGTCCTCAGCCGGCCTGCTGCCTTTAGAGCCAAGGTCTTCAGCCGGCCTGCTGCCTTCTGAACTTCAGCCCGCAGCCTGCTTGGCATCTGAGCCACAGCCTGCCTGCCATCTGAGCCCGAGCCTGCTGCCTACCTGCCATCTGATCCCGAGCCTGCTTGGCGCCTGAGTCTGCCTGCCATCTGAGCCTGCAGCCTGTCTGCTTCTGAGCCCGAGCCTGCTTGCAATCTGAGCCTGTCTGCCATCTGAGCCCGAGCCTGCAGCCTGCCTGCCACCAGTACCAGAGCCTCCAGACTGCCGGCCTTCAGCGCCTAAGCCCTCAGCTCACATTCCTACAAAGCCAGAGCCTCCTATAAGCCTGATCACAGGGCCAGAGCCTCCTAAAAGCCTGTTTACAGAGCCAGAGCTTCCAATTAGCCTGCATTCAGAGCCAGAGCTTCCAGCCTATCTGCCTTCTGACACCAAGCTCCTTGCTTGTCTGCCTTCTGACCCTGAGCCTCTAGCTTGCTTGCCTTCTGACCTTGAGCCTCTAGCTTGCCTGCTTTATGACCCTGTGCTTCCAGTTTGCAAGCCTTCAGAGGTCTCAGCACATATATATTTAGAGACAACCTCCAGCCTCAGAGACAAAATCTCAACATGTAAGCCTCCATGGCCTGGGTCTCCTGCATACCTGCTTCCAGAGTCTCCTGCATGTGAGTCTTCTGTATGTTTTCCTCTAGGGCCAGAGCCTCAGGTCTGCTTCCCGTTAACTCCTTTGTCTTCAGCATGCTTGCCTTTGGCATCTGTGCCTCCTGCCAATCCGTTATCTGCTTTTGACCCTACAGTCAATCTGCCTTCGTTTTCAGAGTGCTACTCTAGCCTGCCATCATCTGGATTTCAAACACCTTTGATTCAGACTTCCAAGCCCCCGTTACTGGATTTGGACTCTTCAGGTTCTGCCTTCAATACTGCTGTTAATGTACAGCCTATTATTCTATCCTACAGAACATCACAGTTTTCCTGCAGTCCTCTGCTATCTTGCACTAGGCAAGGGCTTTGAATCCAGTTCCAGATTCCAGGAGCCGGTTGTTGGAGGGGGTGTACTGTCACGATTCGCTCTCTGTACTGTTGTGCCCACCACCAATTCTTGTTGCTAGTTTCCTGGTATGTTTGTTGCTTGTTTTCTGCCAAGTGTGCCCTTTGTTTTCCCTTCTTTCCTGTTAAGCACTCCTTCTTGCTAGCTCCTTTTCTATTGTGGCTGTATATTTAGTTCTACACCCTTGCTGTTACTGCCTTGCGTGTTCCTGTTTGATCGCCAGGATCCGTGGATTCAGCTGATAATCTAGGTGGTGTTTCTTGTCCACTGCGAGTATTGTCTCTGAGTTACTTTTATAACATCACCATAGGTATCTGCCCCACAGACCCTGCCTTTGCATGTATATCCAATATATGGGTATTTGCAGTGAGTATCTGTAACAGCAATTGTGGGTGAGGAACTTACTGAGCTTTAGTCCTACCTTGTAGAGCTCCCTAGTGCTTTACCTCGCATTCCCTTCATTGTTAAGGTTGTTATATATACATATATGTCTTGCACTTCCGTCCTGGGCGTAGTTAGTCTGAATGCTAAATCTCCTCATGAGTGCCTGTCCTTTCTGAGTCTTAACCATCTTGTGCAGGCTTCCCCTTTGAATCCCTTTTTCCTCTGACTCTTTGTGATCCTGGGCACTGCTGTACTCCTCTTTTTGCTTACTTTTTCTACCCAGCCACCAGTCCTTGCCCAAGTCCCTGACTGTGTTCCAGACATAGTCTCAGACAGTTCTGACAGTCATTTCACATATAATCTCATCAGTAATGCCAATGATTTACTGTGGGCTTCCAAGCCAATACATGATGCAACTGTACCTGCCTTATATGTTTAGGTTTCCAGCTATATTCCCTTACAACTTAATTCCCCAGTTTTCAGGTAGAGTTCCTCCTGCACACAATCTCAGAAGAAACTTAAAATAAACAACCTTAAAATGTGAGGGTGATGCTCCTCAGTGTCCAAGTATCTATCTGAACCCAAGCAATAGGTCCTGAAAACTCTACTTGGCAGGTAATCATTCCTAATGTTCAAATTGCAAGCTCTCTTGCCATGGAGTGAGCATGTGGAACAGGAACTTCTCATGTCACTGTAGCCATATGTTCTATGGGTAGTTGTGGACTGGCATTGAGAATCTTATTTTGTGATACAAACTGCTGGCTGAAACTGCAGTCATCATGACCAAACACTTCCTTGTGAGAAACTATCTTTAAACCTCTTTGACTCTGAGCACCTTTCTCTTTTGGTGACTGGAGATAGACGTACCCTCAGGAGTGGTGCCTATGCAATGCCATATTACCCTCTTTAGGGAACACTACTCACCAGTGTACCAGACTAGACAGCAAAGAGTCATCCGCCCCTCAAGATAGTGAAGCATTTAGCAGAATGAGTCAAATTGCCCTACAGTACAATTGAGTGTGTGTGCTTGGTAATTCACTTCTTCTCACTGCCAGACTACATAGTGAACTATCTGATTCAGAATGCAGTGCATCTGATAATCTGTATCCCCAGCAGCAACTTCTGAAAAATGGTGAGAAATCGTTCTGGAGAGTGTAAGCTGGCACAAATGCTTGTCATAGTACTCAGCTATAGGAACCCATAAGGATAGCTTCACTGGATCAGGAACTGAAAGGAATTAAAATAATTGTGGGCAGGAGGCAGGTCCAAAGCATGGAGAACCAAGGAACTCTCCTGAGAGAAAAAGAAAGTAAGGTAGTTACTAGAACAAGGTTAGTGCAAAGTCTACATACCTAGAGTTAAAGCAGGAAAGCCGAAGCAGGTCTGGTCAACAGGACCAGTCTTAGCCAGTCGTCTCTCCTACTGAGAAAATTGCTGAGACCCTGCCCTTCATGGCTGTGACTTTTACTATGCCTTTCCCTGATTGGTATTTGGTTTCAAGTTTGCTAACTGAGTGTGGTCGAGAGTGAGGGCCGAACCTCACAAGACTGAGATGCACTATAAAAGCAGAGCTTGCCTGCCACTGACTTCCAGCTCCCTGCATGGTGTTGGTGTATCCGTGGGTCCCCTGCTTTGTGGTCTGATGCCTCCCTTTATGGCCCCAGTCTCCATTGTTCTTTTCCCCTCTGCTGCAGACTCCAGATGTCACCTCTACCTCTAGAGTTGGTGGTGCCTACACTGAGCTGGGGGTAGAGAGTAGGACAAGTACAACAGCATTTAGACCTAACGGGACCCAAGAGAAGTCTTGTTTGACTTCATCGTTCATGATGTGCTCCATGTTCTGGTAGGAAGAAATTAACTATATGTATCCTGTGTCTGCCACCATGCTGATGAAGGACCCCTGCTGGCAGCAAGTCACAGAACTTACAGTACTCTTCCTCAAAAACCTACCACAGACCGTATAAAAATTGAAAATGCAACATTTGAACATCACAAGAGCAGTAAAGACAAAACAGCTGGACCAGCGTTAGCAACAGAATTCTGACACCACAAGGGATTAGCCACAAGTCAAACATTTTCTGAAAAAATAAGTTGCTGGTGTTGGCATTCAGACATTTTGCATAAATGGGCGTTATTGAAGATGGCATATTTCATAAGCATATGTATTCATTTGTAGGGACTGCCCTGTCAAGGATTTAAGAAATACTTCAATAACATACTGGCCATCTTAACAAGTATAATATACAGCACAGAAGCGGTATCATTCAATCAAAACGTGTTACAATACTCTTCTATCGTAGATTTATATTGTCTTCTGATCCTTTTAGTTGGATTTTTATGCTTCAAACAGAATTGCATAAAGGAAACAAACTATGATATCATACAATATGTTAATATTACTTATCTATATGTCACACCATTACCTCTAGGGTGACCTTGCATCACTCTTTCCTTGTCCGCAGGGCTGAAGGCTAGAACCTACTACATGTTTTGTCTGATCAGTTGCGGCCTTGAGCTTGCAAGAATAGTTGGATGAGTATATGGTTAAAGAGCAGATTAAATGAGAGGACTATGCTTTTCTGAGTGGGATTCCAAGTGATGCTTGGAGAAGAGCGGATGGATGCAGCACTTAGGCGTGCTTGTGTTTAGAAGAGGACTTACTTTATTCATACTTACCTTATAGAGGTATTATCCAGATCCATCCTGCATAGAATTCTCAGTGATAGCGTGCATATTTCATGATGCATGTTGGTTAGGGTTTGGCTGATTATTATTTAGTAAGTTTGCAGGTAGCTTAGTGGGTACTGGGGAACCTAAAAGGTTGACCGCTTACCTGGTCATCACGATGGGTCATTTGTGGAGATACCAGTCGAGGAGACCTCCTTCAGAGCTTGATGCATTTTCTAATATGGTTTTGTCTCCAATTCAGTGACTCAGTGGAATTTAACTGTTCCTGATGGGTGACAAGGTAGTTTGGATTCTGTGGGTGCAGCCAGAAGAGTCCCTTTATTTATCTTTATGGTCGAGTGCTATTGTTTAGCCTGGATGTTGGATAATGGGTCTGGATGTTGCATAATACATATCAGAAGGTGGCAAATGGCTGGGAGGAGCAAACACCTAGTATAGAGTTTGTTTGTGGCTTCCATGAATGTGTGCATGGTGCTGGTTCCATCGCAAGCATCTAGAGAAACAAGCATTTAAAGGAGTGGTCTATGCTATATAACCTTCAGATAGTTGATTGCAGTCACGTCCATTAATACAACCATACGATATATGTGCACAAAATATGGGTGTTGAATAAATGCTAATGAGAGGAATAGAGTATTTAAAGTTCCCTATGCCTTCCTGGAATGGGAGTGTGATACTGGTGAAGAAGGCAGGATCTATCTTGCTTCAGTAACTCTTGATAGTGATCAGTAACACTGCTTGCAAGTTTGTAGTCTGGCAAGATCAATGCAAATCACTATAGAATATAGTACAAATTCATGAATCGGATGCATCACTCTTGCTGAGCTTTGGTAGTGGATGTTGACAATGATTGCAACAAAAGTGCATAGTCCATCAAGGAATCGTACAAGGTGCTAATATGCTGTGAAGACAAGATGGAGGTCAGAGGCATAGCCGTAGACTGAAGGAGGGGTGTAAGTAGGATCCATCAGAATGTATATCCTGCCTACTTTCAGAGTCCAGCTGTGGGATCAAGTGATATGCATTTATATGGAAATAGCAATCCACAGTCAAGATAATGATGCTCTAGATAATGACATTCATGCCGCCATATCACATCTGTCAGCAAAATATAAACATGCTTTCTGGCAAGATCAGAAGTAATACTGGCCATGGGCATCTCACAGGGAGGTTACCCACGGAGAAAGAAACAAGTGACTTTACCTTGCTATATAATATAGGACAATGATAAGGGTTCTAGTGTGTTATGCCACCTTTTTTACTTTTGATCTTAATTTTCGCTTCTTTTCCAGGAAACTTTTATTCTCTCGATGATGGGAAGCCAGTGGATGCTACACCAAACACTAACCAACAATAAAAAGCGGCCTCCAACAACAGATTTTAAGAAGACCCCAAACAGCCCATCGAACAAAAATACATATCCGGACTCAAGACCTCCAACACAACGATCCCAACACAGGTAATCAAAAACAAGAATTTTAAGTAGAATACTGCAACAGGTAAATTAACAAAAAATACGGACAGGAGGGGTACTTAACGAGGATACTAGCATTAGAACTCCAATTTAAGGAATCCATAGAAGGATCCAATTGGAAGAGCATGACAAGTAGTCTGAATAGAAGAAGATTCCCAACAAAAATACCTCCACGAAGATTTCAATAAGATAACCTAAACAAGAAGGCTCTAGAAGGAAAACAAGAGAAAACCTAAAATGGGAAAATTGAAACAAGTATGAAAAAAGATTGTAACAAGACTATTACAAAATGAAAACTGTAACAATAAGGTTAAAAACATACTGCAACAAGGACACTTCAGCTGAAAAATACCTTCTGGACGATTGCTATGTAAAATGTTTTTATAAAATAGGCACTTATGGAAACAGTTGGTTTTATTTTTTTAACACATTTCCTGGTGTGAACATTGCTTTGTTTTGTGGTAGATTTCTACTGTAAAAGCATTCAGTTTGTAAAAGTTTAAACACTATGTAACTGCCCCAGTGCCCGCCTATCAACATCTAGTAGAACCCCTTCCCTTTCTGCACTGGTTTCCAATCGAAAATAGAAATAAAGCCAAACTTTATGTACAGTTCCTAAGCCCAAGCACAGCACTCAACTATACCTCAAAATGTGGTCACTTTTACCACAATCCGACTTGGCTTCTACATTCTTCCAATTCAAGACTGGTTGCTCTCAGCGATTGCATTAAAAGCTGTTAAAGATGTCAGTGGAGCTACTTTTAATTGCCCTACCTGAATCAATGAGCCATGACCTATATGCCACAAAAAATATCAAGAGATGGCTCTTCAAGTTAGTCCATAAATAAGATAACATTAAAGAAGTTTTTCACTTCTTACTACTGTCTCCTCTTTTCTCCATTGATCTGTCTGCTGTTCTTCTGCACTCGCCAACGTTGATTATTTCGAATCTCTAGCCATCAACATGGAAGCTATTCAATGAGGCAATGTCAGCCCTTCCTTCAAAAGCAAAAAACTGTAAAACCCCCAAAAAGTTGTGTACGCTTCGGTTTTGGGTGAAGAACCACTCCTCCTGTGTAGGACAGCTGAAAGTACATGCATATAGAACCAGTAGGTAAAGAAAAGAAAAGGTCAACCTTCCACACAAAGCATGAGTAGCGATCAGCCCCTAGAGACATGGACCATAAACCGGCTTCGGGCTTGCCCACAAGGGCAGGTCTACATTTCTTCTAGTGAATCAATTTATTATTTTTAAAGGGAGCAGGTGTGGATCATTGCAGTAGTTTAGGTGATGGCTGATAGAACATCGAGTGATAGATGATCAACACATTAACACCCTCAGACTCCATAGGCCACCAAAGACCATTTCCATGAAAAATACAACATTGAGACTCACTACTGGGAACCATCCATGAACATCGGTTAACCATCAACAACTGGGCAGACAAACACACAAGATGATATGTCGTGCAATTCAAAGAACCTTCAAATAAATAGATCCTGGGAGAAGAGGAAAGGAAACAGGCCTTGGCACTCTATGCTGATTATTGGAGGCACTGATCACCGGTATAAGCTGTATGAACAGAGATCAGGTATATCCACGCTAGATTCCAAGGCATCTCATGTTGTAGAATAAACCCAGGCACAGGCGGTACCAGCTCCTATGGAGAGGAGGTAGGGAGTGGCAGCTCCTTTCATAAACACCTGAATGACAGCTATTTTATGCTATAACTCCTTACAGCATGAAGTATGCACCCTCATACTCTACGGCTCAGTCACACCCAGTTCAAAAGAGTGGAGAAGCGTGTGGTAATGCTATTGCTTTCACTTTCCTGCTGGAGTCTGCTCTGGTTAAAAAACAATGCCCTTGAACTAGGTTTCTGCTGCCTTTAATCATTTCACCTTGAATAAAGGCAGGTCTAATTGTTGATATCTTATCATTCCATTCATGTGTTACATTTGGAGATGTCGCTTTCTGTGTTGTGTACACACAGTGCAAGGCGCGTCATGTAAATAGAAGTTTTTACAGCTTTCAGTATGATCATTCACTGAAAGCATGAGGTTATACATGGATATAGCCAACTCCAGGTACAGGACACACAGGCAGACGCTCTTTGCCTGTTACATCAAAATATCCAAAGATAGCCCTGCATTCATAAGCCCACGCTTTGCACTCCCGCCCGTAGACTTAAAAATAATACTCAATATGTCTCTTTGTGCATTGGTGGTTCATACCAACACATAAAGCAAGATTCATTTAGTTTTCATGTTTTTTTTATTAGCGCAGACCAGGACTCATGGGGACTGGACTGTTGTACAGAGGAGACATTTTACGTAACATAGAAATTAACTTCAGTGCAAAAACATTCATACAGACAGGCCTGTAATATATGTAGTTACCAGCAAAGGAAAGAAATCTGATCAGGCTCAAAGGATTGGATTAATTGTAAAAATAGTGGGATAGGTCCCTGGAAATGCAAAGTGATATGAATTAATAGTTGGAAAAAAAGGGGGGGTGCACAAATAGAGGAGCTGCCCAGGGTGGGATTGTTTTAGTCTGCGGAGAAACAAAATATAGAGTAGTGAATGTCAGGTTACCACAATATTGCAGGCAAACCATCAAAGACCAAAATATCGACAGGTAAGTATATTGTTAAGTATAGGTTTTATATACTTATCTCCGCATAAATGTAACTTGATAATATACATAGTCAAGGTACGTAGATTTGGAGGTAGGAATAGAAAATATATATATATATATATATATATATATATACATATATATATATATATACACATACACACACACACACTCTTCCCTCAATATTTTCGCCCTCAATAGTTTGGATATGATAGTGTGGTAACTCTATATTCCCTACACTGTATTCAGCACTACAGTCATCCTAGCCGGAGCATTCGAAATCCCATTGGCCTTAGTCATTTTAATACCTCAAAGCATCTTTAAGTCATAAGTCAAAGGGATTTATTGAGCGCACATGTCACCCGGGGTCTCAGAGCGCTAGCGAACTCCAGTAAAGGCAAGAGGCTGACTGACAAAAAGGGGAAAGGCGGTCAGAAGAGCCATATTTTTAGCCTCCTAATGAACTGTTTATGGTCCGTGATCATGCGGAGCTGTAATGGGAGTTCGTTCCAAAAGGCAGGAGCCAAATGAGAAAAGGACCTACCGCCATTCCTGGCGGTACGAATCCTGAGGGGAGTGAGAAGAAGTTCGGTTCCTGACCTGAGCATCCTGTTAGGTAAATACCAATTAAGTATTTTGGCAAGGTAACTTGGCCCGTTTCCATACATGGTCTTGTGTACCAGACCGATAACCTTAAAACGGATTCGTTTCCTGATGGGAAGCCGGTGAAGAGCTTTCAGACTAGGTGCAGACGGGGACCGCGATGGAAGGTTTAGCACCAGCCTGGCGGCAGTATTCTACAAGACTTGAAGTCTGGAATAAAGCTCTTCATTAATGGAAGCCAAAAGGGCATTTCCGTAGTTGAGCAGACTTATGATTAGACCCTGGACAAGCGGTTTCCTTGATTCCATTGGAATCCATTGAAATATCTTGCGTAAGCTACGAATGAGTCCGTAGCAAGTACTCATTATATGGTTTATATGATCTTTCATGGACAGCTGATTATCGATCTTTACTCCAAGATTCCGCAGCATAGGTTTAGGAGTTGGACAGGGGCCAAAGCTCTGGGGCCACCAGTCATTCGGCCAAAATTCATGTACCTTCCCAAAGAGGGGGACCTCGGTCTTACTGGCATTAAGTTGGAGATGGTTGGTTTGCATCTAGTTATTAATATGGGTCATACAATTTTTAAATCTGAGTCTAGTGTCGGTTGGATTAGGACCAAGGGTGATCACTAGCTGGGTATCGTCAGCGTACGACACCACATTGAACCCATAGGACCTGATCACTTTGGCCAAGGGTGCCACATAGAGATTGAAGAGCATGGGACTTAAAGTGGATCCCTGAGGGACTCCCATGTCTACCGGTCGACTACGGGAAACCAGGGTGCCCAATTGTACGGTGGATGTTCGATCTGTTAGATAGTTTCTAAGCCAATCTAGGGCTGCTCCCCTGACTCCCATCTCCCACAGCCGTTGTTCTAAAATACTGTGAGAGATAGTGTCAAAGGCAGCCGACCGGTCCAACAGTACCACCATGGCTGACTGCCTGTTTTCCTGGGCAAGTCTTATGTTGTCGACAACCCCCACCAGCGAGGCTTCAGTGCTATGGGCAGCCCTAAATCCAGATTGAGAAGGGTCCAACAGTTCATGGCTTTCTAAATAAGTTGTGAGCTGTTTGTTAACAAGGGACTCGAGTACCTTTCCAAAAATAGATAGGGACGAAGAGAAATAGGGCAATAATTACTGGGCTCCTTAGGATCTATAGAAGGTTTTTTCAGGACTGGTTTGACCCTGGCTGCTTTCCATTTAATAGTAACGAACGCTTGGTTTAAGGACATGTTAAATATGTCAGTAAGGTTCTTGAGGAGCGAGGGGGCAATGGTAGACAGAATGTGGGGTGAGACCGGGTCTTCTGGAGAACCCGACTTGATCTTAAACAGGGCGGTTCTGATTTCATCTTGGGTGAGTTCGGTAAAATCTTCTAAAAGAGGAGTAGTAAATTCAGGATTGGTATCAGATTCGCTATAAAACAAAATATTGTGATGAGGAAAGGTGCTATGAATGGTATTGATCTTTTACTCGAAGAAGGTGGACAACGTGTCTACCCGTGCTTGTGAAGAAGGGTTGCTGGACTGACAGCTATGTTGCTATGTTCTTTGTGCTTACTTTATAAAGGACAGACTTGTGTCCTTTTGTTTCAGCTCATTCACCTCACAACTGGCCTCACAGTTCTTTATCCATTTCATCTCTGTTATTAGGCGGTCACTATGCACTGGGCCAGTCTAGGTGCCCCAGAGCACTAGGAGCCAGAATCTATGGTTGTCCTCGTTATGTACTGCATAAAGCGTTGTATCCGAAGGCTACTATTGAATCCTTGCTTCTTCGTGTGCAACTGAATTACTTCTGCACATCAATGAATCCTGATACCTCAAGGTACAGGGCACACAAGTAACTTCCACATTTGCACGCATAATTTGTCCTTTTCCCACCAATCAGTCATTATCCGATCAAACTACACCACACATGGTGGCAGAAAGGACCTCAGCGTTTATCTTACACACAGGGTATACTTTGTAGAAATAGATTTATAAATGTAGCAACCCAAATTGTTTCAAAGGGGTCGCCTGCCTGTGCTGTTAATGCAGAGTTTGAAGAATGACATTGCTACAAAGTCTTGATTTCACCTCATACCTCTTTCTTCCACCGCCTTTCATGTCCCATGACTTTTTCTCACTTTTGCAGGTTTTTCCTCCCCTTTTCACTATTTTCCTATCCTTCTCTTACTTCTTTCTACCTTTCTTGCCTTACTCTTTCTTGATCTGGGGGAAAGTCGGGGTATGAAAAAGAGTGCTGATGCTATATACCAGCAACCACCAACACAAATGAAGGACTGCTTAACAGCCATATTTAAACTGTTGATTAATATTGCAACAATATTCACATTCAGTCTTTGGAACGTCATTGTTTTAGCATTCAGGAAGTAGTCGAATTTCACTACAACAACGCCTAAACCCACAATTGTTAGCATCAAGTCATAAGAGGTAGCCACAATTTGTGTATCAGATTTTTTTCCACAGGGTTAAGACATTTTATAAAGGCAGCGGATTGGTTGCCGGATTTTAGGCATACTATTAGGATGCTTCATAAACTAACTAAAAATGATTCCTTACCCAGAAACAGCAAACTATTGAATACTCTGCCCACTTTTACTAAATACTAGGAGTACCAAGGACAATAAATCCATTCCCATGTATTGAAGCACAATGCTACATTCTCCATATACAAAGAATATCAAATGTATGTATGTTCGAACTTCTGACATTTAATAGCCTCTCCATCTGCACGTCATCTTTCAGATATAGGGAAAGATTACATTACTAACCAACTTGTGGACTGTGTTTTACATCTAGTTTGAGATCACTGATGTGTGAAGGATTGTTTCTTTTGGCTGTACATCTTTGGAACCAGAAGGCATTTCCCCTCTAGCAACCCTCCAACCCAAGCTGTGCTTTGTGTGAGAAATATTTGAAAAGGAAGCTGAAGAGCAGAGCAACTACCAAGAGTAAAAGGAGAGACGGTAACATGTACGTCATTGGAATACACTGTAGGAGACTAATGGCAGCATATACATCTATCACTTAGTTATCAATGTACAAGGTAACTGGACTCTAACTTCATCATTGTTATTTTCAGGGGAGAATACCTGGTCAGCACAAATAAAGCTTCAATTGCATTTTCCAATTAAAGGTTACAAATTGTTACATTAAATTTTACACAGAGAAAGATATCTTTCTGGAGCATGGGAATCATATTATTGTTTTAGAAAAGGTTGGGTGAAACTGTCCTAAAAAATGTACCAAATGAGTTACAAATGTAATATGTTTGTCCTGGTGTTTCAGATCATTAGCATTTTGGCTTGTTAAACCTCCACTATCCTTTACCATTTTAAATCCATTTCTTTGCAGCATAGGAAATATTAGTCAGTCCTTGAGATTAAGCATTTAGCTTCTCGATTCAATAAATCAAAAATCACTTCACCAGGTCCAGTAAGAATGCAAATTCTTCTTCTTCTTTGTAGCCTCAAGAATCATTAATTTAAAACACAAGCAGCTGATATGTTTTATTTCCATTTAACATTACCAAAGCTGCAAGAATAAACATAAAATTACAAATAACATGCAAAATAAAGTCTAATTGACAAAGCCAGCAATGAAAAAGAGAAATATATGAATACAAATTAAATTGATCTACCACTATGAGTTAAACTGCCAATGGCATTACTTGTGGTGAAAGCTAAAGTACACTTATCTAAAATGAGTAAACCAACTATATTGTGTTCTCAAATTGTCAAATCAACTTGACACACAATGCTAAATAATTATTCACATATTTAACATGTAAATTAATTCGGAAACCTCTCATTGTGTAGTTCTGTGCAATTACTAAATTCCATTAAAGGTCACTCAAATTACTACGCTTACTCATATATAGGTACTCTTATGATTATTTCCCTTAAAGTATGTAGGTTACATCACTCACCGCTACTAATTTTTGCGCAATGCTTAAATCTCAAACATAATCCAAATTGCAGATTTTTCATTACAGAGACAATATTTTTCTGAGGCATTCCAAAAAGTGAATAGATCGAACCAGCAATGCAACAAGTCAGTGTTGTACTTCCACCCCAACTATGCATGTACGAATAAGCAATCAGTTAGAACTAACGATTGAACCCTTATCCTCGTCATTACTCAAATGGGTATAAGCTATTTCCAGTAAAACTGCAGCAACTAATTTCCAAAATCTTGTGACATGGCTCTGAAAAATAATATTGGTATTTCTTAATCTCATCACTTGCTCAAGGGATTGCAGCCCATCTGCCAGGCTTCTGTAAAGGGTTCCTCGTGGTTTTATTTGAAGGCAAAAGTCCAGCAGTTCTATTTAAATCTATAAAACAGATGGTCTCCCCTAGACAAATACATGGAGGAGGCAGGACGTAATAAAAGACTGTATCCTCTTTATCAAAAGGATGGGCGGAACCTTCCACATGCCCTATGTGGATGCCAGATATATGGTTTAGTGCATCAAAAATATGCAAAACTATTGTTTTTAGAAAGGTGAATAAGTACAGCATAGGCAATGAATTTTAATTTGTCAGCCACAACAGTGTCAGCAAACCATTATTCGGATTTTTAAATATGCTTTTAGTGGTTTTATAAATTGGTTTTAATGTTGGTTTTCATGAATTCAACATTAATAGAGTACGTTTGCCATCCATTGTTAAGATTTGTTTAATATTTTAACAGTATGGTAATGAAATGGTTCTAATTATGCTCTATTGCGCATGTTTTAGAATTATTATAGCTTGTTTTCCATGGAATTGCAGGCTGCATTTTAAATATTGGTTATTTGTTTTAAATACATTTTGTTTAGATGGAGGGCTGTCTTTCCTCTCAAAAGAAACAAACTTGCTTATATTATTTTTGCTGGAGGTTCTCAGGAGGCTTTGGTGAAGGCTTTGTTTTCCCAGTTACCTCCTTCCCTTGCATATTCTATGCGTCAAAAGCATCGCAGTTCCCTTAATATGATTTTTCTTTTGATATAGGTAGCAGAAAGGGGTTGAAACAAAAATTGACTTATAATGGCAAATAAGTAAAGGGTGGGGTGGAAAAACCAATTGATTTTCTAACTTGTCCTTTTCGGTCAGTCTCACATTTTTCCGCTTGAGTCATAACACATTTTAAGTTCCCACTCTGTTGTGTATTGCACTGGTAGGCTAAATATAAATGATGCTCATTAGGGTTTTCTAAAACTGAAAAGGTGTGTATGGTAACTGGTCTGAGAATACTAATTGAGAAGGGCCATTTCCAGTCTCATTTCAGGAACCAACAATAGCCCAGTGAGCTTCTGTCCTCAGGATCCCTCCCAAGATAGAAGTGGACATCCAGTCACAAACGCGCGGAGTGCCTGCTGTTACTACTTCTCACATGTTTTTGATATCTCGCCCTTACCTCTGCCTTGAATTCAAACTAGCGTGACCGCCTCTCATGGACACAAATTATGGGCAGTGAGTGTAAAAATTCAGGACAAAGGGTCAAAATGTAGGACATAAGTTCAGGACAAAAGGAAAAGTTTACATGGACATATGAGAAGGTTGTGCAATATTATATAAGTAAACAGACACCCAACAGAAGTAAAATTAAAACAGGTTTATGTTTCGTCTGTATAGTACATAACAGTACTGAACTGACATTTATATGGAATTGGATTTATTTAAAAGGTTAAATAGCTACCAAACATGCAAAATCCTACTTCCTCAGGGATACTGAATCACATATGTGGATAACCTTGCGTCTAGACATCCTTTGACTAAGCACCATGTTCAGAAATGAATAAAGTTGGATTAATAAGGAACCAGAATAGCAAACTGCCAGATAAAAGAAGCAACTGAAACAGAAAAAACTTGAACAATAGAAATGTCATAGCAGTCAATGCTACAACCCCAATTAACGAACTTTGGAAGAACACTTGTAAACAATTTTCAGTACATAGGCAATCTGTTACTTTTTTTAATAGCTATTATGTTACAGATGGCAACAATTGCTCATGTATATTTTTGCATTAAAAGTTTTGCATGCAAACGATTTTTGAAAGAACACAGACAGAGGGCACCATTTTGTTGACAAGAAGAGAGGGTGCAGACAGAGAAAGAGAGATAGAAAGATTGTTTTGTTTACTACCTTACCCTGCCCATAATGTAAGTTAATTCCTGCAATTCCTTCTTTTTTTAATGTGCAAGTCATAAATGTTGCTCTTTTTACAATATACAAAGCGATACCAAAGGGGATGATGGACGGAGCGCTAGAACAAATCAAACACTCACCCCCAGTCAACTGATCTGGGTTTAATCCATCATCATTCTTTAGCTCACTCCACCACCCCAGTTCAGACATGGCCATATGCAAATCAGTCTGACCCTGTGCCTCATGGAAACAGTCCAGCCCGAACTGCCAAGCCATGTCTTCCCTGGACCGGAAACAAGCATCCTGGGACCGGTTTCGGGTTCAAAACCCTCATCAGCCAGGCTATCTTGAATCCAGTGGCAAAGTGAGCAAGGGACCCTCGTCTGGGCATACTCCTGCCAACTTAGGGCGAACAAGCGATACCAAAGGGGATGATGGACGGAGCGCTAGAACAAATCAAACACTCACCCCCAGTCAACTGATCTGGGTTTAATCCATCATCATTCTTTAGCTCACTCCACCACCCCAGTTCAGACATGGCCATATGCAAATCAGTCTGACCCTGTGCCTCATGGGAACAGTCCAGCCCGAACTGCCAAGCCATGTCTTCCCTGGACCGGAAACAAGCATCCTGGGACCGGTTTCGGGTTCAAAACCCTCATCAGCCAGGCTATCTTGAATCCAGTGGCAAAGTGAGCAAGGGACCCACGTCTGGGCATACCCTGCCAACTTAGGGCGAACAAGCGATACCAAAGGGGATGATGGACGGAGCGCTAGAACAAATCAAACACTCACGCCCAGTCAACTGATCTGGGTTTAATCCATCATCATTCTTTAGCTCACTCCACCACCCCAGTTCAGACATGGCCATATGCAAATCAGTCTGACCCTGTGCCTCATGGGAACAGTCCAGCCCGAACTGCCAAGCCATGTCTTCCCTGGACCGGAAACAAGCATCCAGGGACCGGTTTCGGGTTCAACACCCTCATCAGCCAGGCTATCTTGAATCCAGTGGCAAAGTGAGCAAGGGACCCACGTCTGGGCATACCCTGCCAACTTAGGGCGAACAAGCGATACCAAAGGGGATGATGGACGGAGCGCTAGAACAAATCAAACACTCACCCCAGTCAACTGATCTGGGTTTAATCCATCATCATTCTTTAGCTCACTCCACCACCCCAGTTCAGACATGGCCATATGCAAATCAGTCTGACCCTGTGCCTCATGGGAACAGTCCAGCCCGAACTGCCAAGCCATGTCTTCCCTGGACCGGAAACAAGCATCCTGGGACCGGTTTCGGGTTCAAAACCCTCATCAGCCAGGCTATCTTGAATCCAGTGGCAAAGTGAGCAAGGGACCCACGTCTGGGCATACCCTGCCAACTTAGGGCGAACAAGCGATACCAAAGGGGATGATGGACGGAGCGCTAGAACAAATCAAACACTCACGCCCAGTCAACTGATCTGGGTTTAATCCATCATCATTCTTTAGCTCACTCCACCACCCCAGTTCAGACATGGCCATATGCAAATCAGTCTGACCCTGTGCCTCATGGGAACAGTCCAGCCCGAACTGCCAAGCCATGTCTTCCCTGGACCGGAAACAAGCATCCAGGGACCGGTTTCGGGTTCAACACCCTCATCAGCCAGGCTATCTTGAATCCAGTGGCAAAGTGAGCAAGGGACCCACGTCTGGGCATACCCTGCCAACTTAGGGCGAACAAGCGATACCAAAGGGGATGATGGACGGAGCGCTAGAACAAATCAAACACTCACCCCCAGTCAACTGATCTGGGTTTAATCCATCATCATTCTTTAGCTCACTCCACCACCCCAGTTCAGACATGGCCATATGCAAATCAGTCTGACCCTGTGCCTCATGGGAACAGTCCAGCCCGAACTGCCAAGCCATGTCTTCCCTGGACCGGAAACAAGCATCCTGGGACCGGTTTCGGGTTCAAAACCCTCATCAGCCAGGCTATCTTGAATCCAGTGGCAAAGTGAGCAAGGGACCCACGTCTGGGCATACCCTGCCAACTTAGGGCGAACAAAGCGATACCAAAGGGTATGATGGACGGAGCGCTAGAACAAATCAAACACTCACCCCCAGTCAACTGATCTGGGTTTAATCCATCATCATTCTTTAGCTCACTCCACCACCCCAGTTCAGACATGGCCATATGCAAATCAGTCTGACCCTGTGCCTCATGGGAACAGTCCAGCCCGAACTGCCAAGCCATGTCTTCCCTGGACCGGAAACAAGCATCCTGGGACCGGTTTCGGGTTCAAAACCCTCATCAGCCAGGCTATCTTGAATCCAGTGGCAAAGTGAGCAAGGGACCCACGTCTGGGCATACCCTGCCAACTTAGGGCGAACAAAGCGATACCAAAGGGGATGATGGACGGAGCGCTAGAACAAATCAAACACTCACCCCCAGTCAACTGATCTGGGGCTGAGTGTTTGATTTGCTCAAACGCTCCGTCCATCGTCCCCTTTGGTATCGCTTTGTTCGCCCTAAGTTGGCAGGGTATGCCCAGACGTGGGTCCCTTGCTCACTTTGCCACTGGATTCAAGCTAGCCTGGCTGATGACGGCTGAATGGCCAGAAACCGGTCCCAGGATGCTTGTTTCCGGTCCAGGGAAGACATGGCTTGGCAGTTCGGGCTGGACTGTTTCCATGAGGCACAGGGTCAGACTGATGTGCATATGGCCATGTCTGAACTGGGGTGGTGGAGTGAGCTAAAGAATGATGATGGATTAAACCCAGATCAGTTGACTGGGGGTGAGTGTTTGATTTGCTCAAACGCTCCGTCCATCGTCCCCTTTGGTATCGCTTTGTTCGACCTAAGTTGGCAGGGTATGCCCAGACGTGGGTCCCTTGCTCACTTTGCCACTGGATTCAAGCTAGCCTGGCTGATGACGGCTGAATGGCCAGTAACCGGTCCCAGGATGCTTGTTTCCGGTCCAGGAAAGACATGGCTTGGCAGTTCGGGCTGGACTGTTCCCATGAGGCACAGGGTCAGACTGATTTGCATATGGCCATGTCTGAACTGGGGTGGTGGAGTGAGCTAAAGAATGATGATGGATTAAACCCAGATCAGTTGACTGGGGGTGAGTGTTTGATTTGCTCAAACGCTCCGTCCATCGTCCCCTTTGGTATCGCTTTGTTCGCCCTAAGTTGGCAGGGTATGCCCAGACGTGGGTCCCTTGCTCGCTTTGCCACTGGATTAAAGCTAGCCTGGCTGATGACGGCTGAATGGCCAGAAACCGGTCCCAGGATGCTTGTTTCCGGTCCAGGGAAGACATGGCTTGGCAGTTCGGGCTGGACTGTTCCCATGAGGCACAGGGTCAGACTGATTTGCATATGGCCATGTCTGAACTGGGGTGGTGGAGTGAGCTAAAGAATGATGATGGATTAAACCCAGATCAGTTGACTGGGGGTGAGTGTTTGATTTGCTCAAACGCTCCGTCCATCGTCCCCTTTGGTATCGCTTTGTTCGCCCTAAGTTGGCAGGGTATGCCCAGACGTGGGTCCCTTGCTCACTTTGCCACTGGATTCAAGCTAGCCTGGCTGATGACGGCTGAATGGCCAGAAACCGGTCCCAGGATGCTTGTTTCCGGTCCAGGGAAGACATGGCTTGGCAGTTCGGGCTGGACTGTTCCCATGAGGCACAGGGTCAGACTGATTTGCATATGGCCATGTCTGAACTGGGGTGGTGGAGTGAGCTAAAGAATGATGATGGATTAAACCCAGATCAGTTGACTGGGGGTGAGTGTTTGATTTGCTCAAACGCTCCGTCCATCGTCCCCTTTGGTATCGCTTTGTTCGCCCTAAGTTGGCAGGGTATGCCCAGACGTGGGTCCCTTGCTCACTTTGCCACTGGATTCAAGCTAGCCTGGCTGATGACGGCTGAATGGCCAGAAACCAGTCCCAGGATGCTTGTTTCCGGTCCAGGGAAGACATGGTTTGGCAGTTCGGGCTGGACTGTTCCCATGAGGCACAGGGTCAGACTGATTTGCATATGGCCATGTCTGAACTGGGGTGGTGGAGTGAGCTAAAGAATGATGATGGATTAAACCCAGATCAGTTGACTGGGGGTGAGTGTTTGATTTGCTCAAATGCTCCGTCCATCGTCCCCTTTGGTATCGCTTTGTTCGCCCTAAGTTGGCAGGGTATGCCCAGACGTGGGTCCCTTGCTCACTTTGCCACTGGATTCAAGCTAGCCTGGCTGATGACGGCTGAATGGCCAGAAACCGGTCCCAGGATGCTTGTTTCCGGTCCAGGGAAGACATGGCTTGGCAGTTCGGGCTGGATTGTTCCCATGAGGCACAGGGTCAGACTGATTTGCATATGGCCATGTCTGAACTGGGGTGGTGGAGTGAGCTAAAGAATGATGATGGATTAAACCCAGATCAGTTGACTGGGGGTGAGTGTTTGATTTGCTCAAACGCTCCGTCCATCGTCCCCTTTGGTATCGCTTTGTTCGCCCTAAGTTGGCAGGGTATGCCCAGACGTGGGTCCCTTGCTCACTTTGCCACTGGATTCAAGCTAGCCTGGCTGATGACGGCTGAATGGCCAGAAACCGGTCCCAGGATGCTTGTTTCTGGTCCAGGGAAGACATGGCTTGGCAGTTCGGGCTGGACTGTTCCCATGAGGCACAGGGTCAGACTGATTTGCATATGGTCATGTCTGAACTGGGGTGGTGGAGTGAGCTAAAGAATGATGATGGATTAAACCCAGATCAGTTGACTGGGGGTGAGTGTTTGATTTGCTCAAACGCTCCGTCCATCGTCCCCTTTGGTATCGCTTTGTTCGCCCTAAGTTGGCAGGGTATGCCCAGACGTGGGTCCCTTGCTCACTTTGCCACTGGATTCAAGCTAGCCTGGCTGATGACGGCTGAATGGCCAGAAACCGGTCCCAGGATGCTTGTTTCCGGTCCAGGGAAGACATGGCTTGGCAGTTCGGGCTGGACTGTTCCCATGAGGCACAGGGTCAGACTGATTTGCATATGGCCATGTCTGAACTGGGGTGGTGGAGTGAGCTAAAGAATGATGATGGATTAAATCCAGATCAGTTGACTGGGGGTGAGTGTTTGATTTGCTCAAACGCTCCGTCCATCGTCCCCTTTGGTATCGCTTTGTTCGCCCTAAGTTGGCAGGGTATGCCCAAACGTGGGTCCCTTGCTCACTTTGCCACTGGATTCAAGCTAGCCTGGCTGATGACGGCTGAATGGCCAGAAACCGGTCCCAGGATGCTTGTTTCCGGTCCAGGGAAGACATGGCTTGGCAGTTCGGGCTGGACTGTTTCCATGAGGCACAGGGTCAGACTGATGTGCATATGGCCATGTCTGAACTGGGGTGGTGGAGTGAGCTAAAGAATGATGATGGATTAAACCCAGATCAGTTGACTGGGGGTGAGTGTTTGATTTGCTCAAACGCTCCGTCCATCGTCCCCTTTGGTATCGCTTTGTTCGCCCTAAGTTGGCAGGGTATGCCCAGACGTGGGTCCCTTGCTCACTTTGCCACTGGATTCAAGCTAGCCTGGCTGATGACGGCTGAATGGCCAGAAACCGGTCCCAGGATGCTTGTTTCCGGTCCAGGGAAGACATGGCTTGGCAGTTCGGGCTGGACTGTTCCCATGAGGCACAGGGTCAGACTGATTTGCATATGGTCATGTCTGAACTGGGGTGGTGGAGTGAGCTAAAGAATGATGATGGATTAAATCCAGATCAGTTGACTGGGGGTGAGTGTTTGATTTGCTCAAACGCTCCGTCCATCGTCCCCTTTGGTATCGCTTTGTTCGCCCTAAGTTGGCAGGGTATGCCCAGACGTTGGTCCCTTGCTCACTTTGCCACTGGATTCAAGCTAGCCTGGCTGATGACGGCTGAATGGCCAGAAACCGGTCCCAGGATGCTTGTTTCCGGTCCAGGGAAGACATGGCTTGGCAGTTCGGGCTGGACTGTTCCCATGAGGCACAGGGTCAGACTGATTTGCATATGGCCATGTCTGAACTGGGGTGGTGGAGTGAGCTAAAGAATGATGATGGATTAAATCCAGATCAGTTGACTGGGGGTGAGTGTTTGATTTGCTCAAACGCTCCGTCCATCGTCCCCTTTGGTATCGCTTTGTTCGCCCTAAGTTGGCAGGGTATGCCCAGACGTGGGTCCCTTGCTCACTTTGCCACTGGATTCAAGCTAGCCTGGCTGATGACGGCTGAATGGCCAGAAACCGGTCCCAGGATGCTTGTTTCCGGTCCAGGGAAGACATGGCTTGGCAGTTCGGGCTGGACTGTTCCCATGAGGCACAGGGTCAGACTGATTTGCATATGGCCATGTCTGAACTGGGGTGGTGGAGTGAGCTAAAGAATGATGATGGATTAAACCCAGATCAGTTGACTGGGGGTGAGTGTTTGATTTGCTCAAACGCTCCGTCCATCGTCCCCTTTGGTATCGCTTTGTTCGCCCTAAGTTGGCAGGGTATGCCCAGACGTGGGTCCCTTGCTCACTTTGCCACTGGATTCAAGCTAGCCTGGCTGATGACGGCTGAATGGCCAGAAACCGGTCCCAGGATGCTTGTTTCCGGTCCAGGGAAGACATGGCTTGGCAGTTCGGGCTGGACTGTTCCCATGAGGCACAGGGTCAGACTGATTTGCATATGGCCATGTCTGAACTGGGGTGGTGGAGTGAGCTAAAGAATGATGATGGATTAAACCCAGATCAGTTGACTGGGGGTGAGTGTTTGATTTGCTCAAACGCTCCGTCCATCGTCCCCTTTGGTATCGCTTTGTTCGCCCTAAGTTGGCAGGGTATGCCCAGACGTGGGTCCCTTGCTCACTTTGCCACTGGATTCAAGCTAGCCTGGCTGATGACGGCTGAATGGCCAGAAACCGGTCCCAGAATGCTTGTTTCCGGTCCAGGGAAGACATGGCTTGGCAGTTCGGGCTGGACTGTTCCCATGAGGCACAGGGTCAGACTGATTTGCATATGGCCATGTCTGAACTGGGGTGGTGGAGTGAGCTAAAGAATGATGATGGATTAAACCCAGATCAGTTGACTGGGGGTGAGTGTTTGATTTGCTCAAACGCTCCGTCCATCGTCCCCTTTGGTATCGCTTTTTACAATATACAGCACTCGGACGCCAAGGGTCCGTGCGTACTATACAAAGCCATGACAATTCATTTTAGTGGAAATCTGAGTTTAAACAGAAACCCTTGCCCCTCCCTTTTAACCCCTTTGCTGCTAGGCCTTTTCTCCCCGTGCTAAGCCTTTCTTTTGGCTATTTGGGGTAGTTCGCTCTTAGGCCCCTATAACTTTTTGTCCACATAAGGTATCCATGCCAAATTTGCGTCCTTTTCTTCCAACATCATGGGGATTTTAAAGATTCCCAGGGTTTGTGGATTCCCCTGCAGGGAACCCAGAAATTAGCCAAAATACAGCTACATTTTGTTTTGGGAAAAATGGGAAAAAAGTGCTGCAGAAGAAAACGTCTGTTTTTTTCCCTGCAAATGTTATCAACAAAGGGTTTGTGGTGCTGAAATCACCATCTTCCCAGATTTCAGGGACAGACAGACCTTTGTCAGAAAACCAAACTTTTTTACACTGTTTTGGCATTTTACTTGGACACAGCCTATTTTTGTGCTTTCAACCTCTTTCCAGTTAGTGGTAGAAATGGGTATGAAAGCAATATGGATCCTGGAAAGCTATGCATTTCAGAAAAGAAGACCAAATTCTGAATTCAGCAAGGGGTCATTTGTGTAGATCCTTCAAGGTTTTTTTATAGAAACTAGCAGTTGAAAATAATAAAAATTGAAAATGAGTTGTAAAAAAAACAGCCATTTGTGCCAACGTTTTCACCTGTAACTTCTTCCAAGTATGACAGATTTTTAAAATCAATTTACCGTTACATCCGGTAGACCCTTCTGGTTGTGGGGATATATAGGACTTGTAGGTTCACCAAGAACCCGAGGAACCCAAAGCCAATAACTGAGATGGGTCTTGCAATGGTTTTTCATTGTGTACCGGGTATATAGCAATTCATTTGGTGAAATATAAAGAGTGAAAAATAGGTATCAAGGACACCTATGTATTTCCGAAATGGGAATAAAATATAGAGTTTACCGAAAATACAGATGCTCACCTATCTATCACAAAACGACCTGGTTTTTTAAGGGGGTCACCTGCGTTTTTGGTCCCGGGCTCAGCGGCCATCTGGGAAAACCTACCAAACCCAGACATTTCTGAAAACTAGACACCCAGGGGAGTCCAGGAATGTGTGACTTGCATGGATCTCCCAACATTTTCCTACCCAGAATACCCTGCAAACCTTAAATTTAGATTTTAAAAAATCACATTTTCCTCACTTTTCTGTGTGGGAAAGTTGTAGGATCACCGGGCCGCCACAAATTTCCTACCACTCATTGTTCTCCCAGGTCTCCCGATAAAAATGGTACCTCACTTGTGTGGGTAGGCATAGTGGCCGTAACAGGAAATGGCCCAAATCGTACTGTGGAAACTTCAAAATTACCTATCGTAAAACTACCTGGTTTTACGAGGGGGCACCTGGGTTTTTGGCCCCGGGCTCGGCGGCCATCTAGGGAAACCTACCAATCCCACACATTTCTGAAAACTAGACACCCTGGAGAGTCCAGTGAGGTATGGCTTGCGTGGATCCCCCAACATTTTCCTACCCAGAATCCCCTGTAAACCTCAAATTTATCTGAAAAAATAACTTTTTCCACACATTTGTGTGTGGAATCAACATGCCGGCACAAATGTCCTACCACCCAGCGTTCCCCTTGGTCTCCTGAGTAAAATGATACCTCACTTGTGTGGCTGTCCAAAGCAGAATCGGCTAAAAACGTATTTTTAAAAAAATGCAGCGCTTAGAATTCGCTGTGCTATACTCTTAATCCCTATGTTTTTGGCCCTTCCCAGTCACAGGCCCTTGGCCCACCCACACAAGTGAGGCATCATTTCACTCGGGAGAACAAGGGGAATCCTGGGTGGTAGGACATTTGTGTCACCTCGGTGAACCTACAACCGTCCCACACAAAAATTTGAGAAAAATTCGATTTTTTCCAGCTAAATTTGAGGTTTGCAGGGGATTCTGGGTAGGAAAACATTGGGGGGTCCACACAAGCTATAGCTCCCTAAACTCCCCCAGGTGTCTAGTTTTCAAAGACATCAGGGTTTGGTAGGTTTCCCTAGATCGCCGCCGAGCGCGGGGCCAAAAACCCAGGTGAGCCCCTTTGCAAAACCAGGTCATTTTTTGATAGGTAATTTTGATGTCTCCACAATACGTTTTGGGCCCTTCCCTGCCGCGGGCACCTGGCCCACCCACACAAGTGAGACTTTGGGAAATTAGGGGTGGGTGGAAGTTTGTGGATCCACGCACATTCCAGAACTTTCCATCACAGAAATGTGGGGAAAATGTGTTTTTGTTTTTACAAAGTTTGAGGTTTGCAAGGGATTCTGGGTAATAGAATCTGGTGAGAGGCACACAAGTCACTCCATTCTGGATTCCCCTTGGTGTCTAGTTTTCAAAAAGTACAGGTTTTCTAGGTTTCCCTATGTGCCGACTGCTCCGAGGCCCAAAATCCACAGCTAGGCACATTGCAAAAAAAAGGTCGGTGCCTAGTGGCCTTCTGCCACCCTGGGGGGGTGGGGGACGGGGGGGGGCAGAAAGATTGACTATTTTTTGAGGGGTGTGGGGGCATTGGTATGCCCATTCTAGGCAGCCCCCACCCCTATGTACAAAAAAGCCAGCGTAATTCCTGGCGCCCAGTGGGCCCTCTGCCCCCCTGGGGGAGGGGGCAGATCAGGTGCTATTGCCCTCTACTGCCTCTGGGGGGGTGGCAGAAAGTCTGTGGTATTTTTTGAGGGGGGGTGGGAGATTGGCATGCCCTTTCTGGGCAGCCCCAACCCCGAACTATGGTGAAAAAAGAATCCCTGGTGCCTAGTGGACTTTCTGCCCCCCGGCGGGGCAGATAAGGAGCTATTGCCCCATCTGCCTCCCGGGGGGGGCAAAAACACTGTGGTAATTTTTTTGGGGTGGGGGCATTGGCATGCCCATTCTGGGCAGACCCCACCCCTAAGTATTAAAAAAAAAAAAAAAAAAGAATCAATGGTGCCTAGTGGGCTTTCTGCCCTCCCCCCTCCCCCCCGGGCAGATCAGAGGCTACTGCCCCCATCTGCCTCCTGGGGGGGGCACAAAGACTGGCATACGTACAAAAAAGCCAGCGTAATCCCTGGTGCCTAGAGGGCCCTCTGCCCCCCCTGGGGGGCAGATCAGGTGCTATTGCCCCTAACTCTTTCCTGGAGGGGGCAGAAAGACTGTGGCATTTCTTTTGGGGGTGGGGGCATTAACATGCCCGTTCTGGGCAGCCCCCATCCCGAACTTCGGAAAAAAAATCCCTGGTGCATAGTTGGCTTTCTGCCCCCCGGGGGCAGAAAGACTGTGGCAATTTTGTGGGCGGTGGGGCATTGGAAATCCCCCACCCCTATGTATAAAAGCCCTTGATCTGCCCCCCGGGGGGAACAGAAAGACTGTGGCATTTTGTTTAGGGGGGTGGGAGCATTGGCATGCCCGTTCTGGCCAGCCCCCATCTCGAACTTTGAAAAACAAAATCCCTGGTCCCTAGTGGGCTTTTCTGGGGGCAGATAAGGGGCTATTGCCCCATATGCCTCCCGGGGGGGCAGAAAGACTGTAGCAATTTTTTTGGGGGGGGGCATTGGCCTGCTATTCTGGGCAACCCCCACCCCTACGTATTAAAAAAATCCCTGGTGCTTAGTGGGCTTTCTGTGGGGGCAGATCAGGGGCTATTGCCCCCATCTGCCTCCTGGGGGGGCAGAAAGTCTTTTACCTTATTTGGGGTTGGAAGGGTGGGGGCATTGGCATGCCCATTCTGGGCAGACCCCACCTCTGGCCTATAAAACAATAATCCCTGGCATCTAGGGTGCTTGGGGGCTACTGCTTTTCTGCCCCCACTGGTTGTGGCAGAATAAAATGGGGGGAGGAAAGCCCTTGCCCAAGGGGCAGCTCCCCCCTCCCTGGTGGCTAGTGGGTGGATCCCTGCTTGGGGATCGACCTCCTGGGGCAATCCCCAAGCAGGGATCCACTAGGGAAGGGTACCATTGGAAAGGGGAGATTCTCTTTTTTTCAACGATACCTCTCCCATGTGTTTTGGTGCTCGGGGGGCTGAGATAGCCCCACAAACAACGAAACTGTGAAACTGAAACTAAGTTTCAGTTTCGATTTCATTGTAATGACAACAGCACACCATGTGCGCAATTGTCATTAAAAGGAAAACAAAAAATATGCCTTGGGAGGTTGGGGAAGCTCTTCCCCACCTGCCAAGGCAAAAAAGAAAAATAGGAAATCCCTCTGCTGTTTACAGCAGAGGGATTTTGCAAGTGTGCTCATGATGAAATGGTTCCGTCATGAGCACACTTGACTTGTGCTCATGACGGAACCATTCCGTCATGAGCACAGAAGGGGTTAATAATACCCCATTGTAGAACCTTCCTGTAACACATGTATACATGTGAGTAAATATATATGCATATTTTTACTTTTATGAATAGATCCCACGTCTCCTTGTTGCAGTTTCCTGGGAAGTGCACTACACTGGTTTGGCAGTGATTCTGATGGAAAGGCCAAGGGACTACCTTCCGAGGAAAAAGTTACAGTATTGTGTGCTCTACCTGGATTTAAAATGCAGTGTTGATTTCTGGCATATAAAGGTAAAATGGTAAAACAAGGATTAGATGTTAAGTCTGGTGGAGGTGTCTGCTCACCTCAGTGAATTGCCCACATAGTTAGAGGTCCTGGTAATGTGTCTTTTTAATAGCACTTGCTACCTATATTGTGGTACTTTCTAAGCATCCCTATAGTTTCATAAAATGATAAATGCCAGAAGTTGAGTAAGAGGCCTCTTCGTTAGGTTCGGGGCAGTATCTGTAGTGCATACTGTTGTTAAAATTGATGTTACAGATTTTAAGACTATTTCATCCCATTTGAATGGTGGATTTATTCACTTTGAAAACTTGCTTTGCCAAAGATACTGATTGTGGGCAGTCAAGCCTTACTCCCGGGGATGATAAAAGGGTTGGAACTCAAGTACAGTATGACACAGTAATCAGACTCGATACATTCAATATCGAGCACAGCGATATACTTTATAATGGCCTGTTTTAGAGGAGTAGACTATCGAATTCAACCCCAAACATTTGCTGTGCAACTCATAATCCCTCCTGCTCATCAACAAATGTCTTCTATGTCTTCTAATGTGTACATGAGTGCAAGTGTGCACTATACAAAGCTACACAAGAATACATTTTAGTGTAAATCTGCTTCAAGCACATATCATTTTGTCTACCTCTTAACATTTTCCCATTTCAGAATCTCCATATGGCACCCTATTCTATTTGTGCACTAAATGAATTGAAACCACAATAATATTAATGATGCTTGTGGCCAGCCCGGCTCTGACTAAACATTGTTTAACTCTAGCAGCAGGTAATACAGTTTAAATAAAGCAGACAAAGGCCGCATCGCATGAGTGATCCTTGATATGTATTTGGCTTATTTACACATTTGTTAATGGGTGCTTGCTTATCTTAATAAGGGCCTATCACTGTCCAGGAAGCAGTTCAATATTTGAAAGGCATAATACAGAGAGGTGCACAATGTTAAGAGAGAGGGACACACAGTAAAAAGAAAGAAGCACAATAAGAAGACAGGGTTGTACTTATGTAAACAAACTCACACAATATTTCACATTTAAATTGTCAGTGTTGTTTCATAGGTCAGTGTCATTTTTGGCTCACCTAATAATTTGAGTGGAGCCTTCATCAGTTATGAACAACAAAACAAAAAGTAACATAGGTCCAGAATCACGATTAGGTGCAACTTACTACTTGAAATTCAGGAAGCTTCACAGAAGCTTTGTTGTGTATGGAACTCAGTCACATATCTGTGTAGTAGAATTAATACAAATAAATAAACAAATACAGTATTGAACATGAATAACTAATCATTCTTTACACACGTGCAAAAATGTGAACTTAAATTACTGTGATATCTGATCAAGACCGATTCAGGTCGAAATGTGTCATGTTCCTCTGAACTGAAGATATGAAAATAAATGAATTTGCAACCCTGGAGCGGTCTGCGTAATATTTGAACTCTGGTAACTTAAATTACTTTAAACACTTAAGTATATAATGCCAACTCTTAGACAATAAACAATTAGATACCGTAACACTTTTGGGATGTGGAAACATTCAAGAGTTCTTATTTACAACAAAATCTCATTACAGTGTGCTATCAGATTTACTATTCTGTGTGTCAACAAATCATACATAACTTGTATTGGGCAACTGGTAAACATTAAGGGTAAATGAGATTATTTAAGTAGGTAGGATGTCGGTCAGTCACTTAACATATATTAAAAGTTTTTATAAATTAAGTTTCCATTATTACAGCACTCTTACACAAGTATGTTTAGTTAATTTGGTTATAATGGATGATGAGGAGAATGTACAGGCTGTAAAGAGATGGAGAGAAACACTAGCCTTCTTCTCAGACGAGAAAACATAGCCATTCGATCCACTGATAAACAATACAAACCAGAATTCCATCATCAAGTTAAGAGGTTTTATGCTATTGACTGAGACAATATAAATAGAGACATTTTAGTTCCCTTCCCCTATTAAGAGAGGACACACTTTCTCTCCATGCATGGTAATTTAGTCAGTCAAACCTGAGGTTTATGTTTCTTCACTTGATAATGTGGTTTTGTTTTTCTTCAATGGACAGTTACCTCACAGGTGCAGTTCTTTGTGAACTGCCCATGTATGGAAGCTTCTCCAACATTGTTCAAAGGTACTCTTCCCGGGTACATGCTATACAAAAGGTTTCTTCTTTCTCGTTTTTAACCCAATTTTTCACATGCTTTATACCTGGAAGCGTTGCTAGGCATGCAGATGTCACAACTTAGACAACTCTTTTCTGGGAGGGCAATCAACGAACACTCCCACTCCTAACTATATAGGTATTTTTGGATAACAGTACTTAAACAAGCATTGGCAAAGCAAATAGGTCTTGCCTTTCAATGGCGCCGATTTGTATTTGCCAATGCGTGAAATATCCTGGTTTGCTGTTGTAGAACAGCATCAGAAAAACAAAAATAAAGTTGCTGCAGTGTAATGACATATGTGCACAACCATCACTACGCAAGTGCACTTATGCATCATGAAACAGCTTCGTTTAACCTTACATTTCCTGTTTCAAGATGGTGGACGCCAAGCATGAAGCAATAAATAAATAAAAAAGTGTGAGAAAGTTCATTAAAAAAAAAAGAGCAACTCAGTTGCAAATTACTGTTGCTGGGCCCTCTTAAAAAAGAAAAAACAATTTAGAAAAAAAGCAACCGGAAGAGTAGGGGACCAATGGAGATGCGGGAAGGCGGCTGGGAGCAACAGGGAGTTGGGAGAGCGGAAAGCAAGAGGAGGTTTTGGGGATGATTAAATAATTTTTTTAAAGCCAGAAGGGGTGGGGGAAGGAACAGTCGAGCAGAAAAGATTACAGAAGATGGCGATCCCTATTGGAAATTGTGAGAGTACAGTTTACTCTTAGTGTTGTGGATGAAGATTACATTTTAAAGGAGTATGTAGAAGGTGTGGGAACAACACTACAAAGTGGTGCCCAAATAAGTTGGTGTTTTCACATATTGACTAAACAGTGACAGTAGTAAGTCTTGGGGAGAACACTACAGTGACCACCTCAGCATAGAACACATTCCTCCTGTTTAGGACCTGCTGAAGATATATGAGAGGGGAATGCATTTGATAATGATATATGTAGCCCCCACATAACACAAGCATTGGCAAAGCCATTAGGTCTCACCTATGCAAGAGCTATTGCTTTGCCAATGTGTTTCAGCCATGTAGTATGCCAGCCTCGCTAATGTTCAACATGGCTAAAAGTTAATGGTGAAGAGTGCAGTGGTGTAGAGTGGAGTAGAGTGGCAAAGAGCGGACTAGAGCAGCGGAGAGCAGAGAGTGGCGGAGAGCAGAGAGAGTGGCGAAGAGTAGAGCGGCGAAGAGCAGAGTGGCGAAGAGCAGAGTAGAGAGGTGACAAGAGGAGTAGAGTCACAAAGAGTAGAGCAGAGAGACGGGGCCTGGAGAGGAGTCGCGTGGACTGACTGCAGTGGTGTGGAATGGAGTAGAGTGGAATATAAAGTGTTGTGGAGTGTCGTAAAGTGGAGTGTCAGATTAGAGTGGTGTGGAGTAGAGTCTTAGAGTGGAGAAGCCTAAAGAGGCACAGAATGTTGCAGAGTCAAAAGTCGCAGAGTGGAGGGGCGTAGAGTGGAGCAGCAGAGAGTGGAGGGGCATAGAGTGAGTACAGTGGCATAGAGTGGAGGAAAGTGGCGCAGAGTAGAGTGGCGTAGAGTGGAGTAAAGTGGCATGGAGTGTCAGAGAGGCATAGAGTGGCCTAGAGTGAAGTGGCATAGAGTGGCGAACAGTGGAGTGGAGTGTCATGTCAGAGACTAGAGTGGAGTATAGTGCAGTGGCTTACAGTGGAGTATGCATGGTGTGTTTAGCGCACTGCCATTACAGACAACACATTTTCAATTGAGTTGACCAATACATCTACACATACAGTTTTACTGATAAAACTATGCAGCGCACAAACAATCATGTGTGGAAATGACATCATCTAGTGTATTGATTTGTTTTGATTGGATTAAAATATTTGTTTCCACATTTCAGAATTACAAACAAATATGCTTTACTTGTGATTTCCTAATTCTGCTACATTCTGAAATATGTGCACAGTTCATTTACAGACATTTAAATGTTGCTGTGTGCTTGCAAAAATAACCTCTTTCCCAGTACCAGGGGTGGCTCCTCCACAAGAGAGGAGGAGCGTCGCCCCACCTGCTGTGAGCACAGCAGGCACAAACAAATAAATAAAATGGCATGGCAATGCCGTTTTAGTGCCATGCCATTTTATTTTGCACCAGCTTGCACCCGCTTTGCCTAGTGTGAGGGCGAGCCTGAATTCTGCGATTGCAGGATGGCAGCTGCCCCTGCAGCATGTCTTAAGACGGCCAGCCCGACACACGCACTGTAGACCCAGCAATCCCATGGCTGTAAAACAGTCGGGGATTGCTGGCACAGGCCTCCAGCCTCAAAATGAGTGCTGGGTTAGCCTGCTCCCACCAATCCTGGAGCTGCTCTCATGCTGAAAACAGCATTACAGCAGCTGCAGGATTGGTTGGATTGGTGTTCCACTGGGCAGGAAGGAAGTCCTTCCATTCCTGCTCGTGGACGCCAGGGGAGTAGTGCCGCACCAGGGGAACCGAATGTATGGTGAGTTTGGTGCCACCGCGCCCCACCATACTTTAATATTGCTTGCGGCCACTGTCCAGTGCCAGGCAAGATTGTGACATAAATCCTCTCACTTTGAAGTCAGAGAAAGAAAAGTAAACACCAAGCTCCCTTGGGAGACAGAGCCTGACATATGACCTCTTTCTTTTAATACACAGCAAATGTGATGAGATAAGACCAAAATGTAAAGGTCTGTATACAGAAAGTGAGGACTCGTGGAAGAATACAAGGAACTCAGGTGAACAGGTTTTGCTCCATGGGAGGGACAAAGACATGCTGGACAGCCTAAAACAAATAATGCCAGCAAATAGAAACCCATAAAAAGTGAGTTACAAAACCACTGGTAAACAATAGGCGAAATATATTCCCAGGAAGCTTTCAGAATGCCCACAAGACGTTTTATCACAACCAGGCAGCTATGCTGTTTGGAAGTCTTCAACCTAACCAGGGATTTCAATAGGAGATGTGCACGATGCAGTTACGAATAGTAAGTAAGTAAGTAAAACATTTCTAAAGCGCAACGTATGCCGAGGCGTCTTGACGCTGAAGGAAACACGTCCTTCATCTAGGCATAGAAGGAATTACTTTTGCTTGGGGGGGTGGGGAGAGGAACAAGGTTTTGAGCAGCTTCCTAAAAGAAAGTCTGTTGGATTGCAATCTAATTGGGGCTGGTAATGCATTCCAAAGTTTCGCTGCCCAATAGGATAGGCTTCTGCCACCCCACTTAGCGCTTCTAATCCTAGGGATATGGACAAAACCAGCATTGGCAGACCTTAGGTCCCGAGGCGGGATGTACCAAGAAAAGTATTTCTGGAGGTCAGGAGGCCCACCCCCATACAGCATTTTATGCACCAAACATAGTGCCTTAAACTTAATCCTTTCCTGGACAGGCAGCCAGTGAAGGTCCCTAATGCTGTTGGATATGGGGACAAATTTGGGAATTTTCAGCAGCACCAGGGCTGCAGCATTTTGTAGAGACTGTAGTTTTAGTTGCAAGCGTTTATCAATCCCCAAGAAAAGGGCATTGTAATAGTATATTCTAGAAAGGATCAGGGCGACTATCACGGTTCTTTTCAGCCCTTGTGGGATAAATGGAAAGATCTTTCTCAGAATTCTTAAAAGGAAAAAACAAGAGGATGTGATGTGATTGATCTGTTCAGAGAAACGGAGTTGATCATCGAACAGTACGCCAAGATTCCTAGCTTTGTTAACCGGGTCAGACCGTGGACCCGCGTCAGCAGGCCACCAGGGGTCATTCCAAAAGGGGGAGCCATTCCCAAACACAATCACCTCCGTTTTGTCTGTGTTTAACTTGAGGTAATTTTCGCACATCCACCTAATGATGTGCGCCAGACAGTTATGAAACTGACTTGCCACCAAGTCTGCATTAGATGTTCTAGATATAACTATCTGCGTATTATCTGCATAGGATACCACCGAAAAACCATAGGCTCGAATGAGTTTAGCTAAAGGGGCGACGTAGATATTGAATAAAGTGGGGGACAGCGCTGACCTCTGAGGAACTCCACAAGGTAGAGAAAACTTGTCAGAGGTAAGATTTCCATAAGTCACCTTCTGCTCTCTATGGGAGAGAAAGGAGGTGAGCAGGGTTAAGGCAACTCCTTTCATTCCTACTGTCTCTAGCCGCTGCGTTAGCACCTGATGGTTGACTGTGTCAAAAGCGGCAGAGAGATCAGGTAGGATAAGTACAGCTTTCCCACCACTATCCAACTGCGTACGGATTTCCTCGGTGGCCGTAACTAATGCTGATTCCGTGGAGTGATTAGGTCTGAAACCATCATGCGAGGTATCAAGGAGATCGTTAGATTCAAGATAAGCAGGTCTTCATTCATGGCCCTTTCCAAGATTTTAGTAGGAAGTGGTAAGCATGATATAGGTCGATAGTTCTTAGCCTCTGTAGGGTCTAAGGAAGGTTTTTTTAGTATAGGACGTATACAAGCTTTCTTCCAAGATGTCGGAAAGGTACCTGAAGTGAGTATCTTATTTAGAAGGGGAACTAAGTATGTGATGACAGTATCTGATACCATGTGTAAAACAAAAGGAGGACAGGGATCTGTGGGGAACCTGACTTGATAGTTAAAAGTATTTCACTTACTCTCTCGCAAGATAGAGTAGATAAGCTTGTCAATTCATTATTAGTTTGATTGTGATGGGCAATGCTCAGTGGTGGCAGACCTGTAGCTGAGGTGAATGTGTGCCCCAAGAGCTCCCTGTAAACTGATCAGGGGAAAAGTGTTTTCCATGCTGAAACTTAGTCAGAGTTGTGACTGTTTTAAAAAGTTCGCTAGTTGAGTTTTTTGCTGCCCCGATTTTCATTGAGTAGGTGGTTTTTGTGGCTTTAATCACCGCTTTATAGTCTTCTAGGGCTAGCCTGTACTTGTGTTAGCCCATTTCACAGTAATCCTGCCTCCAGGTACGTTCTAGCCTTCTACATTTAGACTTGATAGTCCTAAATTCAGCAGAGTACCAGGGGGCTGAAGGTTTTTTCCTACGATATTTAATAATTTTCTCTGGGGCTAAAAGTGCAACCGCAGAGCTGATCCAGATGTTGAAGTTGTCTGCGGCGATATGGTTGTCCTGATCTAGTAAGGGGCTGTATCTGTGTAAAGCCACCTCTGTTTTATTTGTTTTACGCCACAGACGAATTTTAATAGCGGGGGAATTGTTGGAAAAAGATGCTTCTATAACTGGAAGGGTAAGTTTGAAGATGATGGCACTATGATCAGTCCAAGCAAGAGGGAGACCTTTAGCCAGAGTAATGTCAGTATTATTAGTGAAGATCCCATTCAATGTGTGGCTGGCCTTATGAGTGGGCTCTGTTATGATCTGTTTTAATCCAAAACAACCCAGGCAGTCCACCAGATAAATGGTTTCAGCTTTATTGTGGCAGTCAAGATGAAAGTTGAAATCTCCCAGTAAGGGAGTCAACACAGGACTCCATGAAAGTTTGAGCGGATTGTATGAATGGAACCCTAGAGCCTGGCGGGCGATATATTAACGCCCCAGAAAAGGTGCTCACATTACTAAAATTATAAGTAAACAGTAGGGCTGGACCAAGTTTCTGTTAGAAACACCAGATCGGGGCTGAATGTCTGCATAAAGTTAGCAAATTCCTATTTATGTTTAATTTGGGATCTGGTATTTAGTAACACACAAGTTAGGACTTGGTGTGTAGCTTTAGGAGAGGCATTAGCTGCCGGTGTAACTTCAGAGAGTGCGGCCTCTATAAAGTTAAGCTTGGGACCGAAAGGACAGTCCGAACAAGTAAATGAATTATCACTATTACAAACAAAAGAGGGAGAACTGCATCGCTCACCCTTATTGAGTGCTAGCAGTTGTTCCCTGGAATAGAAATGGGGGGAGAAAAAGCCAGGGGTCCTGACGCATTCCGGACGCGGATGGGCTTGCCTTTGGCACGTCCGATGCGTGGTCGCATCAGAGTGCGCATTTATGCGTTAGTACTCTGAACAACTAGAGCGCCTATCAAGAAAATGGCGGACCCGCTCTTACATACAGGCACCGCCGGCAGCACACCGTGACCAAAGCGCACAAAGCGAAGAGCATCCTTTCTAATAGCTTCAGGTAAGAATTAAAACAGAAAAAAACATTCAAGTAAAGTAGTAAATCTTAAAAAACATTAAAATAGTAAATCTTTCTGGAAATCAGATATCTCAATGTATAGCAAAGTTTCCCCCCGTTTAAACGAAGCACACGCTGCGCGGTCGCGTCAGCGTGTGCATTTATGTGTTAGTCCTCTGAACAACTAGAGCGCTGACCAAGAAAAGAGAATACCATAGTACATAAAACATTCAAACAAATAAAGACAGGAAAATGCAGGATAAACAACCTCCTAATACTGTGGTTGAGCACCTCGGTCGGGGAATAGCATAATTTTAATGTTGGCAGACTGTCTGTAGCTGGGGCTATACACTTCAAGCCTTCTCCGTGGAGGTCCTCTGTGGGACTGTGGACCCTTTCAGTTGGAAAGCATGAAATATCCTGATGACGGCACTGCTCCTGTTGCATCTCTTGGGAACTGTTTGAAAATGTATGACTAGAACCTGCAGGTAAGATTCCAGTCTTTGAGGCATGGTTTATAGGAATAAATTGTGTTCAATAGTCCAAGAGGATCAGGTCCACCTTCTTGTCAGCAGGTTTCCTATGATGTTCATTGGGGTGGTTTAAGTTCCTTTCATAGCAGTAGTCTTATTAAATATCACAGAGTATTACTTCTCAAACAGTAGATGGCTGCCAAATTTCTGTACCTGTACTAACCTCTGCGGACATGAAAAACAACATTACTGCTCTTAATGCAGAGATACTTCACTCACGTTGGTTAACAAAGGGAAATAATCAGAGAGGAAAAGAAACGCTGCAGTGTGTTTGTGTTCATTTCTACCTTATGTCTTTAGGTCTGTGAGACACCTCGGCTGGCTAGTAGCTGTTCCTGTTTTCAATGACTTTCAGTCACACTGTAATTCTGCCAGCACACTCTACCCTTAACTCGCCTCGTGATAGATAGCCCATTGGTGAGGGAAGGGACATATAGGCGACAAATAGCTCCTGCTCCCAATACATCCAAGATTGTCAATAACATAGTTGGTAGAATTATATAACCGCAGTACCTTGGATAAAAAAGAAAAAACACTGCCCTTGAAAAGAACATGACAGAAAGGGGCGGGAGGTAGAGGCGTGGGTAGTAGGCAGGACGAGGGCAGTAGTAAATGCTGGAGGGGGAGCAGGGAACAATGAGAAGTGTGGGGAGCAACATGGAGGAAGCAGGGAGCGAAGCAAATGGAGAGAGGTGGGAAGCAAACAGACAAGAAAGAGCACAACATGGAGCTGAGTGGGAAGAAAAACATAGGCGAAAAAGCAATGGGTTGGGGAGAAGCACTCAAAGGTCAGTGGATTCAATAGGGGAACATGGGGGAAGCACATGAGCAACGAAACAGCAACACTAGAGTGGTGGAATGGGGGAGTACACAAGTGAGATAAATGAAACACATGCACTCTTGTAGAGTACATAAACAAAAAAAACTAAAGAAGTAGCACCTGAAAAATGGAGCAATGGAAGGACACAGTAATGCATCAATGTTCCAGGGGAGGGACAGACACAAGAAGAGGAAGAAAACCCCTCTCAAACGAAGAGGAAGAAGCAACAAATGAAAGGAAGAAGCAAACAAATGAAAAGTGACATTGAGAGCCAATCAACGATGGGTAAAGGGCATGCTCTAAGCTCCCTGTAAGCTAACAATACATCTTGCACAGACAGCAAATGCGCTGTCCTAGGAAAGACCTAAAACTGGAAACTGCATTTGTAAAACATGTTTTCAGATATACAACACCGACTGGTTGACTGCATTATCTTCACAAGTACAACTCTATAAGCTACCCTTTAATTGCCACATAAAAGCCTACTTATATTTTTGTGTTACACAATAGACTAAAATAATTACGATAAAACGTGTGTAAAATGTTGTTACATGCATGATGCTTATATCCAGATGAAACTCTACACAATTAGCATATTTAGCATTCCAAAGTCACACCATGTGCATTTGTCTTTATCTAACTTGCGCTGTATTCCTCCTCCACAGAAGTGTCAGCTTAGCCATTTTTAGGTCGAGCCTAGCGCAGCGCGCATGCGTTGCTCTGCGAGACTTTTTGTAAGGGCTTTCGAAAATGGCACCAGACGCTCGCACACGCTCCGCACACACTCGTGCGTGTGCTTAACTGCTATTGGCGTTTGCATGCGTCTTCTTTACAAAGGCAGCATGCGATTAGTCCAAGGCGGGCGCATGTCCCACCTTCCTTAACAAATGTACCCGCCCATTGCATATTGCTTGCGGTTACGCGCAGCAGCAGCATGTGTTTAGAATTAGTGGTTTTGCTTTGCTGCCGCGCTCGGTCGCTCGCCCCCGCTCCTCTCGCGTGTTTTAGTATTTTTGCCGGCCCTTTTTGCTTCCTGCACGAGTCTAGCGCGTTCGCTTTGCTATCGCGCTCGTTCGCCCTCGCTCGCCCTCGCTCCTCTCTTGCATGGTTTACTATTTTCGCAGCTACAAGGCAAAACACATAAGTTTTCTTTAAGATAGTACAGCGCTTTAATAGCATCGCGCTCGCTCTCTGTCTCGCTCATTGGTTCGCCCCTGCTCCTCTTTTGCATATTTTCGCCGCTACAAGAGAAAACACACAAGTCTTCTTTAAGATAGTACAGCGCTTTAATAGCATCGCACTTGCTCGCCCTCGGTTTTCTTTTGCATCCTCTTTTTTCCAAAAACACGCAACACAGGTCCCATGAGGGCGTTCGCTTTGCTATCTCGCTCCTTTGCTCGCCCCCGCTCCTGTTTTCCGTGTTTTACTATTTTCGCCACCACGAGTCAAAATACCTAAAATTTCTAAACATTATACAATATACTGCAGGGGCCGCATTTATACGGAGGGGGGAATGTACGGAGTCTTAGTAAAAAAATACAAAAAAAAAAAACACGCAGAACAGGTGACATAACGGATATAAGTATTGTTTTTATATGTTTTAATATTTTCGCCGCCACAACTCAAAACACATCAGTCTTCTTTCTGATAGTACAGTGCTTGATATAGCATCACGCTTCCTCGCCCTCGGTTTTGTTTTGCATCATATTTTTTCAAACAACACACAAAACCGGTCCCAGGAGGGCGTTCGCTTTGCTGTCTCGCCCCTTCGATAGCCCCCACTCCTCTCTTCTGTGTTTCCCTATTTTTGCCGCCACAACTTAGAACACCTAAGTTTTCTTTAAAATAGCACAGCGCTTCATATAGCATGGCACTTGCTCCGCCCTTCCTTTTTGTTTTGCGATCTTTTTTTAAAGTAATACGCACAACAGGTCACATGCAGTATAAAAGTATTGCTTTCACACGCATTGTACATAAACACACGCAAAAAAACAGGCCCCATGAGGCTCCTTTGATAAGTGGCAGCAACATGTGTTTACTATTTTCTCACTGTTGGCATCTCTTCTATGTCACAGAACTCTCCCCTTCCCATCCTCGCTAAAATGCTATTACAAAACCAGTAGGTTGCATTTACAACTGTACGCCTACACATACAAACTTTTTGCTTTCCGTCTATTTCCTATAACAAATACGCCAATAGGTATCGAATTCTAACCTTACAAATATTCAGCCATGCAACACTTTATATTACTGCACATAAAAATAGATGCTACCTAACTACACACTTACAACATACCAAAAGCGAGACCTATTGGCTATGCCAATGCTTGTTTATGATAGTTTTTATCTCGTGGAAGGCTTCAGCTAAATGACTGGATAATTTGAACCATCCAGATGTACCTATGTAACGCGCTATGTACACAGCTACTTCAGTGCCCTGGAGTTTTTGAAGAAATTTGTTTTTTCTTTGCCGGATCTCATTATTTGAAGATACTTTTCTACACTGCATCTGACTTAGACTTCTTAATTACGTTTCTTAAAATCTTTCATACATTGCAACACACAAATAAACTGCTAAAGAGAAAGATTTTTCAGTATTTCTAGATTTACCCAGTCTTCGAATAAATGGAAGTCTTTGGAACACCAGTTCACATACCGTTGGTTGGTTCAGGAAATAGATACCCGAAGGGAGCGTCCATTCTGTGATTTTAGGTATATAAAGTAAACCACTCTCGCCTCTAAACAATTTTCATTCTTTCTGAAGATCCAGTTTTGCAAACTGGTCACATTTCACTGCAGACATTACTAATGTCATAATACTGATCAATGTAATGAGTCCGGGGAAGGAGAAAACAGCCTGCTACAAGGAAGGAGGTCTCTGAGCATTTCATGTACTTAGAATAAGGCCTTTAATTCCAGTCCAGCTGCACTTCCGTGGTTTGCACACGAGCAGTTAGAGCAAATGTCTGATCCCACTGTGGGCTCAGTAGGCTGTGACATCTTTAACAGCACACACTAGAGGCTTAAGATACTTCCACAGTAAAGAAGAAGTAGCTAGAATCCGCTCATCTTGCACGACTGGTGAAACATTTTACACCACCCACCAAAAAGTCAAACATGGTGCAGTGCAGCCTGGCTCGCTTCTTATGAATATACAATAGATTTGGAATAAATGAAGTCTTGTGTCACTGAAGCCAAACTAAGAGACAAGAATGAGAGGGGGAGACAAAAAAAAAGAAACCATAGCAAGTTATCCAAGACATTTTCCAGGAAGATTAAACAAAAAACACATTGCTAATGGTTTGTGCAGCTATGGCAGTTCCAAAGGAACAAACGTCTGAAAAAAAAGTCGAATCATTAGGAAGCTTTCAAATGTAATGTCCACTAGCGTCGATAACTCTGATTAGAAGACATTGTTGGTTGGTAAAACCCTTTTACTAAAAAGCAATACAATTCGTGACTCCAGTAGGGAATAAAGTTCCCACAAGAGTGCATGGCACAGTAAGGGAAGCACCACTTGGAGCTAGTGTGGGTGGGGAAAGTGAGAAAAGATGGGGAGGTAGTTAGCGGTCCTGCATTTCAGATTGTCTGTTGGCATTCAAAAGACTTCCTCCAAGCCCTACTTGCCTTTCGGAATGAGAGAGGAATCATCAGATTTCCAGACTTTACTTTAGACTGGTCAGCTTTTGGTCAACAGGTACGTGAGGTCCACAAACTAATTATTTGTGCATCGTTTTAATTGTGTTAAGGGGTGTTATGCACAGGTGAATTCACTCATCTCTGTGGTTCAAAATAGCAGCACAGTCATGCAAATTGCCTTGTTGCTCTCATTCACATTATCATTGATAGTAGTGTTAAGAATGGCGTGAAACAAACCGGCCAATTAGAAAACAAGCGGGCAGCACAATTATTCAGCAGGTAACAATCATGGGAAAATCTATGTAGGGATTTCAGGTCTGCCACAATAATCCTTTGGGGACTAGGTTAAATCATGGAGAATACATCTGTAGGTTGTGCAGATAAAAAAGCAATATAAGATGGCGGCTTTAATGACAGCTCTACCAATTATGGAGAAGTTAAGTTTTCAACAAATTGTGTAGCAAGATAATGCTTCAGTAAGGCACTGCAAATGGGGCTAAAGCTTAAATAATCTACTGTGGATAAGGTAAAATACTAATAATGTAGCGAGGGTGCAGGTAAGGCTCTAGTAATTTACTGATGGAACTAAAGCTGAAATAATTTGCTGTTGATGGGGATAGAGGTTCTAAAACATATTGCACGATGGCCCTCGCCTCAGTAACATACTTTGGTTACCAGTGAAACAATATTGAACTGGGGGCATGGCGAAGCTTCAAACCACTTTGGGTGAACGGTAATAAAGAACTATGAAGGGCAATAAAGAACTAGGGATGGGATTTTAGCTCAAATTCCACAAGTGTGGTTTGTGGATAAAGTGTAACTTCCAACATCCAATTGTGATTGTTGCGATAATGTATTGTTGTTAGGAGCAAACAAGATTAACTCAAGTGTGGGTATCTAGTGTTATAATTAAAACTAGCATCAAGATGGGGAGGAAGGGCAGCACAAAGCAAAGCTTTTCTACAAAATACAGGAGAGCAAGGGTGAAGAGATAGCAGCAGCGGTTGCGCCTCTCCAGCTCATTGAGGCGCTCTATGAAGCACAGAGGATACCGCAGGCAGGGGATGCAGCTGAAGGTGCGGCTAGTACGGAAACGCTGCTGGAAGTTGTACTCCAAGGCTCCCCAGAGCCCGGGTCTCCTCTGGGCCACAGTGAGCGGAGCCCGGACTGTCTGCAGGCGGCTACAGTCCTGCTCCAGCATAGTCTCCTGTAGCTTGAGAATTTCCCACTTCATCATTGGGGTCTTCTGGCGGCAAATGGGGCACTTTACGCGGCCTATATCTGCCTGGCCACTCTGATCCATGATGGCCTTCACGCAGCTGTCGCACACCACATGATGGCAGTTCAGCAGTGCCTGGCGACATCGTCCTGTGTCAAACTGTTCAGTGCAGATGGGACACTCCTCCTGGTGCTCAGCCTCCTCATCTTCCACAGAGAGGATGGAGGCCTCTGCCATTTGCTGGTCTGTTAACACTTCCATGCACTCTGCCACAAAGGTATTGGTTGTAGGGCAGGCTTCTTTATGATGCAAAAGAAACGAGTGTCCACCAGGGAGCCTATGCTCTTCAGGATAAGGGCACTGGTCTCCAATGGGAACTCTTGCTTCCATAGATGGGTCTAGCACAGTTGCCAGTGTTCTTTTTTGGAGAGTTGGGCACGGCACAGGAAATGGTTCTGCTTCAGCATATGCATGTAGTAGAGTAGCATTTTTCCCCGAGTTGGAAGATAAACCCAGTGCAGGAGATGATGCTTTTTCTCCTATTGGTGGGCACATTACAGCTGGAGGCACCCTTTGTTCCATAGGTGAGCACAATATTCTAGAGGATGCTCCTTCTTCAAGACCACGGCACTCCCTGGATACAGTTAGCACACAAGATGGTGAACTTTTCTTCATAGATTGACACAGTGAACCATACATTGCTCCTTGCTCTAGAGCTAGACATGGATTGCCTGAGGGTTCTCCACTTTCCTGATGGAGGCATGTTACACTAGAGAGTGTGCTTTCATCGACAACCTGGGGCAATGCATCACGTGATCTCAGGTCCAGAAGTGGGCACAGTTCCACAGGGAGCTGTGTTTGATCCGATGTAGCCTTGCTGCTGCTCTTCCTATCACTGATACAAATATCAGTGACCTTATGCTTCTCCTCCAATGTCAGGTGCCCGTCTCCAGGTTCTGAAGAGCAGTTCCCTGTTGATGGCAATTTCCCCAACAAAGGTTCTGCGGCTTTGTCCTGTTCATCGTTGCACACAACTACAAAATGGCTGCCATCTCCTGAGGAAAGGGAATGAGTGGTAGCATCTCGGAGCCCTGCTCCAAATGGGGTTGTTCTACACCATTTGGCGGGTGCTTTCCTAGGACTTGCAGCAGGGAAATCGGGAACACCTGCAGTGGTCTTCCAAGATGGTGGATCAATATCCGCTCCTTTTCCTGCTGAGCCACAGAGATCCACCACTTTCCCCGCTTGCTCCAGCATCTTCTTGCCTGGATCTGGCACTACTTTCTCCTTCGCCTCTGCAGCTCACAACAGCCCACATGTGGCTTATGAATAGAGTGCACGGGTGCAGTTAGTGGAGATGGTGGTGCTCGACTCCCAGACACGTGCCAGCATCTGTACCCAGTCCCAGACGAACACGGTCCTCCTTGTTAATAGAACTTAATTTCAAATCCTCATTGAATGTCAACAACCACACAGAAAGAGTCAGCGGTTCCCATGTAAAGTCTCGTAGCACCAGTGCAAGCAAGCTCGATCACAATTTACAAATCTCCTTCCGGATCTCATCTTTGAGGCTCCACGTTAAGGGCGTTTTAGCACATATGCCGCGATTACTGGGTGTGCCAGTTCTGATTAAGACCAGGGCAGTATAACATTACGAAATGCAAGCCAGGAGTCCTTGCCTTCTTATGTCCAGCTCTGTGTCTCTCGTGACGTCTTTCTCTGGTTACTCTCTGACGCATACGGCGCCAGGGCTCCAGTGCCGCTTACCTTTGGTTCAGCAGAAAAAAAGACGCGTTTGGAGTCCTGAGGCGCAGATCCCACGATTCGGCCTCACACCGCCGGCGCTGATCAGCACTGGTTTATTTGTGTGTACCGATTCCCCGGATGCTTTGCTCTCACGGTTGTCTACTCACTCTGACAGTCACGACAGAAAGAAGTCAAGGCGCAGAGCTGCCCCAGAAGCAACTGGACAAAAGCTATTCACTGTGAAAGAGGTCCAGCCGCTCTCGCCTTACTGAACCGGCCCAGCCACCGAATCTTGCCAAATCCGCACTCCTCCAATCAGTGTGCCTGGCTGGAGGGCGAGGCTGGGCTCGCGCAGGTGTTTCCCAGCAGACCGGTTGGCTCCAGTTAATGCTATGAGGCTGCACTGAATGCACCTCTTCCGCCCGTGCCCTGCTTATCTCTCAGCAGCCTGTTTGCAGCACAAACAGCATTCCATGCAGTCTAAGCATGAAACCAGACAGGTTTACCGCGTTACCAGTCGTCAATTTTTCTTTAACAAAGCAATGGATTCTGGGAGATGTAAGCTTAAATCCATTGCGCCAAGACTAAATTAGTAGAGAACAACCATGGTTTGTGGAAAAAGGTCGGGATGGAAACCTGGTGTCTCCTTGAAAGGGGGTGCGGGTGCATCTGCACTCATGTACACAGCACATACTACAAACTGAATTACCTATTGCTGGTCATTGGCTAATACTGAAAAATGTAATAATAGCAAAAAGTCAGCCCTAACGCTATTCCCACACTCGCCTCAAAGCCTTCATTTATCTCTATCTCCAACCCTAACCCTCCCTCAATCCCTGCCACTAACTCACTCTCTACAGCTACACACACCTTTATCTCTACACTGACCTCGACCTGGACACCGAGATCTACGCATACTTTTTATGTGTACAGCTGCACCTGTCTCTTCCAATACACCTACCGCTATCTATACCTACCTCTATTTGTATGTAATATTTATATAAAATAATCTCCTCACACGCAGTAAAGTATCAATGTAGGTTTAATGTAGAAATACACCTCATCCATAAACAGCTGAGATCAACTGACCACAGCACACATCCAACAGCCACAGAACCTTCTTCATGAACATTCTTAACTCCACTCATCTGCCTGTGATTCTGCTCCTAGAAACCCATGCAGGAGACACCACACATCTTCCTTCTTAACATTTAAATGGATACTACAAATCAACATAGACCCTAAACCAAACTGGGCTTGTGGTAGCAGTTCACAAACAACAAGACTACTCCAACATCCTTTATACAGTGACAAAATCTTTAAGATAACGTGGTGGCACTTTCCTACGATAACTCACTCTAACATCACCATACCGATCACTTTAAGATCCCCCATCGGAACTTGCAGTCACACCCTGTCCCTTGTTCCTGATATGCATTTTTCTACGTTCTTCTACACCACCATCACTTATTTTCTCACCACTCATGCTCCCTTGTTCTCCCATTCTTTTTCCCAAAACCACAACCTTGTTCTTGTTCCAAATTTTGCCATCAGCTGTTTTCACAGCATTACTACCTTTTGTGCTTTAGTGAACTTTGACCATATCGTACATCCTACAAGTGCTTTAATTTTAACCACATCACCTACTTTGACCCCAACCTTACAGACATTTTTCCTTCAGTCAAAATCCTCTTTTCGCTTGACGATGATTTTCTCTTCTCGACTTCTCCAACTTGTTGGACCATTGTACTTTATGCCTTTGTCCCAATCCATCCACCCTGGACACAAACAAGTGTTAGGCGCTCTTCCCTTAAATAACTCAAACTGGCTCTTTCCTGTGGTCATGTGCGGTATGCAGTTATCCTCTCCTGTAACTCTTTTCTCCAATCTAGACAGTACACCCTGGCTAACTGTAAACTCTCTTTAATGTACTTGTTGAATCTCTCAATGGCACCATTTGTTTCCGGATGATAAATGGCACATTTCTTGTGGTTAACGCCATTAGTCTTCAGGTGATTTTCCATTTCCATTGAGCAAAATTGGGGTCCATTGTCAGACAAAATACTAACTGGAAAACTCTCTTTTTTTAACACACTCTCCATGAACTTTATTATGCTTGAAGATGTGATATCCCTTACATAAACTACTTCTACCCACCTCTAGTAAATATCCAGCGATACAATAAGATAAGGTGTGGCGTGCTCACCCTGCAATGGACCCACAATGTCAATGGACACCTCTTCCCATGGCTCACTAGGTAAATCTCTACAAACAATGGGAATGTGATGAGTTTTAAGCACTTTATCACTGCATGAACATTCCACACACTCCCTAACAGCTCGCTCAATCGCCACATCCATTCCTGGCCACCAAAAATGTGCTCTCAAACTTTCTTTTGTTTTTACTATTCCCAGATGACCGATATGTGTTTGCTTTCTAGGTTTTTCCCTCAATTTTCCAGGTGGAATCAATCTAGTTCCCCGCAGAAGCAAATCACGGTCTACCGACAACTCATCCTTGATCAGATTCCACACTCTCTCAAGATCTCTAAACCTTCCATGACCTATAGCACATATCATCTCTTTCAAGACTTCATCCCTTTGTAGTTTTACTTTCCACTCTTCTTCTGTTATGACACCCAGACTTGTTTCACACACATCCTGTGTTACATCACACACAGCTTCCTCCAACTCTCTGTCCTCATCCTGAATGTCACCAGTTTGCTCCACATCCACCAGTCTAGACAAGCAATCTGCACTAACATTCTGTATGCCTGGGATATACTCCTCCACAAAATTAAATTCCTGTAATGCAATAATCCATCTCCGAATCCTCGCTGAAATGCAATCCAACCCCTTCTTTTTGAACACCTCCACAAATGGCTTATGCTCTGAAAGTACTACAAATTTTGTTCCCCAAATGAAATTCTTAAACTTTCTAAGGGCCCAAAATATTGCCAGCGTCTCTCTTTCTATCACTGAATAGTTTTTCTCAGAAACATTCAATGTTTCGAGGCACACGCTATCAGTCTTTCCTGCCCTTTACTCCTCTGGGTCAAAACCGTTTCCAAACCTTTAGCACTAGCATCCATCAGGATGTATGTTTCCTCGTTTGGTATAAACGCCTGTAAACATGGTGCCTCTTTGAACTCCTCCTTGATTGCTCTGAACTTCGAACCACATACTTCACTCTACACAAACTCCTTGCTTTTTTTTAACAAACCTCTCAAATGTACTGATTTCCCTGCCAAGTTCCTTATGTTCTTCTCAATAATACTCCGCCATACCTAAAAACGAACTTAACTCCTCCTTAGACTGTGGTATTTTCAACTTAGTTATGGTGTCCACCAACTCCTGTTTGGGCTTCACACCTGCACCCGAGATCGGATGCCCAAGATATTCCACCTCGACTTTGCCAAAATGACATTTGCTCCTTTTGAGAGTAAGACTTACCTCCTTCAACCTCTCCAACACCTTACACACATTGTCATTTTATTCCTTTACAGTGCTACCAAAAATTAGCACATCATCTTGGTAGCACTTTTCTCCGACCACATTCTTTAGAACCTCACCCATAATGCGTTGAAACACAGATGCCACTGACACAAGACCAAACGGCATTCTCCTGAATTTGTAGACACCCATGGGTGTTATGAATACCGTGAGATCCTGCGAGCTACCATCCAATTCCACTTGATGGTAGGCTGACGCTAAGTCCAATGTGGTGAAGACCTTCGCACCCCGAACATCAAAATTATCTCCTCAATATTGGGAATAGGGAACTTGTCCACCACAACCTCTTTGTTGAGTGCCCTCAGGTCCACACACAATCTTATGTCCTCATTGCCCTTCTTGGCCACTACAATGGTGCCAACCACACTGTAGCCTCAGCTTCCACTATGACCCCTGTCGCCTCCAACCTCTTAAGTTCAGCACCTAACTGATCCTGTAAAGCCAGTGAAATTCTCCTTATTTTAGCAGTAACAGGAATCACACCATCCTTCAACTTGATACTATGCTTGTAGTTCTTCAGACACCCCAAAGACTCCTTAAAAACCTCTGGAAACTGTGAAACTAAATCTGCATCACCCATGTGGATCTCTTCCACCTGTACCCGTGGCTCAGCATTAGGGTTAAGCACCACACCTAACAACCTCTGGTGTGGCTAACTCAATAAGTAGTCCTCTTTATTGGACACATATTTTGCCTGCTACAAACCATCCCCCTAACTCCAAACAACCTTCAAAATAACCAAGCATCCTGATAGGCTACCCCATACCCTTCTGAGTTCACATCCATGGAGTGCAGGGTATTCTTTCCCTCAAACTCTTGTACATAACACTCTCTGGAAATAATATTTAAATGAGAACAGAAGTCAAATGCATGAGAACTTTCACTCCATCTATTACCACATTCTCACTAGGGTGCTCGTCCCTTTTCATTATCCTGTTTACCTGGAACACAATTTCCTGTGAAACTTCCTTCATATTCCTCCTAAAAAATTTCTTGCGCCTGTTATGACAACACTTGCCCTTTCTTTCCACAGCCATTGCAAAAGACACTCAAGGCTGGGTACGAACTTGAGTTTGCTCTGTGACCACTATTGCCACACCTGAAACATTCTCCCATGAACTTTGTGCGCACCTCTTCCTCTTTTTCTTTGACCACCTCCTTCTTTTTTACCCGCACACCAACTCTTCCACCTTTTCACAGCTTGGCACATTCTTTTCTCTTCCAGAGCTCAACTCCGAGACACCTTTAACATGTGTTCCACTCTCTTAGTCACCATAATTACTTCCTCCAATGGTGGTTCGTCTTTCAATTACAACTCCTCCCTCATCTTGTCAGTCACACACCTTAGTACAAACTGATCACAAATTCTTTCCTCTGTCGCTCCAAACTTGCACATAGTGCCAACTTCCTTAAGCCCGTCTCATCCTTTCCTTGTTTACGCCTTCCAAAGTAATTCCTCTCCATAATCATGCTTACTCTGGGAAGATAGTGTCTGTCCATCTTTAATAGACATATTTCATACTCATTTAAATTTCTCTGTTCCTCCGCACACAAATCTGTAAGATTCTCCATGACCTCTTGTCCCTCACCCCCCAAACAATGGATTAAAAGCGCATGCCTCCTTTCTGCACTTAATGTTGGCACACACAACCTCGCATAGTGGTTGAACATCTTTTTCCACTTGCTCCATAATACACTTGGCTCATCTGGGCTACTTAAAAAAATGGGGGTGGCATAACATTTTGCATGATATACTTTTCTAAGGCACCCACAAAGTGCTACACCAGAAAATATGTTTCAGGCCTAAAATTACTACCACCGCAGTGCCACACTGAATACTATCCACCACCAACACTTCAAACAGCTGAATACACTCAATTGCCTTTTATGAAATAAAAGACTTAGGGGCACATGCATCAAAGGTTTTTGCGATCGCAAACGGTGCGATTCGCAAAAATCGGCCGTTTGCGACCGCAAATTGGCCTTTGGAGATGCATGAAAGTAGTTTCCTATGCGCAATTTAAGAATTCGCAATTATTTGCGAATTCCTAATTATGATTGCATTTAAGGAATCGCAATTTGCGATTCCTTAAATGCAATGCTAGAAGCACTTTCAAATAGCGATTTCGCTATTTGGGACCGCAAATTACAGACAAATCAAACTTGTCTGTAATTTGCAAAACTTTGAAAAATGCACTAAAATGCATTTTTTAAAGTTTTAGATTACACACACACATGCCCTTGGGGCATGTGTGTGCACAACATGGGTGCACATCACAATTTCAGGGGTGCAACAGGGTGTCCTTTGACACCCCTGCACCCTTGAATTGCATGCGCAATTTGCGAGTACCTATTGGTATTCGCAAATAGCGTCGCAATTTCCCATTCATTCCTATGGGCCTGTAGGCCCATAGGAATGAATGGGAAGCCATTCCTTATTTGCGACTCGCAATTTGCGACTCGCAATTTGCGAGTCGCAAATAAGGAATGTGAAGGAATCGCTATTATTATAGCGATTCCTACATGCATAGGCTTTTGCGATTCCTTAATTGCGATTCCTTAATAATCGCAATTAAGGAATCGCAAAAGCCTACCTTGATGCATGTGCCCCCTAGATGTCTGTCACAGACTCTCAGTACAAAAGCTTGCTCTGAACCCTTGAACTATGCAGAACTCCTCCCTTGCAGTGCTTGATAGAATAATACAAGAGGCACAATGACAGGCATAGGTGTGCCTGTCACCAAAATTATACTTTTCCCAAATGCTTCAAATATTTCAAACAAAAGTGCCTGTCTCCCAGGATGGCTAAGTCCGTTCTGGCACATGAGGTGCGCCAGTCACTGCTCCTTAGACTGGCAAAGCTTGATGGTGTGCCAGTCGCTACTCATTAGAACCAGTAAAGCTTGATGGTGTGCCAGTCACTGCTCATTAGAACCGGCAAAGCTTGAAGATGTGCCAACAACCGCTGCTCCACCTAACCGATCGGCAGCTTCTGTTCACCTCGCGCACCGATACCTTATATTCCCCGGTGCACAGACGTTGTTGGGGAGCACAGCTTGCCACTTAAATTGTATAATCCAACACTGTTGCTAGAAACGTGACGTTCTAGGCAACGCCTGATTACTTCCAATATGGCTGCCTTACATTGTTCCTGCGTTTACTTCTAAATACAATCGAGCCTATTACCACGCGCACCACGTCCTGGTTGCTGTGGCGGTTCCACGCAGCGCTTGGGCACAATTCCCTTCACCCTGAGTCTTGGAACGCACTACAAAATTTTCCAGCTATCGCAACAAGAATTTTAGATTCTATTAAGGACACGGAGGCGAGGATTATGCTTCTCATTTCTTTACTTACTCCATAGCAGCCAATGAAAAAACATTAAAGATTTGTAATAACTACATATCCCATGAGGCTTTGAACCACGCCTCCATTAACAGCCAATCAAACGTGTCCTGAATACACAAAATAGCAAGGCACCATGTTGACTACCTCTTTCTTTGCAATAAGCAGTCTGAAAAGTCCAATAACAAAAGCAACAGTTCTGACTCTCAACGGAGAGCAAATTCCAACGAGTCTCGGACGAGACAATTATCCACCAGGTACGCCAGCATCCTTGTTACGAAGAAAAGCAGATTCAACTCTGTTTGGAGTCCGTTCCTGAAATTAGAAACAAAGTTTGAAAACGTGGAACCACCAATATGGTATCAGGGTAGGGCAGAAAAAACACCATACATTTACTGTATCCTAAACAACATGACAGTTGTAAATCTTACCTGTCCCAATGGGTGGGATAATCCTCGCCTCCGTGTCCTTAATAGAATCTAAAATTCTTGTCGCGAAAGCAGGAAAAGTTTGTATTCTATGGCAGGACCGGAGGCTCAGATTATGCTGGTTCAAAGCTGACCAACAACTACAGAAGACACATGAGTAATAGGTTTATAATAGAATACTTTAAACATTGAATCCGAAGACCAATCCGCAGCTTTTAAAATATCTTCTAAACGCGAGCCCATAATAAACGCTTTAGAGGCCATAGCACCTCCATTGGAATGGGCACCGTACACAGAAATATCAATACCAGCCTCAGCCATTACCCATCTAACCCAACGTGCCAGAGTGGCCGCTGAAACTAGTCGAAAAGGTTTCTGGATTGCTAAAAGTAACTGACCCACAGGGTCCACTCTGTGAGCTAAAGTGCGATCTTCATACATTTTCAAGCATTTTAAAACACATAATATCTCATTATGAGGAAAAGCTGGATACTCAACTGAACGAGACATAGTCTTAGTCCTCCTGGAAATGATGAAAGATACACCTTGAGGAGAGAAAACCCTTCCTGCCAAATCTAGAGCATGAACATCAGACACTCTACGGCATGAAATAAGACACAACAACATCGTAAGTTTAGCAGATAGTTGTTTTAAAGATAAATCTTTATTATCCGGCCAAGATTCTAAAAGAGAAAAAACTTTTGATACATCCCATAAAGTAGTGTATCTGGGTCGTGGCGGACGCGCCACCCTGATGCCTTTTAGCAACTTACATACCAAGGGATGCATTCCCACTGGCTTACCATCAATGTGGTTATGTCCGGCCGATAAAGCCGACCTGAAATTGTTTACAGACCTATAAGACAGACCTGATTCTGCACATTCAGACAAAAAATGTAATACTTCCTTCAAATCCGATCCCACGGGATCCACCTGTCGTTGAAGGCACCAACCCATCCATCGCATCCAGGATGCAGAATATCGCTTGCGGTTGGAAGGAGCCCAAGCCTGTTGTATAAACTCGGCAGCCTCCGGGGGGCGTGGCTGACTGCCAAACATGGCGGCTGCTACTTAGCTGAGCTCCGTGCCCGGGCTCTAAAATCCTGACTTTGCACTAACACACGCCGCACGGAGGGGCTCCTTGCGGGGTGACCTGGAGAAGCTGGGCAGCACTGAAGATCGGACCTGCTTCCCGGCCCGCTACTGCACATACAGTGCGATCTCCGCGGCCCGGAGCCTGTGTGCCGGAGGGGAAACGGCGTAGGACCCGGAGCTGGGGACGCGCTGTGCCACTCTACGGCTGGTACTGACTGCGGCTTATCGAGGAGACAGACCGGAGATAATTGACGACGGGCCATGGGGGCCGGACCTGGTTGCTGTGTGCCATGAAGAGCGGACTGGAGCGAGGCGGTGAGTGTGCCCGCGCCCGGGAGGCGGGCCCTGGGGCTGCAGCTACGCGAGGCCCGGGGATGTGCTGTGGCCTGCAGCTGACGCGAATGGGCCCGCACACATGACAATGCGCAGTGTTGCAAGAGGGGCATAAGGAGCAACTGGCGGCGAGTGTAGACCTGGGACCGTATTACTGACGGGAAGAGGTCAGGGTAACTGCTGCGTCATCACACTGGTGGAGGGCCTACTCAGTGGAAGGCCTGGCTGTGAGGAGAGTCGGGTGGCCCCGCTACGATTGTGAGGAGGGGGCGCGGAGCGCAAAACTCACCTTGGGTGCATGCACTGGAGTACTGGGCACCCCTACATCACTGGTTGGCCCTACCAACGCCGTGTTTGTACTGTGAGAGACAACCCCTGCGAGCCCAGAAGACCTGTGGCGAGTTGGAGCGGGTCGCGCCTCTGGGCGAGATATCTAGGCAGAGAACCAATCCCACAGTGCCCATACCCGCAGAGGGCCACGGTGTGCATCGGTGCGAACGCAAACTGCTTACCTTCTATGCGCAGCAGCGACAGGCTGTGTGCCTCATTGGAGGGATCGCGACTGGTGGCCTGACGCCGGGGTGCCCCCCCCTCACGGGGTGCGACGCGGAGGCCCATCACTTTGCTGACCAGGCTGAGACGACGGCGATGGGCCGCCTTAAAGGAAAACAACAGGACCCTGTGCCCGGTGGACCACGGGTTGGAGCGAGCAGACTCTAGTGAAGCGTCACAGTCTCCCAGTTATATACCGCCTACAGCGGATGTGGTGCCCCTGGACAAACTGGATCTTATCCTTCAGGAGGTAAGGGACTCCAGGAAGGCCATCGAGCAGCAAATTGGTGCCCTGACGAGTGGTTTTACGCTGCTCAAAGCGGATCATGCCAAACTAGCTGATAAAGTGAAGGACCACACCGTGGCGCTGACGGAACTGTCTCCACAACAGGTCCAGAACACGACTCACATACAGCAGCTCCAGAAACAAGTCAATACCCTGATGGATCGAGTCGAAGACGCGGAAGGGAGGACGAGACGGAATAACGTACGCGTAATTGGCCTGCCAGAACGTTGTGAAGGGATGGATTCAGCCCGCTACATGGAGCAATGGTTCCGCGAACATGTCATGTCGGAGGGCCTCTCCGCCCACTACTACGTGGAACGAGCACATAGGATACCTACGGGTCCACCAAAACCGGGAGCCCCTCCGCGGCCTCTTATCGTCCGCCTATTAAATTATAGGGACCGTGATATGCTATTGCAAAAAGCAAGAGAACTGAAGCAGATACATTTTGAGAATAGCAGAATATCGCTCTATCCGGACTACACGCTTTTGGTGCAGAGACAGCGCTCCCCCTTCATGGCAGTCAAAAGGAAATTGAGAGACCTAAACCTAAAATACGCACTTCTCTTTCCGGCCCGCCTGAAAATTATCTATGAAGGCAAAACGCACTTTTTCGAGAGCCCAGAAGACGCTGAGGAATGGTTGGAGGTGATGGACCCTACAGTAGCTGGAGACAACGCCTCTCAAGGCACGCAACATAGCATCAGCCGAACGGCACTAACCGGGGCACGTCGGAGCAGGCGGGTCCGAGGGAACTCTAGACGGAACAATCCGACGTCACAGCAGTAACAGCAGGGCAAGGAACAGGCCCTTATAGCAGCCGCTACGCTCCGAGAGACTGCATTAATTGAGGACTCAGCCACTTCTGAGGATGAACTGCACAGGTCAGACTCCGAGGGAAGTGTGGCCCTGTTCCCCACTGTGACCCCGCAGACGGCGGATGGACTATTTGGCTGACCGCCGTGAGGACACTCGTACACAATGACTTGCTTCTACCTATGGCACAATATCCTTTTTGTTGAACCATGTTGCGGCGATGTGTGCATACATGTTTTCTTGAGCCCGGGCCCTTGCTCGGACTGAGCTTTACAGAATACCGGAGTGCGAATTGCACCCCATGGTTGGCGTTAGCGATGTCCCCCGAATTGCAAATGCTGTTGTTGTACAGGGCATAGTTTTGTTTGCCATGTTTGGCTACATGGTCCGGTATATTTTCCCGACCGGACCGAGTATTGGGATTTTTGGGAAGGGGTACAGTCCTAATTATTGGTTTACTATGAAGTGGCTTAACACTCACGCATATACGACACGACCTGACCACAGGATCACTTTAAGACCCCAATGCATGCACTCAGCCAATATAACATAATCACATGGAACGTGAGAGGTATGGGTTCGGTACAGAAACGCCATAGAATACATGCCCAATTGCAAAGGCGCAAAGCACACATAGTATATTTGCAAGAAACGCATCTGTTAGAGCAGGAGGCAGTGAGGCTCCGCAAGAAATGGAGGGGGCAGGTTTTCTCTACTAACTACTCTGGTTTTGCCCCTGGGGCCACTGTATGGATCAGACATGGTGTACCCTTTACAGTACTGGAACAACGAATAGACAAACAGGGACGATACGTTCTCCTGAGGGGGTCCCTGGATGGTCAACAGGTTGTGTTGGGCAGCACATATGCGCCGAATATAGAGCAAGAGGGTTTTTTAACTAACTTGAACTTAGCACTGATCGGGTGGGAGATGCATCCCTGGATTATCGGTGGGGATTGTAACACAATCATGGATGTTGTCCTAGACAGGTCCCATCCCCCTTTGAATGGCGCAGGCGTGATTAAGCAGGCGAAGGCACTCTGCAACTGGGCGGAGGGTTGGGCATTGTGCGATGTGTGGAGAATGCGTCACCCGACACATAGGGAATACTCGTTGTACTCCCCGGACCACATGCTACACACTAGGATAGATAGAATTTACTGCTCAAACACGATTGCGATGCAGGTCACATATGCTACGTATTTAGCAAAAACCTTATCGGATCATAATCCATTGGTGATGGCTGTCGCGTGGGGTAGGATACCCACCCCGGTCCCTACGTGGAGGCTATGGCCACAGCTGCTGGAGGACACAGTGTTCCGTACTGCCATGGCTGACACTATTACACAGTATTTTGTCGAAAATAGCAATACGGCTTCTAATAGTTTAATTGAGTGGGACGCTTTTAAGGCGGTCATACGCGGGAGGGCCATAGGCGCAACAGTGGGAGCGAGGCAGGAAGTGCATAGGGCCCTTACGGAAACAGAACGACAGATGGCTAGGTTAGAACAGGAGGCCGCACACGACAGGGAGAAACAGGCACCACTCCAGGAAACACGCATTAAATATGCAGAATTGTTAGAATCCCTACGTGTCATAGACCACCAACGCTACACGCAGAGGTGCCACTCCGAGGCAGACAAATCGGGGGCACTGTTAGCCAAATTACTGCGCGATGATCCCCCGGCCATTGTGATCACGGAAATCAGTACCATGATAGGTGACAGGGTGCATACCCAAAATGACATCAATGCGGCCTTCTGCCAATATTACGCTACATTATATAGCAGACCTACAGATGGTGGGGATACGGGAATTGACAATTTTCTCCACGCATTACCAAACCCACAACTGATTGCAGCAGCCCTGAAAGACCTATCAGGTCCCATTACAAAATCAGAAATTAAGGTGGCAATTAAAGGGCTCCCCCGTAATAAGACCCCTGGGCTGGACGGGTTACCCGCAGAATTTTATGACGTCTTTATGGACTCACTCCTACCACACTTGGAGGCCCTATCCAGCGCGGCGCTGGCAGAGGGAGCGCTGCCCCTTACCACGGCACAAGCATTGGTGGTCTCTCTTCCGAAACCGGGACGGGACCCCACTGATATGGCAGGTTACCGTCCATTATCGTTACTAGCCACAGAATATAAAATACTCAGTAAGGTACTGGCAAATAGGCTCCTGCCTATCCTAAATAAGTTGATACATATAGATCAGACTGGGTTCCTGCCGGCCCGGAGCACGTCTTTGAATACCAGGAGACTGCACTATTTAATGTCGGCCGCCTCCACACGCTACGCTAACGCGGGTTGCATATCACTAGACCTACGCCAGGCGTTTGATATGCTAAAATGGGAGTACATGTTCAAGGCACTAGCGAAATCTGGGCTCCCGGATGATTATCTTAAGTGGCTCCGGCTCCTATACGATGCTCCCACTGCTAGGGTTCGTACTGGGGGACACATATCAGCTGAATACCCTATATTTAGGGGGACGAGACAAGGGTGCCCACTCTCACCGCTTTTGTTTATATTGGCACTGGAACCCTTGGCACTAAAGTTGCGCACAGCTGCCCAAGGGGTGGGCATTCCGATTGGGCCCAACACACATCTCTTCTCTGCTTATGCAGACGACATTGTTCTGTACATTAAGGACCTTAAGTCGGATTTAGCCCCTCTGCCCGGGATATTTGCCGTATTTGAACACATATCGGGCCTGGCCATTAATCCATCGAAATCGCATGCCTTTTTCTTTCAGGAGCAGGCCATGTCTACGAGTATCCCATTTGGGCCCACGACTTTACAGGTGGCACCGCAAACGTTTAAGTATTTGGGTATTCAGGTATACCGGACGCCCAACGATATGTTAGACGGTAACCTACACCGAGCACTTAGAGCCCTGCGCTCTAGTATTGCCTTTTGGACCACATTACCACTATCGGTAATGGGAAGAGTAGCCATTGCCAAAATGGTGGTCCTCCCACGCCTGCTTTATTATTTTACGAACCTACCGGTGTTGCTCCCACAGTCCACTTTTAAACTTCTAAACACTATGCTTATTGATCTTATATGGGGATCCGGAAGGAGGAGGATAAGCCTCAAAAAGCTACAGCTCGATACGGACAAAGGAGGGCTGGGAGTACCGGACCTCAGAGCATACTACTATGCTTGCCAATTGCAGTGGTTGTCCTTCTGGACGGCCGGGCGTAATTTACAGGAAATAGGTTACACCGAGCGCGATATTGCAAGAGGAGCTTTGCATACACTACTGTTGCCCCGCTGCAAACTCCCCCGTCATCTTCCTCCCCTGTTGCACACGGCGCTGCAATGTTGGAGGGCGGCACTTCAATATACAGGCCCACACCCTGATTATGCTGGCAACATCCCGTTATTGGGAATACCACTAGCGACTGGACGCATAACGACACGCACTCTCGCTCCCTGGCTTGAGGCAGGGGTTAGCACGCTATCGGACTTGTTCCATGACGGACAGCTACTGGACCATGGTAACTTTGTTAGAGAGACAGGGGTGCCGGATCATTTGTATATATTGCATGCAGCGCTACTACACTATATAAAGGCACACTGGGCCCCACGCCAACAGGAACCATCTACGCACGCACTGGTAAAGGCACTTTATTGTATGGGACGGGGCAGACACTTAATTAAATGGCTATACGTGGGGATTCGTGCCCATACGGGGATAGCCCTCACTACTCTACGAACCGCATGGACAGGTGACATAGGGCGAGCCCTGGAAGAAAAAGAATGGGAGAGAATTCTGGAACATCCTAGGAGAATACCGAGGAACGCAAAATTCAGATATATCCAAACCATGATATTACACAGGGCTTATCTCACCCCTCACAGACTGGACAGAATGTTCCCGCAAACACAACACTGCTGCCCTAGATGTCACTGGGAGGGGGCAGAGATAGTTCATATGGTATGGGCTTGCCCACATATACGAGAGTTCTGGGACTCGGTCAGGCGCTATACACAGGCAGCCACACAAAGGGACATACCCGACACCCTGGTAGCATGTATCCTGGGCCTCCACAAGTCCTCCACTAAGCACAAAGTGCAATATAGGTTCGTGAACCTATTGCTCATCTTAGCAATAAGGGCTATCACCATGCGGTGGAAATCCAATAAGCCACCTTCAGTACATGCGTGGCATAGCGAATTGATTCGGTGGGGTAGTGCATAAAGCGCGGCCATCAGACGAGAGGAGGCCAGGGGCTTACGCAAAACCCAGATAGCACTGGAGTGGGATGTTATGCTGGAAACCCTTAAAGCGCAAGAATTAGATGATGCAGACGCTTGTACCGGCTCACAATAAAAAGTGTGTAAAAATTCCAAACCCACCTCTTAGAGATAATCACAATGGCAAGCACGCATACCGATGAACAAATGCCGTGGTCAACCTAACCCAAGAAGTACTTATGCTGCTGTTGATAAACGATGTGATGTACCAAGCCTGAAGCACCATGGTGTATTCGGACGCTGTTATAAGAGGTTAGAAGGACTGTAGAGAGGGGGGAGGGGGACAAGTTGGGGTTTTATTTTTTGCTGATATAGCAGACAGGGACGTGTTGGGATACGGCCATGCATCCGACTCAGACTATCTGAATATTTGAAAAAATGTTTAAGCGGAAACTATGTATGACCGAGTAGACTATATATAATGTGTGCAAAAGCAGGTATTGGCTTTGTTGGCTTTATTTTCTTTTCTTTTGATGCAGCTGAGCTCACAAAGGTAAAGATACTGTGTGTGCCGATCCACATGTTAATTGTACTGCAGTAGCCATATTGTGAAAAATGAAAATCTGTTAATAAAATTTGTTTTAAAAAAAATAAATAAATAAACTCGGCAGCCGCCGATGAAAGGCCCTCAATTCGTTCATGTCTCCGGAGAGCGTCCACACCATGAGGGATAACTGATTCTGAAGGACCAGTGGATGTGGAGATCCCACTGGGTCCTGGAGCAGCGTCGGAAAGACAGGCAGTAGGAACGGCAGGTCCACAGACAACTCTAACAAAGTCGGAAACCACGATTGTGTCTTCCAGAACGGTGTGACTAACACTAATGATGCTGTCTGTCGCCGGACCTGAGCCGCTACCCTCGGAATCAACGCGAAGGGGGGAAAAGCATAATTCCTCTGGGACCCCCAGTGATGGAGAAATGCATCCGTCCCTAGCGCCATTGGATCCGGTCTCCAGCTGTAGAAGCGGGGAAGCTGAGTGTTGAGGCGAGATGCGAAGAGATCCATCAGGCAAGGGCCTCGAATACCCATGATCTCTAGAAACACAGAAGGATGGAGTCTCCAGTCGCTGAAGTCTCTTAGAAACCTGGAGTTCCAATCCGCCACCTGATTGCTCTTGCCGGGGATGTACTCCGCCACAATCCTGATCTTCTGTGCCAGGCAGAAGTGCCAAAAGTCCCTTGCAATATTGGCTAGAAGTCGAGATTTCGTTCCTCCTAGGCGATTGATGTAGCGAACCGCCGACACATTGTCCATCCGCAATAGGATGCAACAATTGCTCTTAACTGGGGAGATTGATCTGATTGCAAACGACCCGGCTAACAACTCTAGACAGTTGATGTGTAATTTTAACTCTTCTGCGGACCACCAACCGCCTGTGGCATACTCCCCACATCTTGCACCCCAGCCCCATCGACTGGCATCTGACTCGACAATTACGTCGGGAGAAACTCCGAAAATGGCCTTGCCATTCCAGGCCTCCATGTGAGTGAGCCACCATTGAAGCTCGTCCTGGGCTTCTGGAGACAGCGCGATCAGGTGATCGTACGAAAACCTTTTCTGTAAATAATGAATTTTGAGTCGTTGCAACGCCCTGTAATGGAGTGGCCCTGGGAAGATAGCCTGAATCGAGGACGCAAGGAGGCCCACAATCCTCGCCAGGGACCTTAAAGAGATCATCTGCTTTGACAGAGTCGTTCGAATCTCCCTCTTTATGGACTTCATCTTGGGCGCCGGGAGAAGCAACTGGGCCTTCACTGAATCGATTTGAAAACCTAGGAATTCTACTTGTTGGGACGGAATAGTCATAGATTTCTTGGTGTTGATCACAAAACCCAACTTCTGCAATAGGGAGATCGTCCATTGCAAGTGGTTGCACAACAGGGCGGGATCTTGTGCCAGGAGAAGCATGTCGTCGAGATAAACGATCATGCGAACGCCTAACTCTCGAAGGCGAGTGGAAACTGGTTTCAACAGTTTGGTAAAAACCTACGGGGCTGATGATAGGCCGAAGAGAAGAGACAGATAACGGAACCATTGCCCCTTCCACTGAAACTGGAGGAATTTCTGATGGGAAGGGCAAATGGGGGCTCTTAGGTAAGCATCTTTTAGGTCCAGGCGGACCATCCAATCCTTTTCTAATAATAAATCTCGTAAAAGATGGATTCCCTCCATTTTGAAGTTTCTGTAAACCACAAAAGGATTGAACTCCCTGAGGTTTAGAGCCAACCTCTGTCCTCCTCCCTTCTTTTGTACCAAGAAGACGTTGCTGCAAAATCCTTCGGGAATGAAGGGTCCCACGGCAATAGCCTGCTTTGCCAAAAGCTCCTGAAGCTCGGAGTCTATAAAAGCTTGTTCTTGTAGGGAAAAATGGAGAGGAGAAGGGGTATTTGCCTGGAAAGGAACATCGAATAGCTCTATTTGATACCCCTGCACCGTGTGAAGGACCCATGCATCTGAGGTGATTTGTGTCCAATTGCACAGAAAATGCATCAGTGTGCCCCCCAGAGGAATCAAAGGAAAGAGAGGTGGAATTACCTGAGGATTGGGCATCGTTATTCTTGTATCCTCTGTTGATGCCCCTGTTGTAACGGCCTCGGAAACCCCGGGATCTCGTGGGGTAGAAACTGGCTTGGTCTGGTTCCTGTGTGTACCCTCTGCGCCGGGGGGCAAAGCCACGCTGGGGACTCTGGTAGTTGTACCGGCCAGTCGAGCGTCCCCTGCCACGACCGGCCCTGCAAGAGAAGGGATGGACACCCTCTTGAGCGACGATTGCGATTTGTCGAGGGAAGTGAACGTATTAACAAACTTCGCAATGTCTTTTACGAAACGTTCTCCAAAGAGCTGTCCGTCAGCCAGCGGACCTGGTTCAGCAGAGGCCAATTCAACAAGTTGGGGATCAATACGGAGGAGGACTGACTTGCGTCTTTCTGAGGAAAGGGCACAATTGGCATTACCGAGAAGACAGATTGCCCTCTGGGTCCAGCCGGCCAGAACTTCAGGATGAATAGCGGCCCCCGTCTCCTGCGCTTGCAGTGCTAGTTCTAAGATCTTCGCCAAGGGTCCTGAGACATCTAAAAGCTTGTCTTGACAAGCCCGAAGGGCCCGATCAATGCCTTTCTTAGGGTCTTTTTTTATACTTTTTTAAGAAAGTTTGCATGGAAGAATCAATTTCTGGCGTAAGGGCAATTTTATTGGCAAGGTCTGGTCGCAGGCATTCAGATCTTAAGCGAGCCCGGACCTCCTTGTCGAAACTCTTGCGTAAGTTAGTTTGCATATACTCTGCCACGGCCGGGGCAGGGGCCCAATCGGATGACCGGGGGTGGACAATGCTGGAGGGATCGAACGTGAAGGGGGAAGGTTGGACGGGAGAGAGGGTGTGCTTGCGCTTCTTGGCGCGTTTACGAGGGCGTGACTCGTGTGAGGAATCGGTATCAGTGTCCGTAAGGGGGATGGGACTGGAGAGAGTTGGGGCCTGGGGAGGAGCAACGGCAGAGTGCCATGATCATGTTCCTGGGCAGCTTTTATTTTAGAATAGATCTGCACACGAGGCCAAGGGAGGCCTGGGGGTTCGATGGGGGGGGAGGGGAGAGGGACTGGGAGTACCTGCAGGGGGGGTAGGGGTGGAACCAGTTAACTGGTCTAAACGGAGAGAGATAGGCAATAAGGCAGAGGAAAGAGCCTTATCCAGTTTTCTATCAAGAGTCTTTTCAACAAGAGACTCCATACTCTCATCATAATAAAAATCCTCGTCCTCCCCAGGACCATAAGCAGCCAATTCCTCCTCGTAGACCTCACAGTCTGACATTATCAATATAATGTGTAAATACACAAAACTCGAAATCCCCAGAGGGAAGTCAACATTTTACTACCCTGACTCTCTATAAAGCAAGGGCGTCGGGAGGGAGCCAAGTGCTGGAGCAGTTAAGGCCAAAGGGCACCAAATCCCTGTAAAAATAGGACTAAGGAGGGTGTTAGCCCTGCCTGCCTATTTAAGCAAGGGGTTTCCAAAAATTAATAGATAAAAGTATTGCCCAAGTCACTTAGGGGTTAATACTGCTGAACGCTAAGAAGAACAAGGCAAATTGTCATCAAAGGCCCGGTACCGGCACGATTCACTGCCTGCTGCTAATCCCCTGCTCTGCTAGCCCGGGGAGAGGCGTCATCCAGCGTGAAAACGGGAGCATGCAGACGCGTGCACAGACGCGTGCGGGCTCCCGAGGCACACGTGGGTAGCCCGAGCAGGCTCCGCTACATGCTCCTCGCTCCCAGAGGGGGGGGCCAACCCAGCCGCGAGCGCTCCCGACGCGCGTACAGCAACGCGCGTCGGAACCCGGGCATAGACTTCAAAATGGAAAAAAGGAGAAAACGTTAAAAACGGGGATAAAAGCGCAACACGGGCTTAATGAGAAAGAAGGTGAAGCGCGCATAAGACAAAGCGAGCGCGCTAAAACAGAAAGCGGCAGCGAATTCACTGTATTACAAAGCAATTATCAATCATTAGAATATTATAAAATGTAATCAACAACGATCATAAACCAGAGCAAAATAGTGAGGCACATCTTGACTGCGGAGCAGCAAAGAAAGAGGTAGTCAAGATGGTGCCTCGCTATTTTGTGTATTCAGGACACGTTTGATTGGCTGTTAATGGAGGCATGGTTCAAAGCCTCATGGGATATGTAGTTATTACAAATGTTTAATGTTTTTTCATTGGCTGCTAAGGAGTAAGTAAAGAAATTGAGAAGCATAATCTGAGCCTCCGGTCCTGCCATAGAATTGTGTTTCGGCTCCCAACTCTCAAGCGTCTGCAGATACACTACAGGCCTCGGATGGCGGTGACGTCATCCCTATGAAATATCTTCTTTTGAGCACCATCGTGTTCCTTCGTTACCTCGGCCAGTCTCCAAACACTACAGCATAGTGTACTGCTGCCACGGCCAGGGAATTTTACTTCGGCTTGTAAGTCCTTTTCCTTTTCATCAGAAATCCGACATGTTTTCTCCGCTGTTACCAATATATTCTCCTACTCCATGTTGAGGCGTAATTACACCCAATCGTCGCCAGTGTAATATTTATATAAAATAATCTCCTCACACGCAGTAAAGTATCAATGTAGGTTAAATGTAGAAATACACCTCATCCACAAACTGCTGAGATCAACTGACCACAGCATACTTCCAACAGTCACAGAACCTTCTTCATGAACATTCTTAACTCCACTCATCTGCATGTGGTTCTGCACATTGTATATTTACACCAGTAACAGCCTCCATTCCTACATGTAAATCTACCTATATACACTTACCTCTACACGTACCTTAATCTCTACATCTACCTGAACACCTACATCTACACATACTTGCATGGTACAGCTACGTCTACACATCTCTTCCAATACACTTACCACTACCTGTAAACCTACCTCTATTTGTATATTTACACCTGAAACTGCCTCCATTCCTACATGTAAACCTACCTCTATACGCCTACCTCTACTCCTACATTTGTCTGTAACCTACCTCTATCTGAACACCTAGATTTACGCATACTTTTATGTGTATAGCTTCATCGACATGCCTCTCCTATACACCTCCCGCTATTTCTATACTTACCTCTATTTCTATATTTACACCTGTAACTACCTCCCTTCCTACATGTACACCTATTTTTATACACCTACCTCTACCCCTCCACTATCGCTATACCTTCACCTACCTCTACACTTACCTTTATCTCTACATCTACCTCTATTTGAACACCTACATCTACACACCTCTTCCTATACAGCCACCTCTACCCCCATTCCTACCTCTTTTTTTATATTTGCACCTGTAACTGCCTCAATTCGTACATTTAAACCTACCTCTATACCTCCACCCACCTCTACACCTATCTTTATCTCTACAACTACCTCTATCTGAACATCTAGATCTACGAAAAAACCTTTATGTGCCATCTTCCTTTTTGGTATATTCTTTGTAAACAAGTAATCATCATACAACAAAACAAACGACTAGGCATTGACAAATAACAATCACTGCATGCAGTGTAAATATGAAGTATTGCCAGCACTGGATGAGGAGAGAGCACTAGCAAAAGCCCCAACCCTGAGTCGTATATGCATGCGTGGAGACAATGTGCAGCTAGTCCGTGTCAATGTATCCTTGGGATGAGGAAGCAAACAGTGAACGAGCAAGGCTGGTGGCTAGAAAGGTGTATTGTGTACTGTTGGGTAAGTGCATGAGCGATGTCGGTCATGTTATCTGGTAGAGGTATTCGGGCATAATTAAGTTTGGCAGGGTTTTGCTAGCGGCGGCGATGGGGTCTATACAAAGAGGGCGTGAAGAGGGAATGGTCCCCTATGTGAGGTTTGAGTCCAGTAGGCATGTAAGAGCAAGGCAGAAGAGGTCACCATCTTATGAGGTTACTCAAGTCTGGACAGCAACCTCATTGATTGCCGGAAAAATGACCAGATGGTGCCTACAGAGTCATCCCTTTGGCGCCTCCGCCAGGCTAAGCCATATCACATCCCATTCCCTGGCAATAGTGCACTTCTGCGGACCCCCGGCCTCCTCTCAGTGCATGGCTTTACTCTCCGCTTGTGCCTACATCAAACTCAACATCTTTCTTTACCACTACTTCTACACTCATCATTACATCTATAGCTGCCTCTACACTTACCTCCACATCTACCTGTATACCCACCTCTATTGCAACACTTTTCTGTACATCAAAACCTACATCTGCTTCTACCACTTCGTTTACACCTACCTCCACACCAACTTCTGTACTTTCTTCTACCTCTGCACCTACTTCTACCGCTATACTTAACCACCAACTCTACACTTGACTGTAACCACAAACCACATCTTTCTTTTTATCTATTGTTATTTATTTATTTTTTTAAATGAAAATCCACATTTTTTCATTGCTCTCTACTTTTTCATTATTATGACCTCTCCCCTTCAAAAACACTATTCATTTTCATATTTCTTCAATATTATTAGTTATTGTAGCATTTCCTTGTTATTGTTTCTTTTTTACACAGAAGGCTGTCTGTTTAGCTCATACATCTTTGCACTGTAGCATCTGTAGCCCTCCACTGGTCAAAGGGGATGTAATACAAGCAGTAACAATGCAAACTGATGTGAGCTGAGAAGCCAAGTAGCGTGAACATCTCCTACATAACTAGCTGCAGCGTGAGACCTCTGTTGAGACACAGCATCAGGCAATGACTTACATGTAAAATGGCAGCATTAAGTCGCCTCCGTTTAAGATGTGTAAAAGCTTGAAGAACAATGAATAAAAATGATTTATATGAAGGAAAATTGTATTACACTTTTCATTCAACAAACCTACGCTGTGCAGCTTGTGACTGGAGCGAAGCTTTACCCCAGTGATGGAGCAAGGTTTCAAAAATGAAACTTGCTTGTATACAATCCTTCTCATAGTATTAATTTATTAAACTTGTACTGTTATTACTAACCTTTGCATACACTACACAAAGGGAAGAGACGCTTGCATATGTGTTTTACTAATGAATAACGCTTGTCTGTAATCCAAAATGGCCGCTAAAGCGCGGGAACCTCTCTGCGCATGTCGCAACCTGATCACATGGTGTGACGTCTTTCTTTGCTTGGTGGGAAACTTCTGCTTCTGCGCAGTGTGCATAAAATGGCTGCTTGATGCTTTCACATGCTTCAGCTTGCTCTTGTGTCATTTTAAGTTATCGTTTTCTTAACGCTACTAATGTGGGATAGTATATATATTTAAATGGGAATAGAATAGAAATAGTGGGTATACAGTGAAACATTTTATTTGTGATTTTAATATTTCCTTCTTGCACTTTTAGTAATTTGTAAACTTGGGCCTGGGTTGGTGACTTGTAACTCGAGAGACGATGGTTCTGCGCATGTATCCTGTGTGCCTGCCAAGTGAAGTCAACTTGGACGTCTCCCAAGGCCATGACCCATTGGCCGAAGATACTGTACTTGATGTTTCTGGTGGACAAAAATGATACTTTTCCCTTGTAAATTGTATAATATTTGTCGTGAGACGGGTGGGAAATAAAGCAAATGTATTAAATTGAAGGGGTGGGAACGTAAAGGACAATAGGCTTTACAATTTAGGACAAATCAATATGGTGCGACAATCCACCCCCTGTCCCTGTCCAATCAGAAGTAGTGGCCCCATATTTTAGCAACATTAAGGGGAGGTACATGGGCGTAGAAGGGTATAATAGAATATAGCATTAGTTAATTGGTTAGAGCAGGCGTTCACGAAGAACAGGCGTCCTTGCTGCCAGAGCGTTCCTAGCTCCAGACTGCCAAGCTGATCGGTTGCTGATTGAAGTCCTGTCCAGAAGAGGTCCTGAGGAGGGGGCGGCGGAGTCCATTAGAAGGAAGGCACGGGAGAATCGAGAGAAGTCGAGTATCAGAGAGGGGAACGACGCAGGCGTCGTTATAGAGAGGTCACCGGTCCTGTCCTGATCCTGGAGGAGGTCTTTGCTCTTCATCCTTCCTGGGTCCTATCTTTTCAACTCCTTGGCTAAGGGGTTTGGTTCTCGCACTTAGGTAAATATAATGCAACCTTTAGTTGCGCTGCTATCTCTATCTTCTTCTCTTCTTTAAACACCGTCATTGATTAGCAATAATCATTTCTATGCTTAATCCTGGGTATTTCGATTAAGTACCATGTGGCTTTGTAATTTAATCTGCTAAATCTTTAGATAAACATTTTAAAATTTCTTGACTCAGTGGTTATTTCAGGATTTTGTATTATAATGAATGTCACTCATTTTAAACTTCCCAATTAGCAAAGGATTCATCGGTAAGTCATTACTCTTCAATTAGAAGGTAATTGGTAGCAGGGATTTTTGATACGAGTAACAACTGATAAACCCAGCGTAAGTATTAGCGTCATGTGAATGTATGGGCCCAAATGAGTATATGGTGTATGAATGCTGTTTGCTAATATCGCGCTGGATCAGTTTTCTGGTAAGCAGAGGACGGTTATGGTTACTCTTTGTTAATTGGGTAATGAGAATTTTATTTGTATTTTTATGAACTAACATCCGCTTAAATTTTGAGTTTTTGTTATATGTTGTCCAGAATACCCCGGGGTAGGTAAAAAGAATAGTGGGTGGCAAGTGGAAGCCATACTGCAGTGAGGTTATCTGTCAGGCAGAAATAGTACTGAGAAGTTAAGCAGGACTTCAAGTACTCGTTAGGGACTCTATGCGTGTGAGTAATAGCAAAAAGGGGAGCTGATAAAAATTTGATGTTATATCACCTAGAAAGGGTAACATTGGAGAAGTAACAGGTACTTCTGGAGCTTGTGTGAAGAGTAGACGGAAGTGTTTTACTCGTAGTGTATGTTTAGTAAACGGAAAGGTTTTACTAAGCGTGAGAGAAAACTATCTTTCCTATTTTAGAGAAACTGGCACGATAGCGAATGTTTTATGTTGCTACTGAAATTTAATTAAGATTTATAGAGAAAATGAGTTTGCGTAAATTTTTGTAAAGGGAGGGTCAGTTGCCGGAGAGGGAGCTGACGTCACAAAACGCCGCGCTGTGGTAGGTTGAAACAGCGGGTGTGGAACGAACCTTGTAAAGGAGGGGTCAGTAGTCAGAAGTAGTACTGACGTCACAGGTGCCGCGCTGGGATTGGTTAAAACAGCAAGGACAGAAAAGAGCAGATTGTAAAGGAGGGGTTGACAGAGAAACGTCACCAAAAGGCCGCGCAAGGATTGGTTTGGAAATAAAAGGTAGCAGACATTTGATTGGTCGAGAATTTAGAAGCAAAATTCTTAGTGGCTAAAGACTGCATGCTAAAACGCGATCCGACTTTAACAGGAACTCGTCCAGATAGGAGATTCCTAGGTTTTGCAGAATATAATTTTGTACACCGAAGATTAGATAGAATGTACGGAGAAAGGAGAAAAATGTCATTTTTACAAAAGATTAAGAATTATTTTAAAAGGGACAAACCAATCAAAACTAGAGAAGGAATTATTATTCCACCAGCTAAAACGCCCGCTTCATTTATGATGATGGAGAGAGGTTATCATACTTGTGTATGGATGGAGAATTGGATAGAATACACCAAAAATGATGGAGTATTAGCCTTTCCCGAGAATGGTACCTTTAATGGAAGAATTCTTCAAAACTTGAGACTGAGGATGAATGACTTAGAACCCAGACCTAGATTAACCCAATACGAAGCTCTAGAAGAATGGGAAACCGATGCATTTGAGCGTGATCGACCTTGGAGTAATAGGAGTTATCCAGGATTTTTTTCCCAGATATCAACGTGAGTCTAGGGATGGTCAGATGAAACAATGGAGAAGGGCAATGATTACAGAAGGATTATATCCATTGTTCTCAGCAGAGGAGAAATTAGGAAGTAAGTGCACAGAAAAGACAAAACATTTAATGAGTCTGAAGACGAATTTATTATCAGGAAGGGACAAGTGGATGCAACCCAAGTGCACCACCAAAAACTCCATTAGTGCCACAGGTAATGCATGAATTCACCCCGAGTAGAATACTTCATGACAAAGAAAAAGAAGCAATAGAAAAGACCAGAGCAGAATTGATACAGAAAATAACTCAGATAAAAGTACATCCTGATTCATTGACCATACCAGTAACAATTGGTCCAGTAGTTCCATTATATGGTACTCAGGGAAGCTATCCTCCACCGATACTTACACCTACTGCTGTGAATAATCCCAAACCTGAAGCTCCAGTTATAATTGAGGATCAATTTTGTGACTGTGAATCCACAATATCACTCATGGTCTTACCTATTCGAGGTTCTGTAAATAGTACTCCCAGAAAAGAGGTACCTGGAGGTTCAAAAGATGTAAGTTTGGTGACTTCATCAGGAGCAAAAAGTGCTACCATAGTAACACCTGAAGATCTGGAAAGATGGGTGCAAGGGTCAGTTAAACAGTGTACGCCTCCGAAAATAATGGACATTCATAAATTGAAAGTCGAATTAGAAGAAATAATAGCAGGAAATGTAGGACTAGAACGCTTAAATACCTATGATGAAGAAGAATTATTATTCCTGTGCAGGAGTATCACCAGAAATGTAAAGATATTCCATGAAAAATTGTCCAATTTAGCACTACAGATGGGCATAGAAATAGGGAGATCAAAGGTACTACAGAAACCCTATAGAGCAGAATTTGCAGACAAAGATTTAGAAAATATGAATGCCTCTGGAAGAAGATTACAAATAAGAGAATTAATGTTAGTTTTGCAAAAATGGGGAGACCTAGATAAATGGAAAACTAGGTGGGCCAAGAAAAAGGAAGAAGCACGAACAAGTAGAACAGCATCAGAAAATGTGATGAAGGAATCAGGGAAAACAGACCAAATGTATCCAATGCGAGAAGTTGCGGGAGGAGGATATGTACATGTCCCATGGAGCAGACAAGATATTTTATCATTTACGAATGATTTTCCAAAGTTGAGAGAAAAACCTATTGAATGGTACAAGCAGGTTGACAGGTTTGTGAAGGTGTCGAAGGTATTATTAAAGGATTTGGATGGTTTGTTTGACATAGTGGTACCTGCCGATTTATGGACAGATTGCAAAATCACAGTGGATTGGCCAAGTGATGAATACCCTAGAGATCCGAAAACAGGTGCCCCGTCAAATGATGTAATGAAAAAGTATGACCAAGTGATAACTTACCTGAAAGGGAAAATACCACCAAAAGAAACAGATTGGGTAAAAATAGATCGAACTACTCAAGAAGCTAATGAATCAGTGCATTCCTACTATGAGCGTTTATTGCAGGTATTTAAACAGTATAGTGGATTTGAGGATATTGGAGACAAGAACATGAGTCAGTTTGTGTATCGATTTGTTTACGGTTTGAAACCAGAGATTTGTCAGATGATTAAACAACACATGCTGTGTTGGCAAGGGAAGCCCATCGATGAGATTTTGAAGTATGCAAAATATTGTGGAGACGATATTGAGGATAGACACAAGAAATTGCAGGAAAAAGTGATGTGGGCTCAGATGAAAATAGCTGAGAAGCAGGGAATCAATTTGGAAAATCCAAGTGAAAATCCAGGAAAAGATTCTGGAACGAATGGTGATACTGGGAATGGTGGAAAATGTAGAGGACGAATGAGTAGAGAAGAAGCTAAAAAGAAATTTCCTTGTCATGGATGCGGAAAATTGGGGCATTGGAAGGATGAATGTAAAAAGATTCGGAATAATAATGGCCCAAATCAAAATTTAAATTCACAGACGCAGAATGACTCACAGCAGAGTGTAAATCCTCAGAGTCAGTTGCCACCTGCACCTATTCAGGGTAATGTAAGCAGAGCAAAGCATGGTACAGACATCGGATATCAGGGAGGAAGTGGTAAGAATGATTATATGACATCACAATTTCTTTTGCAGGACAATTACTGTGAATTCAACTCATGACGATGCCTAGGAGAGGGGAAGAAGGAGTGCATACTTGGCGCATCCTTACAGGTAGATCAGTCAGGTCCATATGTTGAAGGGAATGTGAAAGGTAATAATATTACTTTCCTTTTGGACACTGGTGCTACCCGGTCTACTGTGAGAACAGCAGACATTCCAGACCTTCCTCTCTCTGGTGAAAATATCCAAGTAGTAGGGGTAGCTAATCAGCGAATTAGAACACCTCTTACCGAACCCATGGAAGTTAAAATTGGAAACTTCAGAGAAATGCATCAATTTGTAGTATGTGATTCTAGTCCAGTAAACGTATTAGATAGGGATTTATTGTGCAAAATGAATTGTACCATTTTCTGCACACCGGATGGTGTGGCAGTTCAGACACCAGATGAAGACCATGTATATAAAATTATGATTGCAAAACAAGGTACAGAAGTGGATGAAATGTTTTCGTTAATAACAAAAGATGAGTTGCCAGAAGAATTAAAAGGTACAGTGAACCCCATAGTATGGGATTTCACCGGAAAGGAAGTAGGACTAATGGCTAAAATAGATCCAGTTAAAATTACTGTAAAGGAAGGTGCAATTTTCCCAAATACCAGACAGTACAAAATGAGTGCAGAAGTAAAAGCAGGAGTCATTGAAGAAATAAATCGAATGGTAGAACAAAATATCTTAAAAGAAGTAATGAGTAGCCCATGTAATTCACCTATAATGGGGTTGAAGAAACCTAGTGGAAAATATAGGATTGTTCAGGACCTGAGGAAAATAAATACGATTGTAGAACCATGTTGTCCTATAGTGCCAAATCCTGCAGTAATTCTATACCAGATTCCATGGAATGCAGAATGGTTCACAGTAATTGATTTGTGTCAAGCATTCTTTTCTATACCATTACATCCAGACAGCCAGTATCTTTTTTCATTTAAATTTGAGAACAAAGTCTATGTGTGGAATCGTGTTCCTCAGGGGTACACATAAAGTCCTTCCATCTTCAACCAGATACTGAAAAAGTGCCTCGAAAAACTAGTGATGCCAGGAAGTTCAGTCTTAGTCCAATATATTGACGACTTATTGGTGGCGTCGACCACCAGAGAGGACTGTGTTGTTGATTCCATAGCATTATAAAATCTTTTGGCAGAAGAAGGGCATAAGGTCTCACCTGAAAAATTGCAATTCTGTACAACAGCTGTTAAATATCTGGGACACCAAATTGAGAGAGGAAAAAGAAGAGTAACAGCTGAAAGAGTAGTTTTAATAAAGAAAATGCAAATGCCTGTAACCCAAAGACAAGTGCGAATGTTCCTAGGAATAGTAGGTTACTGTCGACAATGGATACCAGGATTTTCCATGTTGGCTAAGCCCTTAATTAACATGACAAAAAAGAAAGCAAAGGACCCTGTTGAGTGGGAGGACGAAAGTGTAGAAGCTTTTGTAAAATTGAGAAATGCCCTATGTTCAGCACCTGCCTTAGGCATGCCTGATTATAAAAGAGAATTTGCATTGTTCTGTCATGAGAGAGAAAATTGTGCACTTTCTGTCCTAACTCAAAGACATGGACTGGAAAGACGTCCTATAGCATATTTTTCTGCTACATTGGACCCGGTAGCAGCCGCGTTGCCAGGGTGCTTAAAAGCAGTAGCGGCTACTTGTCTGAGCATTGAACAAAGTGAGTCAATTGTGATGGGACACCCTGTAAAAGTGTATGTTCCACATGCAGTTGTCATTCTGTTGACAAGAACCCGAACTCAGCATCTTACTCCTAGTCGGCTGACTAAATATGAAAGAATAATAATGGGTGCTGAAAATGTGAATATGGTAAGGTGTACTATAATAAATCCAGCAACCTTACTACCAGACCCACGTCATGAAAGAATAAAGGACGAGGAAGAAGATGAACATGATTGTATACAAATTACAGAATTATGCACAAAACCGCGTCCAGATATAGAGGAACAGCCTCTTAAAAAGCCAGACAGGGAGCTATTTGTTGATGGTTCATGTCAAAGACATGAAGACGGCAAACTAACTGCTGCCTATGCGGTATGTGAATTAACTGGAATAGTTAAAGCATCCTATTTACCAGGAGTCAATTCTGCACAAGTAGCTGAATTGATTGCTTTGATAAAAGCATGCAAATTTGGGAGGAATCAGAGAGTGACCATATTTACAGATAGTCAATATGGTTACGGGGTCGTGCATGATTTTGGCCAACTGTGGATGCAGAGGAATTTCATGACTTCTTCAGGATCCCCCATTAAAAATGGACAATTTGTAAGGGAATTTCTAGAAGCAATACAATCACCAAAAGAATTGGCTGTGGTGAAATGTGCCGCACATCAGTCAGGAGATGATTGGGTGGTAGTCGGCAACAGATATGCGGATCTGGTGGCTCAACATTGTGCCAAAACCAGAATGTCAGTCAATAAGAGGGTGGAAAGAATGGGAATCAGCTGCCAACTTATGCTGTATATGCCACCTGAAACTTGGAATGAGGTGAAGAAATTGCAAGATGAGGTTGATGAAAGTGAGAAGAATTTGTGGATCAAAGTGGGTTGTTCTCAAAGAGAAGATGATGAAGTGTGGATCAGTGCTGATGGCAGACCAGTCATGCCAGACTGTTTACTCTCACAAATGGCTAGAATGCATCATGGAGACACACACATAGGGAGAGATGCAATGATTAGACTGTTCAGACAAAATTGGTACAATCCCAAATTCAGAGCTGTTGCAGAGAATCTTTGCCAGAGATGTCTAACTTGCCAGATGCATAATCCAGGAAGGAAGACAGTAATTGGATTTGGAAAAATTGGAAAGGCAGAGGGTCCATTTATGAGACTTTAGTTTGATTTCATACAGTTACCACCATGTAGAGGGCTGAAATATGTACTAGTCATAGTGTGTCTGTTTTCAAAGTGGGTGGAGGCTTACCCTACTAGGAGAAATGACAGTATTACAGTTGCAAAACTGTTGCTACGAGAGCTCATTCCTAGATTTGGTTTTCCAGTAACTTTGGAATCAGATAGAGGAAAACATTTTAACTGCGAAGTGATTCAAATAATCTGTGAAGCATTTCAAATTAAACAGAAATTGCACTGTGCATATCGTCCAGAAGCTTCTGGAGTGGTTGAACAATTGAATGGCACTATAAAGTCAAGACTGGGAAAAATGTGTGCATCAACATCATTAGAGTGGCCAGACGCATTACCACTCGTTTTAATGGGACTCAGAAGTATACCTGACAGAACCACAGGATTGAGCCCCCACGAAATAATGATGGGAAGAGCAATGAGACAAACACATGTTCCCACAAACAAACTGGTGAATATATCTGATGATATGGTTCTGGACTATTGTAAAGGATTGGCTGATCTAGTACGTTCTGTCTCTCATCAGGTTGGAGAAGACGCAGTTTCCAGGCAGCCCGAGGAAGAACATGATCTGAATCCTGGTGACTGGGTGGTAGTGAAGAATCACACCAGAGAAACGTGTCTATCACCTAGATGGGGCAGACCGTGTCAAGTCATACTAACAACGAAAACAGCAGTGAAGTGTGCCGGATTTCCTAATTGGATTCACGTAAGCCACACCAAGAGAGTACCAGATCCTGAAGAAGAAAATATTCAGACAACGCCAATCACTGAAGAAGCTGAAGGTTGCCCAGCAGAGGAATCTCAGGCTCGAGATTCAAGAAAAGCTGAAGAAGAACAACCGAGCACAAGTCAGGATTGGATACCTGTGGTAGAAGTTCCTGAAATATACCACAGAACAAGAAGTCAAACAAAATTGAAAGAAATTGAAGAAGATCAGATAGGTGAAGAAGAAGCAGTTCAGGAACAAGAAGAAAAGACATTAAGAAATCCTGAACAAGGTCAGATAGGGAAAGAAAACTGGACTCAAAACAGTGAAGACCTAATAGACTTTGATCAGGGACAGACAGGTTTAGAAGAATCCGGTCAGGCTGCAGAAGTTCACAGTGCAATAAGCCCTGATCAGAACAAGTTAGAAAAACATGAACTTGAAGAAATAAATAAAGAACAAGGTCAGTTATTGGATAATCACAGCGGAGCTGTTACAGAGAAACCAATTAGACCTGAAAAGGAGCATGCAAGAAACACAGTAATAGAAGTTCACGAAACAGTACTAAAAAGTGATATTAACAAAATCTCTGAAGACAAAAAGAAGGAAGAAGTGCCAACAAAGAAAACAAGAAAAGGAGATCATTGGCCAAGTGTCATTAAAAGAGTGAAGTACCACATAACAACCAGAAGTGAAGATCCAGATCAAGTGAATGAAGTAACAAGTCAAACTGAACAAGAAAATAAAACTGAGAAAAGAAGAAGTAAAAGACTGAAACTTGTGAATAACAAATTCAAGGGTCCTGACTGGACTTATATCATCCTTGAAGATTTTGAAAGCTCAGAATCAAGTGACAGTGGTGGCGAAGGAACAAGTGAAGAATTGAAATACGAAGAAGAAACAAGACCACCCTGACTAAGCAAAAGAATAAGCTAAAGAAAAGAAGAAAAGATAAGAAGAGCAATCTTCCTTGTCGAAAAATGCCTGATGATAGAGTTACTGGGAGACCAAAACAGAAGTGTTGTAGGAGATGCTGTGCAATCTGCATATGTAGTCTAGTATTGGTGCTTATAGTATGGCTAGTCCTGATTGTAGCAATTCCTTACCTTATGATAATAGATAAGAAGATTAATAATGAAACTAAGGAGAGAACAGCAAATATAAAGGGCAATAGAGTAGAACTAATGGCAGAGAATGAACCAGAAATTCATCATGAAATAGCTGATAACGACACTAGTTTAAACGTTTTCACAAAATTATTGTTTCAATATGTAGACACAATGGAAGTTAGTAATTGTTACGTCTGTATGAAGTTACCTGAATCAGTAGCAGAAGGATTAACATACCATCACTTACCACTGACATATGGCATATCATGTAGTGTTTTGTCTAGTTTATTTTATAGAACAGGGAAACTTCAGTATTATTATTCAAACTTAGATGTGATATTTTCTGAGGTTCCGATTCGCAAGAGTATGAACCCAGTGCTTACTAGTCAAGACGCACAGTTTATGGGAGAATTTTTCTTAACAATGAAATCAATAGACATAACACATGCACATAGACACAATCTAACATGTTCCTTACATGTAGAAGAACAGATATTTTTGAATTCAGTAGAAGATAGAAGACAAGATTTTCAAAAGAAAGCTTCTGAGCATAAAGCTCATTTACCACCTTGGGCAGAGAAAGAAGGGAGTTACACACCTGGAAAGGCTCAAGCTGCTATGGCTCTGGATTTCATAAAAACAGGGAAAATTTGTCTTCATAGGTTAAAGACTGATTATAACAATGTTTTCATTGGTACCAGTGAATGTGAACACAATTTTTTAATTATTGGAGTTTGGGGACTCAAAGGAGGAACAGATTCAGTTTTTCCTGGAATCTATTATGTATGTGGGAATAAGGCTTACTTTAGGCTTCCTGCACGGTGGTATGGAAGTTGTTATTTTGGAATAGTATTTCCAAAGATATACCACGTAAAAAGAAACACTGGAAGCAATGAAAACAATAATGAATTAATACGTAGTAAAAGAGCTAGTTTTTCAGAAATTGTAGGTGATATATTTGGTGCATTGATACCTTCAGTGGGAATAATTCTGAACTCAAGGAAAATATGTAAATTGTCTACAGTAGTTGATCGTTTATCAACTGACACTGCTGGAGGATTTCTAATGATTAATGCGGAAATGGTTGCGATTAGATCTATGGTGATGCAAAATCGACTTGCTCTTGATATTATATTGGCAAAAGAGGGCGGAGTCTGTAAATTATTGAAGACGAAACATTGTTGCAATTATATTCCTGATAAGAGTGCAGAAATTGGAACGTATATTCAGAACATAACTAAACTTGAGAAAGAACTTAAACCAATGGAAGTTGATAGTGTATGGGAAAGATTGACAAATAGTATCTCGTCAATTGGAACCTGGTTTGCTAATGTAGGAAAAGGACTTATAGGTCAAATATTAGTACCCTTAGCAGGGATAGCAAAAATAATATTGGCAATAACAATATGGTGCAAATGCTGTAGAAAGAATGGAACCTACAAATTGACAGAAAAAGGAAAGAAGAGAAAACTAGATGAAATAGAACTTGAAGAATGGAGAAGTGAACTATACAAAAAGTTGAAAGGGGATGTGAAAAACAGAAAATGTAAAAATGAGAATGAAACGAATTGCTAGAAGTTGGCATCTGATTGAGGGTAGTATTTTGATGGCTCAGAAACGCCATCAGAGAGGGGATTGATGGAGCAAGGTTTCAAAAATGAAACTTGCTTGTATACAATCCTTCTCATAGTATTAATTTATTAAACTTGTACTGTTATTCCTAACCTTTGCATACACTACACAAAGGGAAGAGACGCTTGCATATGTGTTTTACTAATGAATAACGCTTGTCTGTAATCCAAAATGGCCGCTAAAGCGCGGGAACCTCTCTGCGCATGTCGCAACCTGATCACATGGTGTGACGTCTTTCTTTGCTTGGTGGGAAACTTCTGCTTCTGCGCAGTGTGCATAAAATGGCTGCTTGATGCTTTCACATGCTTCAGCTTGCTCTTGTGTCATTTTAAGTTATTGTTTTCTTAACGCTACTAATGCGGGATAGTATATATATTTAAATGGGAATAGAATAGAAATAGTGGGTATACAGTGAAACATTTTATTTGTGATTTTAATATTTCCTTCTTGCACTTTTAGTAATTCGTAAACTTGGGCCTGGGTTGGTGACTTGTAACTCGAGAGACGATGGTTCTGCGCATGTATCCTGTGTGCCTGCCAAGTGAAGTCAACTTGGACGTCTCCCAAGGCCATGACCCATTGGCCGAAGATACTGTACTTGATGTTTCCGGTGGACAAAAATTATACCTTTCCCTTGTAAATTGTATAATATTTGTCGTGAGACGGGTGGGAAATAAAGCAAATGTATTAAATTGAAGGGGTGGGAACGTAAAGGACAATAGGCTTTACAATTTAGGACAAATCAATATGGTGCGACAATCCACCCCCTGTCCCTGTCCAATCAGAAGTAGTGGCCCCATATTTTAGCAACATTAAGGGGAGGTACATGGGCGTAGAAGGGTATAATAGAATATAGCATTAGTTAATTGGTTAGAGCAGGCGTTCACGAAGAACAGGCGTCCATGCTGCCAGAGCGCTCCTAGCTCCAGACTGCCAAGCTGATCGGTTGCTGATTGAAGTCCTGTCCAGAAGAGGTCCTGAGGAGGGGGCGGCGGAGTCCATTAGAAGGAAGGCACGGGAGAATCGAGAGAAGTCGAGTATCAGAGAGGGGAACGACGCAGGCGTCGTTATAGAGAGGTCACCGGTCCTGTCCTGATCCTGGAGGAGGTCTTTGCTCTTCATCCTTCCTGGGTCCTATCTTTTCAACTCCTTGGCTAAGGGGTTTGGTTCTCGCACTTAGGTAAATATAATGCAACCTTTAGTTGCGCTGCTATCTCTATCTTCTTCTCTTCTTTAAACACCGTCATTGATTAGCAATAATCATTTCTATGCTTAATCCTGGGTATTTCGATTAAGTACCATGTGGCTTTGTAATTTAATCTGCTAAATCTTTAGATAAACATTTTAAAATTTCTTGACTCAGTGGTTATTTCAGGATTTTGTATTATAATGAATGTCACTCATTTTAAACTTCCCAATTAGCAAAGGATTCATCGGTAAGTCATTACTCTTCAATTAGAAGGTAATTGGTAGCAGGGATTTTTGATAAGAGTAACAACTGATAAACCCAGCGTAAGTATTAGCGTAGTGTGAATGTATGGGCCCAAATGAGTATATGGTGTATGAATGCTGTTTGCTAATATCGCGCTGGATCCTCTAATTTGGAACTTCAAAATGGTGCAAACTGGGACAGGGCACAAAACAAGCGAGCATACACAATCTGCTTAGAACATTAATTATGTTGAAAAAGTGATAAAATGGTGTGCATGGACTCATCTTTCATGTTATTGATTTTTGTCCCTTCGTCTATTTGCACCCACTTGAAAGAGAACAGGAATACAAATTGTCATCAAACCACGGAGGCTCCCTGGGGACAATCATCTAAATGAGTCATCTTTTAGCATAAAAATATGAAATCTACACATGGAAGGGATAATTTTTATTATATTGGCATCTCACTAATGCATTTGAGTTTATAAGAGTAATTGTATGTCACTATTATCGTTTATCAATTCTGCCGTTTTTTTGAGAGAAGCACCAGTAGGATTGTAATTTTGTTGTTTTAGCTAACTCTCGGGTTAACTTAGTTTGTCACGTGGTTGGGTTTAATTTAATGGCTTGCACCTGTGGGTTTTTAAAAGGGTTTCAAATACGTGTTGGTTTTCATTTGTGTGAACCATTATGGCGCTGCAAGCATGTGTATCAAGCAGCCGATTTGGCGCTGAGAAATGAAAAAGAGGTTTCTTTACAGTTGAGGCAAAGTAAGTCGTGAACTAAGTTTAAGATGAGTTTGGTATTTTCATTTGATTTAGGTATGAGGCACAGTTTAAGATGAGTTTGGTATTTTCATTTGATTTAGGTATGAGGCACAGTTTAAGATGAGTTTGCAGGGGGATAGCACATATATTTTTTGCGCAGTTAGTTATAGGGTTTAGGGTCCCTGGAGTGGTTTTTGGGCTATGTTTGCATGTAATTCACGGCGCATTTGAGGAAAGGGAGGCACCCGTTTGTATACTCCGGTTATGTACTTTTTATTTTGAAGGTTTGTCTTGAATTCTGTCCCTTAAGATTTCATATAATGCTAATGGGCCTCTTTTAAAAATTCAGTTACCCCTGAAGAAGGGCTTTGAGCCCGAAATGCATTGGGTCAATATTTGCGCAATGAACCAGGATGTATTGTTGATTCCATCGTGCTGCATGATAAAGCCTGGATGGGCATGTATACAGCATCTGAAGCTTGGAATTAAGTTGCCTCTGTTTAAGATGTGTAAAAGCTTGAAGAACAATGAATAAAAATGATTTATATGAAGGAAAATTGTATTACACTTTTCATTCAACAAACCTACGCTGTGCTGCTTGTGACTGGAGCGAAGCTTTACCCCAGTCTAATTTGGAACTTCAAAATGGTGCTCACTGGGACAGGGCACAAAACAAGCGAGCACGCACAATCTGCTTAGAGCATTAATTATGTTGAAAAAGTGATAAACTGGTGTGCATGGACTCATCTTTCACAGCATGGAGGGATTGGCATAGGTGGCTACATTGCTTTCCAAAGAGAAGCTACCCCAAGGATTAGGCGTGCCACTTAGTGCGGTTGAAGGGTCAGCGTTCTTTTTTTTCCTACTTCCACAACAATACATAGGAGTAACATTAAGCGCTAACAGGTATCATCGCTCTGCAAGATGAAGGTGTTCCAAGTCTCTAGGGGAGGACCGCAGTGCCAGGTTGTACCTACATGAAATGCTGTATTGAGTTAGCTATGCCCATACCATTGTTATGCCTGTTACAGTAGCCCCATGACCTTTGAAAGCCCACCTAGGAACACGTGACTGGAACTCACAGGGTCTCCTTGACTGGCCATCAAGGGCAAGGTGTCTCATATTTAACAGTTAAACTCACTGATTTGCATGGCTGCCAAATGACACCACGTCATGTAGGACACTTTCAGCCAGTCCTGGCTTTTAAGCTAACACATGTTGCACTTGGTGACAACATGTACTTTCAATTTTAACATTGCAAGTGAGGGTTACAAGCAATAGAAAGGCAAGTTTCTGAAAAGCCAGGAGTGGCTGAAGGTCTCATGCATGACAGGGGTCCACATGGCAGCTAGGCAAGTACAAAGGGCTGAGTACTATATCATTAAAACAATACAGTGTTTGCAGAGTTCCATTATATATCCCTCTAGTGAAGCAAGGACCAGTTGACTCTGTCCTATGAAGTCACAGTGCCATAGCTGCCAGGCGAAGGCATGTTAGATTTACAATTTCATCCAGTCCTGCCTTTTTAACCAAAAGAACTTTGCGTTCTAGAATGGAAAGAGCTGTTTGCTAAGACAACAAAATTGGCTGACAGTGCCACACACAAAATGTACCTATTTGAAGTATATGTAGAACCTCTGCCAGTTTAGGATATACTGATCTATAGTAAAATGGGAGACCGCCCAAATGACGAGTGCCTCTATAAGGACAACTGGGATTGGGTTAGGTATCACCTTTAGTACTCCAGGTCACCACAGACAAATCATGTTTCCAGACCTAGGCTTTTCACTAACAAATTATTGGTATCAGGCACACTCATTTGGTAGGAAAGTTTTCATGTGAAAAGGGAAGCTATACAGTGCCCACTAAAACATGGAAACAGACTGGCAAACCACAATTGACTTGCGTAACTGTGAAGTAAGGCAACAGTACAATGGTGCAGAATCAGCACCAGTGGCATAGAAGTTACTTGTCACATGTAGGCTGGAGTGTAGATTTACACCACCCACTAAAGTGACTTTAAAAGTATGTCTTCAGCATTGCCATTGCAGCCAATGACTGCTTTAAGCAAGGCTACAGCAGCCACCTGCCAAAGAAAACCATTTCCGACGTGTATAAAAGCCTGTTTACATTAGCTAAGTCACTTATAAATGCTAGCAGGCAGCCAATAGGCTCTGTTACATAGATCATCCACACACTGTTAAGTTATATTAATAGTCAGAAAATCTTATTCAGTACTAAATCTATTGAAAGGGTGATTTTATGAAAGTTGGTTTCTCCCTGCTTGAAAGCCTGGACATTAATTAAGTTAGTTCTGCTAGGTTCACATTACTCTCTTGTGGCAGTAATTAAGACCTTAATTCAGTGTGAAAAGCTCTTCCTGGGAGAGGACAATGTACCTTAGGCTGCTAGCAGGAAGGGTGGGAGGAGTAATTCCTGGCTATGTATCTTGTGAGAGAGGGGAGTGGGCAGGAACAGCAGATGACCCGGACAAAGACCTTGCTACAACTTTCTTGTACTAAGGCTATTCTGCTTGTAATAAGGCCATTCTGTCTATTCAAGCTTCTCTAGTCCCAGGCAACCAGTCTAATAAGGGGAGCCTAGATGCAGAACCACCCACAGAAGGATTCCAGGAAGTGTTCCCTCATTTCAACAAGACCGTCCTTTGTGTGGAATGTAGGAGTTCCAGACACTGACACAGATGACCTGTCATTTTTGTAGGTCCTCCAGTGCAAGGCTATCTGATATAGATTGTAGCAAGCAAGAAATGCTACAAACGGGGGCAGACTGGGCTCTAGGAATTCTGTAACAATAAGATTAGTAGTTCTCACCAATCAATAGATAATGTGTATTGTAAAAAAAATGGCTTTGCAGTTCCTCAGAACTCAACTGAATTTTGAAGACACCAGAAGAAACAAGAGTCTCTCTACTGCAGTCTGCCTGGGACACGTCTGATGCTGGAACTACATCTCCTTGTACTCTTGATTTGGGAGGTCTCCCATGGGTCACACAAGATGGTTTTCTCTTTGCCTGTGGGCCAGTAAAGGCTTAAGAAGAATTAGCTAAGCGTTTAGGAGTAGATGCTACTGTCTTTTGCTGAAACCCAGCACAGAGATCGTGGTTGAGCCTCGCTTCCACTAATTGCCTAAGAAATGGATCCTAGAAGAGTCTCCCAGGTATTTGGGAGTTTTAGGAGGGAATAAAAGGGAATTTCTAGCACCTGGAAAAAGGGTTGACCTAGTCATTTTTGGACTTCCGTGTGAGCTGGACAAGATGCAGAGGTTATCCATGATGAACTTCATGGTAAACATATCCAGCATTGTGGAGGCATGCTCTGCTACAGCATTCAGTATTGCCCAAAATGGAGAAGTTTGATGACTAGAAAAGTATGTAAGTCTGAAGGTAAAACTTGTGACCAGGACAAGGTAGCAAGTTTACCCAAGTGGCAAAGTGACCTCAGTGGCTACGGTTTCAAAAATGTTCCTGCTCTGACCTTCTGGTGCTAAAACGAAGACTGTGGGACCCTGGATTTGATGTATCCAACTATGGGGGTTATATTGTTAGTTACAACAACATACTTTACCCCACTGGAGGATTTGGGCTTCCAGAAAAAAGACTAGGTGCCTGATTTAGAGTTGGAGGATGGGTAATTTCAACACAAACGTCACATGCCACTGGCCAACGGAGGACTTTAATTTAGTTCACCACTGCATATCCCAACTAGTTACATGCGAAAACCGCTATCTGGCATCCCACAATGGCAATCAGATATGGGATGATAGTAACAAAGTCCATCCCAGCAGGTCTCTGATCCATGTCTTTCTCGAACCTATGCCTATTCAGGACCATAAACTTTAAACAAAATATCTCAGAATGGACAACCCAGTGCAGTAACCAGCTAAGGGGGCTATGAAAATAATAAATACAGGGACCTGCCGAGCTGCTCAAAGCTGCCAGCTTACTGAAAACCATAAATTGTGTGCCTGTCTCTCTCACTTCCACATTCATAACACTACTAAGTGATGTGTCCCATAATACAATAACAGTACCTTGGTGGTCTGCACGCACTACATGGAAACACTTCCCACAAAGGATCGAAACAAAGACAACACCCTTCCAACCACACACCCTTCACAGTGTAGGGTGCTACCCATTTAAGAAAGCACTTAAGCACCCCACAAAGGGGTAGTATGAGCTATATAACTGTTGCAATACAATACAACACACAATCTATTCTGCCATTGTGATCTCGGTCACAATGCTACTGCTCCCATGGTCTACAACCATTGCTTGCTGAATTAGTTTACTGTGTCCGTGTTGGTTCTCATCACTTCGGCTGCAAAAGTCAGCCCAAAAGTCACAATTTCTTTTTTTTAAAAAGGCCCTTTCATTGTAAAATCTGGCTGACAGTTTGATATGCTGTGTTTTGAGGTTTTTGAGTTATTGCTACAAAATGGTACGCATATCAAAAGATGAATTAGAGACAATATTTTGCCCCCGCCCCCCATCACTTTGCCCCCCTCTGTCAATTTTACACCAATATGGCATTAAATAAGAATGCCAAAGGAATATATTGATTGAGCATCGCCACAGTTGTAATTTAAGAACTATGCCCTCATACCACGACAGAAGCTTTTCAAGAGTCCTGTTTATTCGGCCACCAACACTACGCTCGAGGAGGTTGTAGGCATTTGCTTAAAACAGGGAAAATAAAAAAGCCCCAGTGTGTTTACTTAGTGATGGTAGTAGAAAGGAACACCTCATGGTTTGGGGAGAGATGACAAGTGTGTGTGATATTCGAGATAAAACTACATTTTCTCCATCACGCATTCACGTATGTTCTAGGTTGCTGTATAGCTCGGAGCACAGCGTGTGCTGCAAAGATTTACGTTTAACCTGCAGGTACCTCTATAAAGAAACTGGAACTGTGGAAGTTTTATGTCATTTGAGGACAGCAACTCGGCTGCGTGGAGTGGAATCAGCCCTCGTGTCCTTATCTGGTTTATGCTCAAGAGCAGGGCGCTTGCAGCCAGCCCGTGACATTGTGCTGACCTTCAGCAGCCGAGACTGCTGGTTCTGTGTGTTGACAGGTGTCCAATCAATGCCAGGGAATGTGTGATACGCTGTGTGACGTTTATTTCCGTGGCTGTATGGCTATATCTGTCACGAAAGGCTGCTTGGCGTTTGCAATGCACTTTACCTGGTATATATGAGTACCTGAAAGAGACGTTAGTAGGACTGTTGTATGCACCATTGGTATTACTGTCATGTCTCATTCCTTTGGGGACCTTCCTCCTAAGCACCACCCCTTGTCCCTTTTCTAATTGCCCCGTAGAGGTCTGAACTTACCAGCGGTGCACCCAGTAGCGGCCGGCATTGCTCGTGGGTGGGGGGGGAGGGCACGAGGGGTCGCAGGGGGTTCGCAGGGGGGTGTCACTGGGAAAAAAAAAAAGAAATACAATTGAACTTACCTTTCCACCGGGTCCCGCGTCTTCTTTGCTCCTGCTCTCCTGTCTCTGACAGGAACAGGAAGCAGGCAGCCAGGCTCCCTCCCCTAAGCCAATCACAACGCTTCTCCATGCAGGCTGCAATGCAGCCTGCATGGAGAAGGGCAGAGTGCGCATGACTGGTTTGGGCGGCCGAGAGGGCCAACCAAACAGTCTTTGCGCACTCAGGAGTAGGTAAACCACCCCTCCCCTGCGCTGCTCAAAGAGCCGAACAGCCCGTGCACCCACCCGCCTGCAATGCGCAAAGCAAACATAAAATGGTAATAACTAAAAGTTATTACCATTTTATGTTTTGGCCTTCTCGTACTGCGAGAAAGCAGTGGGGCGACGCTCCTCCGCCCTGGTGGAGGAGCCGCCCCTGGGTGCACCCCAGCTGATTTGTACAGTTCAGCTCTGATGAAGAAAGGCGTCAGCCTCCAAGGGCTCTTTCAGTGCCAGTGTGGAGCTGGCTGTTCTTCAGGGCCACCTTTGGCAAGGACAACCTGGGCCCAGGGCGGCAATCTTCAGAGGGGCAAAAGAGAACTGTCTACATAAGTGTCCTGCAAACAGCAACGCCCTTCTACCAGGGCTCCAGCGATCCAGTTTCAAGTGCTTCTAGTCGTTTTTAACGTGCTGCAGTCCCTGTATTTAGCACTCAATCAACCCTCTTACTTGCACCTCCCTTCTACATCTCCACCCCTGCCGCCCCACACCAATACTCCCTCTCCAACAAACAACTTAGAACCAGATTGACAGAGCTAACTTGTGGGTCATTCAGGGGAAGTGCAATGTGTGTTCAGAGGCAAGGGGCTGCTGCCTCATTTTATACACCAGCAGTAACGAGGGCGGTACATTTCTTTTCACCCAGGGTACTATTGGAGCAAGGGCCAGCTCTGTCTTCCTGACATCCTTTGTGACCTATGAACTCTACCAAGAAGAGGTTGCAGAGCTACAGAAAATCTAAGGAGTTATGAGGAAAGATGCGGCCTTGAGAGGGTGACCTTCATCCACCGCCTTACAGGGCACAATGGCAACACCACAACATCATTGTGAGAAGTAGCTAGTGCACCTAGGAGTCAGCAAAATAAAGTTCTCCTCACTTTGAACCACGTTTGGCATGGTCTTGAGTGGGTGAACAGGCAAAGCGCACACACTTATCTAGAATTCAAGGGAATGGGCTTTGTATAGTAAAAATATCAAAACATTTGGCTAAAAAAGCTTCAATTTTTCCAGGCATTCTTTGAGGAGTGCTCAATTTACCAAGTTCTGCCTTTTGAGGTTAACCTCCCACAGGATTTGTGGTGGGTTCCTGCAGAGGTTACCCTCCCACAGGCTTTTTTGGGGGTTCCCTTCAGAAAGTAATAACACTCTGAAGATTCAAATAGTGCATCCAACCAATTTGCCCAGATCACTCGGAGTGTGATTTTCCATTATCCTCTGTTTGCACTTTCCTAATGCAGCAACCAGGGCACATGAAATTATTGCTCACTACTGAACTGTAACAAAGGTTATAGGAACGTTAGAGTTAGGCTCAGATGTCACTCATACAAAACCAGTGAAATTAGGCAGTTATAGTTAGCTGAACTAACTATAACTTGCGCCTCCGCAATGCACTGCTTATGACCTCCATATTACATCACTCATGACATGGTCAGTGGCGTCACTGATGACAACTCAAATGACATAATTGATTACATCATCCACAGAAGCACTCACACACCCATTCACTGGCCCAAACAAGTACTCACACAACCACTCACTACTAATCCTTAGAGCCACTCACACACACATCCACTCACCCACTAATACAGCCACTGACTCACCCATACAGCTACTCATACAACCAGTCATTTAGCCATACAGCCACACACTCACCCACACAGCTACTCACACACTCAGTTATTCACCTATATAGCCCCTCACACACCTACTCACACATCCATACAAGCACACACACACTCACTTACACACCCACACAACAACTTACATACCCATTCACGCATCCATACAAGCACTCACACATCTGCTCACTCATCCATACATCCATTCAGACACTCACTCTACAATACAGCCACTCACACACCAACTCACTTAACCAAACACCCACTCAAAACACCCACTCACTCACCTACCGCCACTTTCACAGCCAGTCACTCACTCATACAGCTATTCAGACACCCACTCACTCATTCACCCATACAATCACTTACACACCCACTCACCAACCCATACAGCCACTCACTCACCCACACAGCCAGTGACACACCCACTCACTCACCTATACAGTAAGCCTGGGCGGTAAATTCTGCTCCGCTCGCGGAATTTGCGGAATTTGGCAATTCCGCTTTCCGCGGAGAACGCGGAATTGCCGAAAATTCCACGATCCGCGGCGTAGCGGAATTTGTTCCTTGTTCGCGCTTTAAAAATGCGTTTTCGTGCGCACGGTAGCGACTTACCGGGATCCCTGTGTTCACCGACGAGTTTTCCTATCCGTTCGCATGCGCCACGAGATTTTGGTAGCCGGCCGCGCGATTCCGCGAGAGTGTGCGATCGCGAACACGTCATTCGGACGCGCCATCGGACACCGCAAGAGTGTGCGATCGCGAACACGTCATTTCGGACGCGCCATCGGACATCCGGCGGAAGTTTGGTGAAGCTTGCGATGCCGAACACGCAAAATTTGCAATCTGGAGAAGAATAATATCTGGAGCAGCATAAAACCTTCTCGAAAATGATGATTTGGATGAAGAAAACTCCTCAGATTGACATTTGGCTGTACTTTTTGGTGCAAGGAGTCCTTTTTTTTTTTTTTTTTTTAACTTTTTTTTGGGAGAGGAAGGAAGTGCCCCAGAGTCTCCAACTTCCTGTTCCTGTCCAGCAGGCTCCTCCCAGTGCTTTGTCCATGTCCTGTTCACTTTTCATTTGGATTTGGAGCTGGAAGGATCACTCTTTGTGCCTGCTGCATCATATATCATTGGATTTGAGGACTTTTGGATTTGAGGACTTTTGGATTTGAGATTTTACAAGTAAGTTGGTGTTGTTTGTTTGATTGGGGCATTGCAGTTGCTGCAACTACAATTTTGGTACTTTTCATCATTTAAAAAAAAATTATTGTGAGTAGCCAGTAGGCCCAGAGCTAGTCATGGGTGCATGATGAAACAACTGTTCCTTTGGTGTGTGTTGAATTTATTTTAAACATCATTTAGGGCATGGATGGCATTGGATTGAATTGCAAAATGTGTATTTTTTTGGGGTATTTCAGTTTTTGGGTGTGTTAAATAAATGCCTTTGTTATGTGTGTGTGTGTGTGTGTGGTGTGGTTGTTGTGTAACTTGCACACCTTGTTTAGCCCTGTGGATTTTTGTTTTTACATTTTTGCATTAAAGCTGTGTTGTTTAGCATGCCTCCTTTGCCTGGCTATTATAGGCCTGTTTCAGTTCATTGTTTTCCAGGCCTCCTGCTTGTTGCTTGTGACTGTGGGTGTCCATGTGGCTGGTGGCCATTTCTGGTGGTAGTTATAATAAGTGTGCTGCTTTTGCCATATAGGCCTGCGTGTGTTTCCTTTGTTCCTTTTTGGCCTAGGCTTCTTCTTGTTGTGGACCTGGCCATGTGGCTGGTGGCCATTTTGAAGCCAGGCAGTGTGCTTTTGCCATAGGCCTGCAAGTTTGTGGCCTAGTCTGCCAACAGGCCTTTCATCCAGTAGGCTCAGAGGTAGTCATGGGTGCATCAAACAACTGTTTCTGTGTGTTCTGTTGAATTTAAACATCATTTAGGGCATGGATGGCATAGGATTGAATTGCAAAATGTGTTTTTTTGGGGTATTTCACTTTTTGGGTGTGTGTTAAATAAATGCCTTTGTTGTGTGTGTGTTGTGTGTTTGTTGTGTAACTTGCACACCTTGTTTAGCCCTGTGGATTTTCGTTTTTGCATTTTATTGCATTAAAGCAGTGTTGTTTAGCATGCCTCCTTTGCCTGGCTATTATAGTCCTGTTTCAGTTCATTGTTTTCATGGCCTCCTGCTTGTTGCTTGTGATTGTGAGTGTCCATGTGGCTGGTGGCCATTTCTGGTGGAAGTTATAAGTGTGCTGCTTTTGCCATATAGGCCTGCATGTGTTTCCTTTGTTCCTTTTTGGCCTAGGCTTCTTGTTGTTGTGGGCCTGGCCATGTGGCTGGCGGCCATTTTGACGCCAGGCAGTGTGCTTTTTCCATAGGCCTGCATTGTCTGTCTTCCCTTTCTTGTTGTTGTGGGCCTGGCCATGTGGCTGGTGGCCATTTTGAAGCCAGGCAGTGTGTTTTTGCCATAGGCCTGCAAGCTTGTGGCCTAGTCTGCCAACAGGCCCTTTCATCCAGTAGGCTCAGAGGTAGTCATGGGTGCATCAAACAACTGTTTCTGTGTGTTCTGTTGAATTTAAACATCATTTAGGGCATGGATGTCATTGGATTGAATTGCAAAATGTGTTTTTTTGGGGTATTTCACTTTTTGGGGGTGTGTTAAATAAATGCCTTTGTTGTGTGTGTGTGGTGTGTTTGTTGTGTAACTTGCACACCTTGTTTAGCCCTGTGGATTTTCGTGTTTGCATTTTATTGCATTAAAGCAGTGTTGTTTAGCATGCCTCCTTTGCCTGGCTATTATAGGCCTGTTTCAGTTCATTGTTTTCCAGGCCTCCTGCTTGTTGCTTGTGAGTGTCCATGTGACTGGTGGCCATTTCTGGTGGTAGTTTAGTAGTGTGCTGCTTTTGCCATATAGGCCTGCATGTGTTTCCTTTGTTCCTTTTTGGCCTAGGCTTCTTGTTGTTGTGGGCCTGGCCATGTGGCTGGCGGCCATTTTGAAGCCAGGCAGTGTGCTTTTGCCATAGGCCTGCATTGTCTGTCTTCCCTTTCTTGTTGTTGTGGGCCTGGCCATGTGGTTGGTGGACATTTTGAAGCCAGGCAGGGTGCTTTTGCCATAGGCCTGCAAGCTTGTGGCCTAGTCTGCCAAGAGGCCTTTCATCCAGTAGGCTCAGAGGTAGTCATGGGTGCATCAAACAACTGTTTCTGTGTGTTCTGTTGAATTTAAACATCATTTAGGGCATGGATGGCATTGGATTGAATTGCAAAATGTGTTTTTTGGGGGTATTTCACTTTTTGGGTGTGTGTTAAGTAAATGCCTTTGTTGTGTGTGTGTGTGTGTGTGTTGTGTGTTTGTTGTGTAACTTGCACAACTTGTTTAGCCCTGTGGATTTTCGTTTTTGCATTTTATTGCATTAAAGCAGTGTTGTTTAGCATGCCTCCTTTGCCTGGCTATTATAGGCCTGTTTCAATTCATTGTTTTCCAGGCCTCCTGCTTGTTGCTTGTGACTGTGAGTGTCCATGTGGCTGGTGGCCATTTTGTGGTGGTACTTTAGTAGTGTGCTGCTTTTGCCATATATGCCTGCATGTCTTTCCTATGTTCCTCTTGGCTTAATGCTTCCATCCATCCCCTTTGCCAGCTGCAGCTCCCTGAATGACGTGATGAGCAAATAATTTAATGCCAAACAGGTTCCACTTCCATTACATTTGTATTTTGGTTTTTGTTCTTCTTGTTTCCTATCCTTCCTGAGTGTACACAGTATACCATGAAAGCCCTTGTTGTCAAAGTCTCACAAATGGCTACACTGTTATGTTTTTTTTTTATAACTTAAACTGAGTTAATAAAATTTAATAATATAACACTAACAAGTGTGACCACCACACACTAAGTTATATATTATATTTGTTTGTTTGTACTAGTAGTAATTGAACCACAACAACAAATGCAACATTTCACTGATGTTCTTCTCCTGGCTTCTTTGCTTTTAGGTGCACAAAAAGACAGAGGAGGAGGTGTCATCATCACCCGTTGTACTGCCAGACAGAAGTCCTGCTGCGCACCACGTCACGTCCACGTGTGACCACAGACATCTCTGCAACTTGTGCACCTGCGTCCTGCTGATATCGAAAGGAAGAAGATGGCCCCAAAGAAAGGTACCAGGTCCTCCAGTACCAAGAAAGTTGCCAGTGAGAAGAAGGAACAGAAGAAGGAAGTGGCACTGCCACTTACCAAGACTGGTGTGCCGGCCAATATGTTTTTGGGGAAACAAAATATTAGGCCTGCATCGGCAGTGTCCGGGGACCAAGCTGGGAGCAGCACCTCCGCATCAGCGGACCCACCCCACCAACCTAGGCCCAAGCCTATGAGTGTCCCAGAGGTAGCCAGTCTACTAACGAGCAGTGATGTTGAAATGTCATTATCGCAAAGTAGTAACCAATCAACGCAGGCGGAAACTCAGCAGATAAGTGGGCAACAGCCGCAACAACAGCCGCAACAACAGCCGCAACAACAGCCCACAATAGTAGTTGTTTCTCCTGAAGTAGGGGCAGTTCAGGAAATGGAGCTTCCTACAGACGAAGAGGAGCAAGCCACTCTTTCAGAAGATCCATTGTCTTCCAGATCTCCAGCAAGGAAAAGGAGGGTTAGTCCATCAACTTCTTCTTCAAGCCCCGCTTCTGATGATCTAGATGCCACTTGGAAGCCACCAGCTCAGTCTGAGAGTGATGCACGACACAAGACAAGGCTAGTGAAAAGGAAGGTTCCAGAAAGCCTTAGAGTTATGGAGGTAGATGTAGAAGAGGGGGGTGATGATGGCGAGCCAGTCATCATGAACATCACTCCCGGCCCAGAGGAGATGGAGACCAACATTATTACCCTATCCAAAATCGCTGCGAGGGATGTAGCACGGATACCACCAAGACAGGTAACACCACCTCCAGCTTCCATATTTGCATTTGCTAAGGCCCGGCAGGGACCTACATCCGGCTCAACCACCACCTCAGTAGGTAGTGGTACTGTAAGTGCACAGAGTCAAATTCCACGCCCACACTCCAGTTCATCTGGCATTGAAAGTGGCACCTCCAGCAGCGCCAGAAAGTTCAGCTCCCCAGTTTGGGACTTCTTTTCGGTTAGCAGTAAGGAGGAGAACATTGCTATATGCTCAATTTGTTGACACACTGTTAGGCGGGGTAAGCTTGGTACAAACTATGGTACCGGAGGCCAAACAAGTCATCCCAAAAAACACCACATGATCCAGTGGGAGGCTCACCTACTTCGCGTACAAAAAAGTAAAACTGCACCCATTGCTGTTGGTGGGGATGAAGAAGTAGAAGAAGAAGAAATGATCGCGGTGGAAGGTGAACAAGAGGGAGACATTTCTAGCCCTGTCCCCAGCAGTGTAGTGGTACCGCCCACATCCTCAGCAACATCTCAGTGGCACCGTAAGCAGAGTCAGACTCAGAGTCAGACTGACACACCAAGGCAACCGAGTACTGCAATGAAAAAAAGTGCGTCGTTGAGCCTAACTGGGTTCAAGAAGACAGCTGCACCACAAAGGAAAATAATCCAGCCTACCATTGACAGCATGCTTAGGTTGGAGGGGCAGTACGAACCCAACCACCCAACAACACGTTTGTACAATGCGAAGCTGGCTAAAATGTTAGCGCTGGACCTTCTCCCTTTTTCTTTTGTGGAAGGGGTGGGTTTCCTTGAATTTGTGTCAGCCATCTGCCCTAAATGGAAGGTTCCCAGCCGGTCCTATTTCGCCAGAGTTGCTGTTCCAGCACTACATCACGATGTGCTGGAATTGCTTGGACAAGCTTTGCAGCAGAGTGCTGTTCACAATATCCACCTGACAACAGACATGTGGACCAGTTGCCAAGCCACTGATTACATGTGCATCACTGCACACTGGATCTCTTTTGGGGGGTTTAGAGAAAAGATATCTGAAGCAGGTGCTGTTGACACTGCTGAGATTTTTAATGCTACTCGGAAACATGCAACTGTAGCCATATTCGCCATGGAGAAATCTCATACTGCTGCAAACATTTTGGAAGAGTTTAACAGCAAGGTCTTTGAATGGCTGCGCCCAAGAGGGCTTAACATTGGTTTTGTTGCCACGGATAATGGCAGTAATGTACTTAAGGCCATGGTGGATGGTGGCTATTTCAGGGTCCCGTGTTTGGCGCACTGCATTAACATTATTGTTCAAGACTTTCTGAAAAAGAAGCCATAGTCAGCAACTTACTGACCACCTGCCGAAGAATATGCACACATTTCAGCCATTCTTGTAAAGCCCGGAAGCAGCTGAGGATCATTCAACGTGACTATAGAATGCCAGTCAAAGCACTCATCCAGGAGGTGGCAACACGTTGGAACTCAACTTATTACATGCTTGACCGTCTGTTTGAGCAGTACAGACCAATCAATGAATATGTCATGCAAAGAGGGGATGCTACTGTGAAAGGCATGACCCTTCAGATGGACCAATGGTGCCTAGTTAAATGCTTGACAGAGATGCTTCTTCCTTTCGAGGTCTTCACACGTGAAGTCAGCGAGGAGGACTGTACTATGGGCCAAGCTATCCCATTGTTGCACATGCTAGAGCAACAGTTGAAGGAGGTGTCTGACGCGTACATAGGTGTGGAGGAAAAAAATGAAGGATATGAGTTGATGGAGAGCTTATCCTGTCGATTAGCTGAAAATACAAGGGTGCAAACTAAGATTGTGTCAGAAAAACATTACATTTGTGCCACAATTCTGGATCCACAGTACAAATCGGCACTGAACAGTAAGACATTAATTCCTTTTTCAGAACTGGAGGTTGCCCGGTACAAAACTTGGATAGCTGAGGTAGCCAGTGACTTTGAAAATGAATGGCTGGCAATTGAAGGCTCGCTACTAAAACCCACAACAAGTACTGCAGCAGGGCATCCGGCGTCAAGTTCCACTTCAGAGCCTAAGGGCAGTGCGTTTGGCTCAGAGCAGTCACCAACACTATCGACAACAGCAAGAACCGGATCATCAGCCCCAGTAAAATCGGCACAGGATTGGTATTTACAGCAAGGGCTTGCTAGGTCCAGTGCTGATGCAAAGACAAAAGAGGCCAAACAAAGTGTAGCACCCCTGAACATTGAGCGGATGGTCCAGGCCTATCTGGATGACCCAACAGAGGTCTACATTGATCAAAACCCATTGCGGTATTGGTATGGGAAAAGGGGCCAATGGCCAGTGCTCAGCAGGCTGGCGATAAACTATCTGGCTTGCCCTGTTACAAGTGTCTCTTCTGAACATGTTTTCAGTGCTGCTGGTGCCATTGTAACAGTGAAAAGGACCAGTCTCTCGCCAAAAACGTGGAGAGGTTAACCATGATCAAAATGAATCAGCACTTTATACCACGAAATTACATAATACATGAATCAAAGCAGGAAGATGAGGACAGCGACTTAGGTGACGGAAGTAGTGTGTTAGATGATTAGCTACTTCTGGTTGAACCCCCAGAGTTTGAGGACGAGCTATACTTCCCTGACAACTAGGCTTGAACTTCTTACTTTCTTCCTTCCTTATTTACTTTTATTTGTGTGTGTCTGTCTTTCTGGTTCGAAACTTCGAATCACAACAAATCCATCACCACCGTCTTCTAGTCTTTTTATTGCCATATTGGAGTTGTAGCTGTCTGCATTTAACTGAAGTCCACTCCTCCGTGTCCTGCTCCTCCATCCTCCTGACTTGCCCTAAATCCATTTCCCTCAAGCCAGATGATGATGATTGGATGTAGAATAATAGAAGAAAAAGAAAATGTTGCCTCGTTGAGTCCCTCCAAAAAAGTGGAACATGATGACTACTATAGCTATCCTCCTTTCCGAGCCGAGAGAGACTGCCCCTTAACTTAAGATGAGAAGGAACAGGTAATGAATGATGGCATGCATTGGACGCTGACTGAGTGATTTGTGTTGTTGTTGTTGTTTGTTGTGCATGAAGTGAATTCATTGTGTACTATTATTTAATCTACACACTAAAAGTAACTCAAGTCAATGTTTCCCTTCTTATTTTTTAATAGCAAAATTGTACTTCTACTGCAGGCCGATCCATTGCATTTTGAATATGGAATGTGGACTCACTCTGTACACTGCACACTGAATTGGACAACACCATGATGATGACCACAGTGACATAATATCTTCGCAGTCACTCAGTAGGATCGGAGATGATTGATGGAATAAGTCAGGGCGTTTCATGAGTGGCATAAAGGTAAACAAGTCAACAACAACCACAGCAGACCTACATGTCTGTGTAGTGGTGGAGTCGAGTGTAGTGGTATGACTGACAGCGGTGCATTGATTTAGTCACTTAATTTGGAAAATGATATGTTGCTGTTTATGTGCTTTGTCTGCCTCTGTCAAAATGTAAGCTAAATGGAGGATGGGTCACGGGTGCCGTGGGCCTGCTCTGTCCTGTTGTTGTTGTAGGTTAATGCTGGAAACAGAGTAGACATGATGTATCCATGCCGCCTCTGAAAGTGTTCTTGTTGCACTCCACCGTAATTTATGCATTTGTTTTCTCCTTGATTTTTCAATATCCCTTTTGTTTTTCCATCAACAATTACAGGCCGGCCCTTACCCTGTGCTATACTGGGAAAAACAACTCACACTTACCTTACCAATCCGCATCTGCCAGGCAGGCAGTGGCGGCACCCAAGATTGATGGACGGAGCGTCCATGAAAGGGAGGACCAAGAGGAATGCCGAGATGCAACTCCCCAATTTGACCAGGATAACATACAGTAACAGTATCAACATTCATCATCTTTTAAATAATTTGATTCATTTTTTATCTTCAATCATTACGACTGTGTGTTGTTGTTATTATGTTTGCTCTCTGCTTATAATTCATCCCTACAGCTATTTTTTAATTTTCTTTGCTATCTTTAAAAGTAAGCCCGGTACAACAGAACAGAAACTGTATGTAATTTGGGTCTCTCTGAGGGCAGACAGGCAAGGTAAATTGCATAATATACTGCTGCCCTGTACTGTCTAATTGTCTAGTAGTAGTTAGTAAGTACTACTTATCATTAACCATCAAGTTATCATCATCATGCATGCATTTCCTTTTTCTCCCTTAACAGATTTATGGATATGGTCGTCTGCCAAGATTGTGTTTTGTTGTTTGTCCATGCGTAGTGTTTTTCTTTGTCAAACCTTTCCCCAAACCCTCCTTCCCAACCATTCATCAAACCCTAACCCTCTTCCCGCGGGCTGTGTGATTTATATTGAGGTGTGACTAAATTAATTGTACACCAATAATTGATCACACGCTTGCTGGGGCGGATGTGGTGAAAGCAACACTAATTCAATTTCAAGGCGGGGCGAGGATCTTCTTCTGCTTGCCCACCCATGCTCAGCATATTTGCAAGTCAATTTTTTTTCCAAAGGAACCTAATCCATCATAATTAATTTCCGACATTGATTGTATTCATCAACATCCTCCTACACAGCACTAAAGGTTACGCTTGTGTCGAGTGACTCGACACAACTACAGTTTGTAACTTGCTGTACTAGGCTATCCCCGCCACCATTATGTTTTATTTACTTCGTTCTACTACTCCTCCCAGAGTCTCTCTCAGGCGACTGACTGTCTCATTTTCTTTTTTTGCAAATGCTACTGCCAGTGTCTACTACTACCACCACAACCATGGCATCTCCATTCTCTTGGGAAACCAAACCATCATCGCCATGCAGCCATCGCTGTGCCTAACTTAAACATTAATCACAGGTAAGATAAGAAGTTTGGGGGAGGTATAATAATGGACTAGGAGGAGAGACTGACAGTACTAGTAGGACAAGTCACTCAGTGAGGGGTACCGCATCTATCTGTTTGTGTGTTACAAAATTGGCAGATTATTTAAATCAAACACTGGCTGCGGCCCTGCAGCAGCAAGGAAACCATGTGACGTAAAACCGTAAACCCCCCCCACAAAACATTAACAACATATGCTATGTTTAAGTATAAATATAATTTAATACCCTAACAAAAATAAACTATGTAAAAAATCCCACAACACCCGACCCACCCCTCTCCCTAACCCCAACCAATGTCCAAAACGAGAAAGTCCAACCAATGTCCAAAATGTCCATAATAAATAAACCCCAACGCCCAATTCCCACCCACCAAAAAAAGGATTAAAAAGGGGCAATCCAACAGGGTCCTAATAAGTTATCGGCGGGCTCTTCTGATGTCCTTCTCCAGGACCTTGATCTTCTTCTTCACCTCCTCTAACTGCTCCTCTAGACGCGTATTTCCGAGGAGCATGCGGCGCGCATATGCCCTGCAGTTGCATCCACAGGGGGGTCAGCAGTGCTGGATGTTGAAGTGCGGTGTCGGGCGGCTGCCTGACCGCGGCGCCGTACCACTGGAGGGGTCTGGCCGGGGCCCGGGGCATTGGAGGAGGCTGCAGCTGCTGCTGCCGCCTCCTCCTCCTCCTCCTCCGCCAGAACCACCAGCCGCCGGTATTCTTGGCAGATGGCCTCCAGCTTCCGGCGCCAGGCCATGGCTGCCAACTCCTTCCTGGTTGGTTTTGCTTGGGAAGGAGGAGCTATATCAAGAAAGAAAAAAAGACTATTGTAACCAATACTCTTAGCAAAACAGTAACACAAAATTAATTCAACACATAGTGGCACAGTAGCACTAGCAAGCACAGTACATAACATTTGTGGTATGTATCTATCCTCCCACTTTCTCGGCCTCTAACATTTGTGGGAGTTTCAGGCATTATACTAGCACTATGGACTCGAGTACACAGTACACCAGTCTTCTTCTTCTCTCTTGTTTAGCGAAATTACGTAACCTTGTTGTAGCCGGCATGCCAGCTCAGTCCGCTTGCGCCCAAGACAAACATACTCGAGTCATGACGCAGACTCACGTTAGTTTTATTTACTACTGTCTGCAGGTGGGGAAGCTCGTATTTGTCTATTACGGGTGGCACTGGCCATACTCTGTTACATCGAGGGCAACTGCTCAATTTCACTTTCACCCTGCCCTGACTACTACAAAAAGGCAGATGATATCTGATCCAATGATCATTGCTTATATATGGGACGACATGAGGTACTTTGTTTTGATTGATTGTGTAACCAGCCGATAGGCCACCCATGGCAGGCTGGCTGACACAGTCGAAAATAAATTAACATAGGCAGGGAGTGGTCCTCGGAGTCGGAGGAAGGCGCTTGATGATAACTACATACACAATATATATGCTGTGCTTGCAAACTACTGTGAGTCAAGGGAGTATTCTGAAAATACAACTTATATTCTCCTCGGCTTTGCTACTCTGGCGCGGTTTCTTTTACATTCTCTTCAAACTAAGACTCTTCATCCAGTGACAGTCTCCACCTATGCTATCTATGATGAATACCATCCAGGCATCCATCCATTCAAAGTAAACGTCTATCATTCTTCTTAATCTCTCAACAAACCTTAGTTTGTTTCACCAACAACAAACATTTATTCTTTTTTTTTTAAACCACCACCCATGAGTCCTTCCTTTCTTGCTTGCCTTGGCTTTGAGTTTGACCCAAACACCACTGAGGATTCTTGCTATCCACCCATACAGTTTCACCCACCACCCAGGCAGGCATCTTTTCTTTCACCTTCCACCCATCCTTCAACCACCCATGCATCTGATTCCTATCAGCCACCTATGCATGCATCCCACGTATCCTTCTCTGCCAGTCATAAATATTACATCTCGCCCGTCCTTCCTCCTTCCACCCTTCTTTCCCTTTTCGTTCAACACATCCATCAAGGTCATTTGATCTGACTTTTAGTCTTCTCCATAAAACTTTCACAGCTGAGTTGAAGTCAGATAGAAGAGGCCATTGGTTACTCAACTCCCGCCGCTAATGCTGTTGCTAATGCTAAGTAAAGAGTGTCTTCTTCAACCGTTGTTCACAACAACTTCTTACTTACTAAGTCTCAACAGTACAGTGTACACTCTTGCAGCGAGTGTAATGTCAATAAGTAAGGAATATAACTTACCACCGCCCGCCACTGCTGCTGGCTCAACCCCTGCAGCTCCTGCAGCTGCCGCATCTCCTGCTCCCTCCGAAATGGCCGCGTCGCCATCGCCGCTGGCCCCGGCACTGGTGGTCAGTAGTACGCCTAGAAAAAACATTACACATTTTTTAGATGCCATATACACCTCCCCCTATTTATTCTTTTTCACTAGCAAGATTGAAAATAAAGTTAATACATACATATACAACATACATCACTAGTACAAATCGGGTACTAAAGTAGACACTAGTAGTGTTATATGGTCCCTAGGGTCATTGTAGTCTTTGCTAAGTTAGCCTGAGCCATGCAACCATTTTAGCTTTGTGTCTTTTATTTTTGCGCACGTTACCTCGCAACTTGTTGTGTAAGACGCCTTTGAGCCCACATGAGCTCATACTGCTACTGTCTGAGCGCTGCGACAAGGTCCAAAAACAAGCCACTTTGTTATGGAGTTCTGGTCAGTCCGTATTGCTTAGCCATAACATGCTACACTTTTTGGCACGACTGAGAAATGCTTGCATTATACTAACGCGCACCATTTTTCTCATAACTGGCGGAAGATTCCCTTCTACGAACCAGAGCTTTGCAGAGCTTATGATGTAACCAGTACTTCTAGGTTCTAAGGTGAGGGGTCCCCCAGAATTCACTCAGATCTTCATTTATAATTTTATATAAACTATATTACTACCAAGGGGAGGGTGGTTCTTCCACCACTGTTCAGTTATCATGATTTCCCCTTTTGTCTTCTATGGACTTGTAGTTGTAACAATGTTTATTGTTTTAATCTTATGCATTTTGCTGTTGGTGCTGGCTCGTATACTGCATTATAGAACAACGTACAGAGCTTGTTAGTTGAAAATAAACCTTTTGAACTTACATAGACTCTGTGGTATTTGGTGTGGACTTACACGAGTGAGTGAGCGAAAGGGTGTGCATTGCTTCCACGACTCTGAGAGGTCGGGAGTGTTATGTTCTGGGTTGTCTAATCATTGGGTATCTTTGGGGGGTTCGGGGAGCTAATGAGACACTATAGCTAGTCGGTCAGGGGATTGTAGGTTCTGAGGTGTGAGGAAGGTCCAACCTCCCATCACCAACGTCCTATTTTCTTGTGCATAGTTCAGTGCTTAATTTGTGCTGGTGCTTTCCGGTGCTTAGCACCGGCACTTATTTGACAGGGCCGGGTCTAAAGTGCCAGCTTGAACTCACATCAAAGACACAACTGCACTCGCTGCACGTGCCGTCATATTTCAGTAAAATAATTGACTGACTTACTCACTGCAGTGTTGTTCAAACTAGTACGGTCTCCCGAGTCCCCCTGGTGAAGAAAAGTATTGCTAATATGCTCATCCTGAGACTACAGCCGACAGCCGATAAACCCTCCATAATATCCATGCATATTTGCCCTCGGTTCAGTGTTTGCGGTGGGCGGGCCACTGATTGGGCTGTAGGGGTAGGGGCTGCGGCAGCCTGCGTAACCTTTTTTCCAAATTAAACTCCGACCACGCCCCGCTGCACCAGTTCAGACATCGAGGCGGAGGCGGGCACTGTTACTTGAAGAAGCAGCAGGCCTCTTAATATTGGCAGTGCGGTGCCACCAGTAAAGTAAACCAGACAGTAAGTAAAATCGAAACTATCCATCCAACGCTGCTTTTTCTCGAGCATGGTGACTTGGAATGATTATGATGAACCGAGTAGTCCGAGGCCGCCGCCCGAGCAATCATGCGACCGGCGCCGGGCCGGGCACAGGCACCTTGTGCAGCCTGAGTGAGCAGCAATGAGCACTAGCCAAGTCAGGAGGCTGGAAGGGCAGGGCTGTGGCCTCTTAACCCCTGATACAGTTGTAAAGTAAATCAGTAAGTAAAATACAAACCATCTAACGCTGCTTTTTATCGAGCGTGGTGACTTGGATGGTTTGAATTTTACTTACTGGTTTAGTGTACAGTACAACTGTATCAGGGGTTAAGGCATGGCCCTGCCCTTCCAGCCTCCTGACCTGACTAGTGCTCAGGCCGCACATGGTGCCCCGCCCGTCGCCGATTGCTCGGGCCTCGGACTCGGTTCATTATAATCCGGGCGGGGCACCATGTGCAGCCTGAGCACTAGTCAGGTCAGGAGGCTGGAAGAGCAGGGCCTTGCCCTGGCCTTTTAACCCCTGATACAGTTGCAAAGACTCTGCCCACCACATGTCAGAATATCTGGTTTTACACCACATATTTCTCACAGGTTTTTCTCCCATTTTTATTCACATCGTTTGTAAAAAGTCCCATTGTTTACCCCCTTGCTGTCGCGTTACACCCACTTTCATAACACAGTCTTCCAGTCCGATTTTTGCTTTTCACTCCTCTCTCATCTTTGTATCTGTGCTGTCTGTGTTCCCGCCATTGCAGTGCTCCATTGGGTTGTAGGATTGTAACATTTAAGGGTATGGGAAATAAATGTTTCCCTACGTACAGTATTTACTGTGCTGCCGACTACAGAGCATGGAACACGTCGTGGGTAACATAATTATTGTTTGCATGAAACAAAAGACAGAGGAGGAGAGCAGTTATCTCACAGGGAAAGAAATCCAAGAAGGAGGTGGGTATGCAGTGCAAAGGTGGTGAAGGGGCTCAAGGGTGAAAAGATGGAGCTAAAAGCAGGAAGAGGGGCAAATGTCAAATTTGACGGAAAAAGGCAGTGGATGATGACTGTTTAGTAGGAAAAGTTGAGATCGACTCCAAGTAGATCATGAGACAAAGACACTTGATAGCCAAGGGCTCACCAGAAAATAACGAGACACCTAGGGTTTGTTGGTGCAGTTTAAAATCAAGGATGCCACTAACATGTGAAATGTCTGCGGGCATACATGACGCACTGACTGTGCTGGGTTTCCGTAGCTCTCGTTCTTTGAAAATAAGCTTAATATAGGGCAGCACTCCGTTGCGCAGAATGTTTACTCTCAAGAAGGTGTTCTTCCATCACTAAATTACCTACATAGAAGTACTTGTAAAATCCATACTCATGACCTGAACATTCTCAGATGTCAGCAGAGAGCGTTAAACTCGTGGACTCCTTCTGACGGTATTTGTTAAACACCACTGTGTCCTATGTCATTTTGAAAAGAAAAGTTTCTCCCATGCATTGCAAATCACAGTTTTTGTGCTCAAATACACCCTGCATTGGTGACAGATTGGGAGGTAATTATGCCTAAAACAAGATTAAAAACAAAGTACAACTTGAGCCGAATGCAATAGGTTAGCTCCGCAGTTTGTGAATGATAAACGTGCCACAAATCACAGGTGTAAAGTGAGGTTTGTGCATTCCCATGTGTAAATTGCACATAATTATAATTTCAGGGAGGTGCAACTCGAAATTGGATGCAATTTACACATTTGCTAAAAGGCGCAAAATTTTCAGCCTGCAATTTTCAGGTCATGTATATTTATTTATGCGTTATTAATTTTCTTTCATTTTATTGTTGATTTTCATTTTTGGTACTTTAAAATGTAAAGTATGCTTGACAGAAATTTATAACTGCCCTATCATTTTGCCGCTTGATAACATCCCACCCCACCATGTAGCATTACACCCTCATACGGCTCTCCTCATCCCAATCATAAAGTAGTGTGTGAGAGGGTAATGATTGAGAGTCAAAGGACGGACACATGCAAGGGAGAAGGATAGATCTAATGGTAATAGTAGGAAGAGATTGGAGTCGAGTTTACCAGGGACAAAAGCAAGGTCAAGGTAAGGACAAGGTATCTTTTGTTGACATGGAAGGCAGTGATAGTGAAGGCAGGAGGGAATGTGTGAGAGGGAAGTGGATAGAGATAAGAAAGGAGAGAAGAGAATAACATACACAAATGTGATTAGTAAGTGGGAGGGGAGGGAGGGCGATAGGGAAAGGAGCGAAAGCTGGAAAGTAAAGGAAAGCAATGCGATAAGGATCAGGGTAGGGTGACATATAGAGATGGGGGCAAATATTAATTGAAATACCCTTTTAAAACAGACTGAAAAACTGGAATGTACTAAAACACTTCAATCAGAAACTTTGGCAACATACCAATAATTCAGCCTTCATGGAAAGTTCACAGGCTTCTTCTAATAACTTGTTTCAGGATGATTACCTCCAGGAGGGATACAGTATTGTATAGTTAGTCCGATAAGTGATACTAGTGATGTATTTAAAATGTGTGCACTCAACTGAAAAGGTGACTCCGATTGCCAGTTTTTATGTTCTCTGAAACGCAGTGGGTAAATAGTTTTCACTGCTCTTAAAAGGGTTATTTATCCCTGAAACAATCTAGTCTAAGTACAAAACGTCAGTGAATTCTAATGACGACTGACTGTCAAAGAATGCAAAATAGAGTGCTAGTTTAAAACATGGCACATAAATATTCTCATATATCTGTTAATCAACCTATTTTATTTCTGTCTTTATATCTCGATCTATTTGTCAGTCTTTCTGTTTATTTCTTGATCAACTGCCTGATGTACATCTGTGTACGTCTGTTACCTAGCTACTACAGTTTTAGTGTGTGGGCTATGTTAGCAGTTGATTACCTCCTGTTTAAGGTAAATACATGTAGAAATGCAAAATGATAGTTTTTAAGTCATTAGCATGCAGCACACTTTCACCGCTACCTGTTGGATTTCCTGACCTGTAGAAGGATGAATCAGGAAAGAGACATGTAGAAGCTGTATGGAGAAGGCACCTCACGGTAGCTATAGAAAAGGAAGATACCGATTGTTCAGTCTTTATCTACAAAATGCCTTGCTGAATATTTAAGCAACGCATTGTATGATTGATGGGGTGGGATAGAGCTTAGGCACAGGAGCCCTGATTCACAGCGATAAACTTACACTTCTGTGTAAGTTTACTTTTGGGCATTCACAAACTAGGAGTTAATACTATGCTTACGACTGAGGAGAATCCACAGTTGGGACGGAGAACTCTACACATAAAAAGATAGGACAGACTCCCAGTCTGGGGTACGGAGGGTAAGAAACACCGCCAGCCACCAAATAATAAAAAGAGTAGGGTTTGGGGTGTCCCGCCCAGGCATCGGGCTGAGCCTCCACTCCCAGAATGGGGCAAACAGTCTTTCTGCCCCTGAGATTTGATTGTGGGGTTTACCCAGGGCTGGGCTGAACCAGCTTAGCTGGTGCTCTTATGAAGAGTTTTTATGGACTAGTACCATTAAACATAAGCAAAATGAGTCGGTGATGAGGTCTGAGAAAGGTGTACCTATATCATGCTTAACTCGCTTGAGTAGATGTTCTATATAGGCTAACGCGCACATGGGCTGGTCTTCTCTCCTGTGGGGGTTAGTCAGTGGACCTGTCCTGCAACAAACATCTCGAAAACGGGGATGAGGCGAACGCAGGATTAAACACCCACCCAACCAACCCCCAACAGCAGATGCAATGAAAAAATAGGGGGAGGCAGTGATAATCAAATGCTCAGACTGTTGCACCCTCTCCACAGATTTACATTGACTATAAATTGAGCTTGAGCCAGTCCCAGTTTCATCTGACCCCCCTTCTGCATTTGATGATTGGTGTAAACTGACCTCGTCCCCACGCCGATGCACCTGCACTGTTAAACAGTTCCGCTTTGACAATAAAGTGAGCTTGATTACCTGGACCCTCGGTGTATTACATCTGACTTTCAGCAGAGCCAGTTGTGGATCAATCAATCAATCAGGTCACTTATAAAGTGCACTACATACCCGCGAGGGTCTCAAGGCGCTGGGGGAAGAGGGGGGGGGGTGCTGCTACTGATCGAAGAGCCAGGTCTTGAGGAGTCTTCTGAAGGCCAGTAGGTCTTGGGTCTGCCGAAGGTTGGTCCGGAGGGAGTTCCAGGTCTTGGTGGCGAGGTGGGAGAAGGATCTGCCGCCGGCGGTCGTTTTCCGGATGCGGGGGACTGTGGCGAGGGCGAGGCTGGTGGAGCGGAGCTGGCGGGTGGGGGTGTAGAAGCAGAGTCATCTGTTGAGGTAGGCTGGTCCGGAGTTGTGGAGTGCTTTGTGTGCGTGGGTGAGGAGCTTGAAGGTTATCCTCTTGTTGACAGGGAGCCAGTGCAGATCTCTCAGGTGGGGTGTGATGTGGCTGCGGCGGGGGTGTCGAGGATAAGACGTGCAGAGGCGTTCTGGATGCGTTGCAGCCGTCTCAGGAGCTTAGCCGTCGTTCCTGCGTAGAGGGCGTTTCCGTAGTCCAGCCTGCTGGTGACGAGGGCCTGGGTGACTGTTTTCCTTGTTTCGGTGGGGATCCACTTGAAGATCCTGCGGAGCATTCGGAGGGTGTTGAAGCAGGATGAGGAAACGGCGTTGACCTGCTTAGTCATGGAGAGGGTGGGGTCGAGGATGACCCCTAGGTTGCGTGCGTGGTCGGTGGGTGTCGGGGCTGTTCCCAGTGATGTCGGCCACCAGGAGTCGTCCCAGGCTGAAGGGTTGGAACCAAGGATGAGGACCTCCGTCTTGTCCGAGTTCAGCTTCAGGCGGCTGGACCTCATCCATTCGGCGACGGCCTTCATTCCTTCATGGAGGTGGGCTTTGGCGGTGTGAGGGTCTTTGGTGAGGGAGAGGATCAGCTGGGTGTCGTCGGCGTAGGAGATGATGTTGAGGTTGTGCTGTTGGGCGACGTGGGCGAGGGGTGCCATGTAGATGTTGAACAGCGTCGGGCTGAGGGAGGAGCCTTGGGGTACGCCGCAGATGATCTTGGTGGCCTTGGATCGGAAGGGGGCGAGGCGGACGCTTTGAGTTCTGCCGGAAAGGAAGGATGTGGTCCAGTCCAGGGCCTTCTCTTGGATCCCGGCGTCGTGAAGTCGTGTTTGTAGTGTGTGGTGGCAGACCGTGTCGAAGGCGGCTGATAGGTCCAGGAGGATGAGGGCTGCTGTTTCTCCGTTGTCTAGCAGGGTCCTGATGTCATCGGTGGCGGCGATGAGGGCGGTTTCGGTGCTGTGGTTGCTGCGGAAGCCGGACTGGGAAGGGTCCAGGATGTTGTTCTCCTCGAGGTAGCGGGTCAGTTGTTTGTTGACGATTTTCTCGGTGACCTTCGCGGGGAACGGGAGCAGAGAGATGGGTCGGAAGTTCTTGAGGTCCTTGGGGTCTGCCTTGGGTTTCTTGAGTAAGGCGGTGATCTCGGCGTGCTTCCAGCTTTCCGGGAAGGTTGCTGTCTCGAAGGAGATGTTGATTATTTTCCGGAGATGGGGAGCGATGGCTGTACTGGCTTTGTTGAAGACGTGGTGAGGGCACGGGTCTAGTGGTGAACCGGAGTGGATGGTGTTCATGATCTCGCTGGTGTCTTCGTCGTTGATGTTGGTCCAGGAGAGCAGGCGGTTGGTGGTCGTGGGGGCAGTGGTCTTGGTGGTTGCCGGGCGGTCGTGGTGTTGAAGCTGTCGTGGATGTCGGCGATTTTGCGGTGGAAGAAGGTGGCCAGTGAGTCGCACAGGTCTCGTGACGGCGGGGTGTCGTTGGTGTTGGAGCTGGGGTTGGAGAGTTCCTTCACGATGTTGAAGAGCTCTTTGCTGTTGTGTGCGTTGTTGTCTAGGCGGTCTTTGAGTGAGGCCCTTTTGGCGGATCTGATGAGGTGATGGTGACTGCGGGTGGCGCTCTTGTGGTGTGGCTGTTGGGTGGATTCTTGAGCGGGCGAGGGTGTTGGCGCAGTCGTCGATCCACTGTCTGAGGTTGCGGGCGGCGGTGTCGGGGTCGGATGGTTCGGCGGGTGGGCTCAGGGCGAGGTTGGTGGTTAGCTGGTCTTCGGTGACTCTGCTCCAGCAGCGGCGAGGCATTTGTTGGGTGCGGTGGTGCGTGGTGGGCTTCCTGTAGGTGAAGTGGATGCAGTGGTGGTCGGTCCAGTGGGGTTCGGAGGTGTGGTTGAAGGAGACGTGTGGGCTTGCGGAACAGATGGAGTCTAGCGTGTGGCCGGCGGCGTGGGTGGGTGTTGCCACGAGCTGTCTGAGTCCGAGGGTGGCGAGGTTGTCGATCAGGGTGGTGGAGTTGGTGTCCTTGTTGTTCTCGAGGTGGAAGTTCAGGTCCCCGAGGAGGATGTAGTCCGTGGAGGCGATGGCGTGTGTGCTGACGAAGTCAGCAATGGAATCGCTGAACTGTGGTCGGGGTCCGGGGGGGTCTGTAGATGAGGGTTCCTCTGAGGGTGGTGTTGGGATCGGTGTGGATCTGGAAGTGCATGTGTTCGGCGGTGCGGAGGGTGTCGTCGGTGTTGGTTGAGACTCTGAGGGTGTTCCTGTGGACGATGGCGATGCCTCCTCCGACTCCGTTGGTGCGGTCCCTGCGGGTGATCTTGTAGCCGTCTGGGATGGCAATGGCGATGTCGGGGGCTGAAGCGGGGTTCAGCCAGGTCTCCGTCAGGATGGCGGCGTCTGGGGAGGTTGAGTGGAGAAGGTCCCAGAGTTCGATGGCGTGTTTGCGGGCGGAGCGAGTGTTGAGGAGGATGCATCTGAGGTAGTTGGGTTCTTTCCTGGGCGGTGGTTTGGCGGGGCGGGTGCTGGCGAAGCTGCAGTTCCGGCAGGTGAAGGGCCCTTGGGTGCGCTTCGGGGTGGCCCGGTTTCAGGCGTGATCTTTTCCGGGGTTGAGTGCGTGGAGGGTGCTGGCGTCGTATCGGCGTCTGTTGATGTGGCGGGCGCGGGGATGCCCGGACCAGGGGTTCTGGTGCTGGGCGCGGTCCAGGCGCGGACGGGCGCAGACGGGCTTGCCTTAGGCGCGCCTTCGGCACGCCAGCGGCGCGCCCGCTGCGCAGCGGCCGCCATAAATGTGGAGGTGGGAGGGAGGAGCAGGGAATGGGGCAGCGAATGGGCAGTGAGGGGGCGGGGCCGCAGGCGCAGCGGCGGGAAACAGGCACAGAGAAAACGATCACAATCAGGGGCAGCAGGGGGACACAGAGAAAAGCGAGCACAATCAGGGGCAGCAGGGCACACAGAAAAAAGCGAGCACAATCAGGGGCAGCAAGGGCACACAGAGAAAACGAGCACAATCAGGGGCAGCAGGGCACACAGAGAAAAAACGAGCACAATCAGGGGCAGCAGGGCACACAGAGAAAAACTAGCACAATCAGGGGCAGCAGGGCACACAGAGAAAAACGAGCACAATCAGGGGCAGCAGGGCACACAGAGAAAAACGGGCACAATCAGCTGGCAGCAGCATGGCACACAGACGGAGCTGTGTGGTGGGGGAGCGACCTACCAGTCAAGGTCAGGGGTCGCTCTCTTCACCACGAAGCGGCCGCCATAAATGGGGAGGTGGGAGGGAGGAGCAGGGAATGGGGCAGCGAATGGGCAGTGAGGGGGCGGGGCCGCAGGGGTGCAGCGGCGGGAAACAGGCACAGAGAAAAACGATCACAATCAGGGATGTGGGTGGAGCCAATAGAGGAAGTGGGTGGAGCTAGTGGAGGAAGTGGGTGGAGCCGGGGGGAAGTGGGTGTGGCCTCCAACAAACATTTGAGCACCTGGACTTCATATTTTACAAATTAAGCACTGGCATAGTTCTGTATGTGCAGAATCCCTACAACAGTAGTAGTATTCCTATCCTATCAAAAATAGTAAAATATCTGGTTGGGCATTTTGTTGGTGGGAGTTGTCGAAAAGCCTCAAGATTAAGAAGACTAGAAGAGGACAACCCAAAGGACTGGACTCAGTGGCTAGAGCTATTGGTGAATCTGAGTTTTATTTAAAACCTTTTAAATAAAGAGTGGCCAACTGGGCAAGCTTAGCTACAGAAAGACTAATAGTAGTAGTACAGAGAGTCATAGCAGAGGCAGCAGGGATAACAAGAATTTAGAAACAGATAGTCTAGATCGAAGAAGATTTTGTAAAAAATAGAATTTGGAAATCGTTCGGAAAAAATAAGGTGCAGTAAAAGTTAGGGAAGTATAATTATTAATATTAACAACAGGAGGACTTACTGGGGCCAGCAGCAGAGCCCTCGGTAGAAGAGCGGTCCTGGCCATCAGCTGCTCCCGCCGACTCCGACGACCCCGTCTTCTTGCCCCTGGGTGCTGATCATGAAAGATGAAAGAAAGAGACAAACATGGATGATTGGTGTGAAACAAATAAAATATTTTTTTAAACGCTCAAAAAACATTTATGGAAACAACAATTGCAATAAAATTGACCTATCTAATCTGGTCGACTAGTATTGCGTGATTCGCGGACCGTCTAGTTATTATTTATGAACACTAATCCAGTGTTCCATTCTGATACCAGAATACTAACTAACCCTAAGTACCACCTGACCTAGCCCACCTATTCCAGACGGGCCAATTGTTCACTAAGTCTGCATTTCCATTTATTTTAGTCCTCAAAAATGCATAGATGGAGGACACATGCATACATTTTTGCATACACCAAATTGTTGGTTGCTGCTGATGTTCTGCTAGTGATAAGCCTATTACCACTCACTAAACAACTACAAAAGGTTCTACTAAGGACTGGGGTAAGCAGCACTCAGCAGCACGTGACGTGACAGAGGATGCGTCACGCAGACCACTTAAAAATTACCAACTAATACTAATAAGTAACTAAACCTATCAATCCACCACTATCTCTTCTTAGTGGCAGGAGGACAAAGGAAGGACTAGAGTCTCTCTAGCATTACCTAACTTAAGTTCTCTAAAGTAAACTCTTACATAATCAGGCCAAGCGAGCGCAAAGTTGCAAACAAGTAAGATTAGTAGCGCCGAGCACCTGGGTCATAACAATCACAGAAGATTTTTAAACGTAATTTACCTGCAATGTAAGCAGCAGCATTCTTGCTGTTCGCAAAAATATATTCGCAATATATAACACAGAGCAGAAGAACACAAAGTAGTAATATTAAATAGCTACTCACCAAGCCCCGGGACCTCCACTCCTAGCAGGTCCAGCAGGTCCTGCTCCCGGTCCAGGATATCGGACCACCGGTGCGTCAGCTGGGTATCGGTGCGCCGGACACCAGAGCAGCGAAACACTGCCCGGCGCACCTTTTCCAACCGCTGGCGACGCTCACGGAGCCCGTACCCAGGCCTGCCGCCTGCTGCTAGGGTTAAAAAACAAGTGCGCCCACCTCCGCCTCGCTAAAGGTGTCCCTAGCCTGCACCCCTTGTGGGTGCCGCCTTCCGCAGGGAAGGCGGTCGCGGCTGCGGCTACGAGTAGTAGTAGCCTTGCCCTTGTTGCCCCTGCTCTCTCCCTTGGCCATGGTTCGGGGGGGGGGGCGGAAAAGAAAAGGGAGTAATTAGAAAAGTAAGTAAAAGAAATGAAAAAAGCAAGTTATAGAAAAAGAGTGAAAAAGTAGTAGAAAAAGTCACAAAAAGTAGAAAAAAACTCAAAATATAGAATCAGGAAAATAGAGAGATAGATAATAAATAAAAAAGATCAAACAAAGGATTGCAAAGATAAAGGGAGGATAGAAAAGCAGGCCCAGAACCATAGCGATAGAGTGAAAAACAAGATGGTTGCGCCCGTTGCGACCACATGGGCAAGTTCGCGTGATATTTCCCCCCGAGCACGCAAAAAGAGGCGCGAACACATAATACGCGTTCCCGAACAGGAAATACTCATCGCGAATGGGTGGGAGCACGCAATACGCGACCCGGAACAGGAAATAGCATCGCGAACGGGCGGTACAAGTGAAAAACAAGATGGCTGCGCCCATTGGCGACCGCATGGGCAAGTTCGCGAGATATTTTCCCGCAAGCACGTAAACAGCGTTCCCGAACAGGAAAAACGCATCGCGAACGGGCGCAACAAGCAATTCCGCGTGCTCGTGGAGATTTTTTACTGTTTCGCGGAACTTTGCGTAACGTGACTACGCAAATTCCGCCCACCCTTACTATACAGTCCCTCGCACAGCCACTCACTCACCCACACAGCTACTCACACACCTATTTATACACCCATACAGCCACTCACACATCCATTCACACACCCATAGAGGCACTCAGATACCTACTCATACACGGATACACAGTCACAGAGCCACTCACATAATATATGTTAGAAATAGTATCAATCAGTTATACACAAAGCAAACTATTTTAACTTTTGTGGTACTTTGGTATATATGTTTAACACTCAAATGTTTACAAAACACTCACACTCACTGGTTGATGTCATTTGAGATGTCATCAGTGATGTCACTGACCATGTCATGAGTGATGTAATATGTGATGTCAGTGTAAAACTTACATCAACATTGAAAACGGGCATTACAGCTATCGGCAGTGAGTCGTAAATGCGTCGGCATTATGGAAGGCAAGAAACACATGTAAGTTGCATAGAAAAAGCACAGCTGGCAATATGCTGTTACATGCCCAAAGTAGCCACCCAAGAAAACGTATAAACAGTATCCCATATGGGGAGTTCCTACGGGCTCGTAGGAACTGTAGCACTGAATTGAGTTTTCAGGAGGAGTGTCAGGTGATGATCGAAAGCTTTAAAGAAAGAGGGTACAAAGATTCTGTCCTCAGGAGTGCTTTGGTGGAAACACAGGGTAACAGTAGAGAGGTAGTGTTGGCCCCTAAAGCCGGGCCCCCATCTGCTAACACACCTGTAATAAGATTTATCACAACATACAATCACAAAGCACAAGAAGTGAGCAAAAGTCTAAGTAGACCCTGGATATCCTGAACACAGAAAACACTTTGGATGATGTGGTTGTGGACCATCTCTTCAAGAATGGCACTTCCCTACGTGACAAACCGTGTAGAAATTAGGTAACTGACAATATGCCTAACCAGCCAACAGTGAAGGGGTTCTACACAGGTACCACGTGCAAAGCATACAAGTATAGTTCGAATGTGAAGAGGATCTTCTACCCAAGAACTAAAACATATAGGGTAATAGATAAACACTTGTCATGCCTGTCTGACCTTTGCGTGTATGTTTTGCTGTGCCCGTGTGAAAAATCATATGTGGTGAGCACAATGTTTCCACTAAAGAAAAGAGTGCCCGAACACATGAGAGCCATACAAAATAGAGACAAACAATATCCCGTTGCTCGACATTTTGAAGAAAAGCATGAGAGCAACAGGAACTTGTTATGATTTTTTTGCCATTGATCGCATACCCAAATCTAACTGGGGTGGAGATAGAATACGTCAACTTGAATCAAGGTACATATTGGAACTGGATACCCAGTGGGTCTGAACTCCGATGAGGAGATGTATGCATATTTAGGAGAATTATATTAGGTATTCATGCGTATCTATCCTAGAGTGTCCTAGAATATCTCAAGAATGAATTATTTCTTTTTCCTTTCAATTTTTAATGTGAGCTGTCTCTAATGATTTGTTTCAGGATTGATAATGTACAGTGATTTTAAGGGTTTGTTTTATATGCACACAGGGCATTCCATCTCTTTCAGTGATCAGCGAGCCACACTTGTAGAGAGTACAGGATGAGCAGCATTGGTTTGGACACTTTTTTCCCCTCGTTCTCGGATGATCGACAGATCCTATGAGAATTAGAAAACTTGTATATCTTTTCTTTTCCTCATAAACCAAAGTTTGCATGGAACTCTTCTATTTTCTAATTCTGTTCATAATTTCTATATATATTTTTAGGCATTTATGACCATATGTATATTATAATATAGAGGCACCTATAAGTAGGTGGTTGTTATCAAGACAGATATGCATGACACAATACATATAATCTTTTGTCTGTGTCAGGGACAATTTTCGTTTTTTGCTACACCTGGGAATTGGAATTAACAAAATAGGAGATAGTCATTATATGCCCACTTGGGCCAGATTGTTCATGTTCTCTATTGTGGAAATGAAATTTGGGGAGTATTGTGGCATTAGTCACGAGCAGCATAACTCAGTGTTCACTACACTATCATCAATAAAGTGATATCGAAGGAAATGATCATACTGTTGCCGATGTAATTATGTCCACTTGGGCTAGATTGGTAACCCTTCATGCTGGGTAAATTCCTGCCATCACTGTTTAGACCTGTACATGGCCATATCTGCATGTGATACACATGTGGCACACTGAGTAATAAAATCGCGCATCACACACAAACTGTTACCTCCTTTTACAGTCTGTTATGTATACACTGGCAATGGGCTGATAATATCTTAGCAAATGTGTATGACTGAAGTCTGTAAGTTTGTTTATATGATATGTTTTATTTGCAGCAGGGATGCATTTCTGTAGATAATGGTATATTTGTTTAACACAAATTTACTGCTTTCAAAATTTAAGTGTATGTATCATGTAAAGAACAACTGTCAAAATGGCTGATGCATTTACGGCTCACCGCAAATACCTGTAATGCCCGTTTTCTAGTTAGATGTAAGGTTTACACTTTAAATTTATGCCGGGAACAACCCTGTCCCACCTGTGAGCAAGGTGTGCAATAAGTCGAAACACGTTGGGTATATCGGCATCTGAGTGAATAAATTTGTTATGAAGCAAATCGGAGTATAATTATCTTTCTGCTGGTGGCCAGTGTGCGTTCCAAGCAATGTGTGTGGATTTCAGAGGTGGTTTGTATATTAGGGCTCCTCAACCCTGACGCGCACCTGTGCCGTTCCTGGGTCCCAGCTGCCTGAGGACTTAGTGGACATTTATATACATACATACATAGATATAAATAGATAGATATTTTAGGGAAATGTTTTTTTTTTAAAAAAAGGGTTTAGGGTGGGTATGGGTTTTTGGGTGGCCCTACATATGGGGCTCATCCCTAGCATGATATTAAACATTCTAGTCATAGTGGCACTGGATATTGAACTCATATAATGTACATCCCAAGTATTTGATGATGATACATGAGTATGCATGGCAGAATATGTTAATGTGGCAGTAGTACAAATGAACACTTCACAAAATGACAAACTGATGTTCTGGAACCAAATTTGTACTAAATAAAATATAAAAACTGGTATTTTTGGATGAAAAATCTTTTTATGAAAGTGACAAGCTTTGGTTTAGGGTAACTGACTTTATTGATCCAAAATAATTCGATTAAGGAGCTGGGGGCTCCAAAACCTGTCAGGCTTTTTAAAAGATTGGAACGCACAATCTGCTGGTTTTTCAAATAAAGGATTCAGAAGAATAATTTCCCATCGAGTGCGTCTTCACATCAGGGCCACTTGGAAACAATTAATACACAGCAGTCCGGCCGTAGAAAACTGCACCACCATTACATGGAACAAAATGGGGCCGCAGGGCCTGGGACTTATGCTCAGCCTGGAAACAGCACAGGAGATTTGCAAATGAAAACCGTACTTGTACTCTGAGGCCCACTGGAGGGCTTTAAATGTGAAAAAGATTAATCTGTTAAAGAACACAGAACCCACTGGAGAGAGAAATATCAGCACTACGCAGACTACTATTCCCAGCATGCACTGCCAAGTACAAACTCACCTGAGAGGTCCACCTGAGGGCAATCACCTTTCAGCATGCAGATGGGCGAGTGTGCGTGTTGGTGCATCTGTGACTTTCAGAAAGGCCTATGATTAAGGAGCTGGGGGCTCCAAAACCGGTCAGGCTTTTTGAAAGATTGGAATGCAATGTGCTGGTTTTTCAAATAAAGGATTCGGAAGAATCATTTCCTGTCACATCAGGGCAACTTGGAAACAACATATATATATGACCAAGGCAATTTCGCCGAAACGCGTAAGGATTAAAAGAGTGTCTTTTGGCTGCCACATTTGATGAATAAAGGTCAACATGTTTGTAAGTCGGAATTGGGCTTCTGCAATTTTTTTTTCGTATGGACATGCAGCAACAGGATTCTCCGTTCCTGATAGCAGAGGCCGCCGTGCAGGGTTGGGGGCCCCCGGTAAATTGGAGATCGGTGTGTGGATATTATGGAGGGGGCATGACCTGCTTGCAAGTATACCATCCAGTGGAATTCCGTGGTATTCTGGCTACATTAGCAAGAAAGGGAGAAGAGGGAGGCACTCCTCTCTCTGGAGATTCCACAATTCATGTAAAGAAAGCTTATGTGGCAGCAGAATTATGCACTTTGCTTTTTTAAATTGTACAGTGTGCACCACGAACTATGGCAGTATTTCGGACTTCGGTGTAATTAAAATGCTAATAAACAAAATTAAATCAAAGAATGCACCACAGCACGAACTTGGAATATCAATTTTAGTGCACCCTGGGGCCTGTAGGAAGTTGTATCAGGCCATGTGACCACAAGGATTTAAATGCACTCACCTGTGACCAAGGCAATTTCGCCGAAATGCGTAAGGATTAAAAGAGTGTCTTTTGGCTGCCACATTTGATGATTAAAGGTCAACATGTTTGTTAGTCGGAATTGGGCTTCTGCAATTTCTTTTCGTATGGACATGCAGCAACAAGATTCTCCGTTCCTGATAGCAGAGGCCGCCCTGCAGGGTTTGTGGCCCCCGGTAAAATGGAGATCTGTGTGTGGATATATATATATATTTAGGGTGGGTATGGGTTTTTGGTGGTAAGGGATATTTGTAGGGTTGGTATAAGGTTTTGGGTGGCAAGGGTAAGTTTAGGGGTTTGGGTGGGTATGGGTTTTTGGGTGGCCCTACATAATGGGGCTCATCCCTAGCATGATATTTTACATTCTGGTCATAGTGGCACTGGATATTGTACTCATATGATGTACATCCCAAGTATTTGATGATGATACATGAGTTTGCATGGCAGAATCTGTTAATGTGGCAGTAGTACAAATGAACACTTGACAAAATGACAAACTGATGTTCTGGAACCAAATATGTACTAAATAAAATAGAAAAACTGGTATTTTTGGATGGAAAATATTCTTTTTATGAAAGTGACAAGCTTTGGTTTAGGGTAACTGACTTTATTGATCCAAAATAAAACGTTTCTATTTGTTGGCAACATGTGTATGTTTTTAGAAACTGAGATGCTGGTTTAGGGCAAAAATTATTGTATTCCTGAAATATATCTGAAACCAATTCCTGAGTGGTATTTGATGATGAGTTCAGAAGACATTTTGCTAATGTTGGTTTCTTGGTGCCAAAGGTCCACTTACTCTTCCTGATATTGCAACTATATCATGGCTCGTATGGAGAAATGTCATGATCTATATTGATGATTTTTTAATGATAATATGACTACAGCGGTCTTAGACTGAGACTGTATGCTCGACATACGCTGGCTGTCTGAACTTCTTACTTCCTAATTCTTACTGAAGAAAAATGCAATGTGCGATTAGGCATAACCTTTAACGGTAAAGGTTATGCGTGGTAATGGAATTCCCATTGCAATGGTTGTGTTGTAAAGGCATGCGTTACAAGGGAATGTGTGGTTCTGTCATACATCTAGAACATCTAGGTACACAATTTCAAAGACATCAAATGCAATGTCATGTGGTCTGCGAGTTTTTCAAAATGTACATAGCATTTTTCTTCATTGTTATATTCCACTGTCTTTCATTTTACATCCTGCCCCTTCCAAGAAGATACTCCTATGCATGACGGATTAACTACCTTAAAGGGGAATGGCTGAAAAATCAAAAGTGCCGGAAATCTTATAATCTCAGATCATTCAAAGCAGAGCTAGACAGATTCAACAGCAGTCCTTCTGCTCTGTTTACTAAGAAGTAAGAAGTTCAGACAGACAGTTTATGTCTAGCATCCAGGCCCAGTCTCAGACAGCTGTAGTCATATTATCATAAACAAATCATCAATATAGATCATGAATTTCTCCATATGAGCCATGAAATGGTTGCAATATCAGTAAGAGTAAGTGCCCTTTGCCTCCAAGAAGCCAACATCGGCAAAATGTCTTCTGAACTCATCATGAAATATCACTTAGGAATTGGCTTCAGATATATTTCAGAAATATAATAATGTTTGCCCTAAACCAGCATGGCAGTTTCTAAAAATATACTTCTAACAAACAGACCCCCCTTTTTCAGTCATTTTGAGCAGCAGCTTCTTTTGTTTTTAGGTTCTTCCAAGACACTCGGGTTCCCCAGAGCGAACACTCCCAGTAGCCTGACTGTTCTCAACAGAGAAGCCAAATGTTCTAATGGAATCCAAGGCAGGAATACAGCTCTCCAAGTTCTGGGGACAAGTGCTATTGGCAGAATTTCAAAGCAGAATAGGGGACAACTTTTTCCTCAAGTTTCTAGAAATCAGAAATTACTCTTCCTCTAGAAATTCGGAAGTCTTCTTTCTTCTTCACTTCAACTCCTACTTTTAACCCATTGTGACACACGTCCTGCTCGGAGAAGGCGTCTTGTACCTCAAATTATTTCTAACGCCACTGGTACTAAAAATGCAATACTGCCGGACACTGCTTCATCCATTCAAATGTCTCATGTTTATTGTCTCCCAACTTTCCCTCTCATTTTTGCCCCTTGAATTGGAAAGGAAACCCACTATCTCAGTTATTAAGTCTGCTGCATCCCGTCCTTGAAAAGAGAAGGGTGATACAGGTCCTAGTCATGAGCACATCAATTGTCCAAGCAAGGCGCAGAGTAGCGCCTTCCTTACACCCTGTTCTGAGAGTCGGAGCTCTTTATTCTCCAAAATGCAGAGCAGAGTGATTAGCAGGTGTGAAACCTTGGGTACTTTATACACAAATATGCATAAAAGGAGCAGGTGAATGCACAGCGGCTGAGCCCAGGCAAATTATATATTAAATCTCATGTCTGTGAGAAGGATACAAACTGAAATCTAACTTCGCCACTGATCTTTTCAGACCATTTTATCTCAGCATTTCAAGTTTATTTCCGATTGCATTTGCCATTCAGAGATTACACTGTAAAGGCAACACTGTAAGTCTCTGATAGGGAAGTGCACCACCAACAGTTTGGTATTCTCCCCTTTCATCCTAATGGCCACTTCAGCCATTTATTATCTAATGAAATCACACATGCATGATCTCTGTTTCTTCAATAACCATACAACTGCCTTAGGCCTTCTGTTACACACGTCCCAAAAATGTTCCCTGTGTTGCATACATCTATTAACTAACTCTCAAACATATTCATTAATCCGGCCAGAACTGCCCTATACCATGGCCCTAAGCAACTGCCTGTGCTATGAATCCTTGCCACAGTGAGAAGCACTCAGCATTGCTGCTGAACAAAATGTTCCATTCATGGTGTCAAATCCCTTTTGACACCTTGCTGTCCAATTCACAAGTTTAGTTTGTTTTCTTGGCGTCAGTTCAGTTAAAGGTGACACGGTGCTCCTATAATCTTTCACAAATCTGTGAGGTCTAGGGAGGCGCTCGCCTGAGTCTGAGTTTCGGAAGGTTTCCTGTGAAAGATAAAATACATTTTCAGCTAGGGCTGGAGAGACTGAAGACAGCCACTGCCTTAATACTCAGATCTGCCATCCATAGGGCCTGAAACCCTTGCTGACGTGCACCACATAGTCCTCCCAGCTGAAGCTATAAACCATAGTGTCACCCAGCTGGGCAACAGAGATGTCTTCTAGTCCAGACAGGACAGGTTTAAAACCCTCTGGAGGTGGCAGAGGCATTCTACAATCCAAAGGGCTTTTAAGGGAAAGTGGCCCTCATGCATTGATAAGATGACCTCTCTTCCAGGTGCTTAGTGAATTGGATTTGCAAGACACTGCCAGATGTCTTAGTGACTGAGTTGAGTCCTCTGTACTCCACATGAACCTTGAGAGGAGACTTCTGGTACTAGAGCCATCAGACTGGACCAAGAGTAACTGTAGTCCCAGTCACCACGAGTTCCACCACCTTGGTTACTTGCTCTAAAAGCTAGCCCTCATCTTAAGCAATGGCTTTTAGATTTTGTTGCTGACGGGCATGATTTTGTCAGTGTCAACATCATTCACCAGTTTGTCAATCCAATGAAGTCACAAGGGAGAAAAATATCTGAATTCTATAATTCAAACAATGGAACCAAAATGAAAAAGAGAGATACATTTCTCAAACTACAAAATAAGTCCCAATCTTTAAAGGTATCAATAGAATTTGTCCAAAAGTAAAAACCAAATGAGACACCGTTTTCATTTTAGATGAAGTCTCTACTTAAAGTAATGTGCGTGAGGCTTCATCTATGTCTCTTGTATGTGTAAACCCTAAGCATGTGCCCAGCAATTCCATATATCTGTGGTCCTCACTGTCGCGCCATGCGGTATCTCCGCTTTTACCACTTTGGGACCAAGTTTGGCCCATGTTTGACTCATGAGTATAAACGTATATTACAAATACAGGTTGCTTTGATGAGAATGCACGCACACTACTTTACATAGTCTTCATTTATACTCAGAACGGTGTCTCGTTAGGTCACTTGCATGTGGGTAAGTACCACTGCAGCCTTTAAATATTGTGGCTTTTTGTGTATTTCGAGAACAAATTCTGAAAACTGACCCAAAAACCGCCAGGCACTCTTTTTTCTTGCCGATCTGTCAGACTGGGAGATTCACTCCCGTCATGTAAAACCTGATGAGATTGTTCCAAGGTTCACAATGTAGAGCATCTCACTAACCACTACATCTTGTGTGGCTTTGTTGGAATTGTTTTCCACCCTACTCGGACATGACTCAAGGGACTTCTACCAGAGGGATCAAACAAAGCCAAAGAGACAGAAACATAATCCAATCTTGAGCAGCTCCATGTACATAACTAAAAGGCACGACCTCAGGTTTTCTTCAGCCTAAAGACCTCATTCAGACCCCATTAGTGCCTTTCATGGCCTCTCCAATAAGGATGGTATAGTGGGGAGAACCTGTATGTTACCCCAACACTCATCTTACTTCACCTTCATTCAAGCAGCTATGATATGATGATCAAAGATCACTTCTTTGGGAACACCTACTCAAGAAAAAGTTTGGCTAGCACAGGTGCAGCAACCTTCTCCAGAGTCACAGCCTACGGATCCCTTCTTTGTGGTCCACAACCAATAGGATTAATTCTTTCCCTGATGCTGCCTTATAGTTCGGAATGACCAATTCTAGCCTTTCAAAAGATATAAACACCAGTCTTAGTGGAAAGAGGATCGGGGATTACTCTGTCCTCTATGAGTGACAAAATTAATTTTTCACTACGAACCGTGCCCAGTAAAAATGACTTGTGAGGATTTCATGGAAATTGATCATACTGAGGTGACCAGTCAAAGGGAAACCATTTGCCAACTCTAAAGCAAACTCTTGCAGTAGTAAGGTACCACTATCCTTTAAGTGCCCTGAGTGCCAAGTACTTTAATTAACTATAGAGAACTAAGGTCCTCATTTATATGTTGGCGGTATGTATACGAGATGGCAACGGAGTACGCATACCAGCAATATGAATGTCCACCCACCCGATTTAAATGCGGGCTACTTTTGGTTTGGCTACGGCAGTGACTACTCAGTCACCCCATAGTCAAACCTCTCCGACAGCCCTACGGAATAAGAGCCGTCAGAGAAATGGCTACATGTCTGCCCGCCCAATCAGGATAGGTGGACATGTTGCCATTTTTTTTTACTGTCCGTCACCGCCAGGCAAACTCTGGTGGTGAGGGGCAGGAAAAAGCAAATAATGCTCCCCCCGCCATCAAAGATGACTCCCATGGTGAGGGGAACATTACTTTTTTATTTTCAAAAAGAAAATACAGTTTCAGGATTTCCTTTTTGAAAATAAAAAAGAATACTGTTTGGTGCAGGGTTGCATCATGCAGGGTTGCATCATGCACACTGCGGACGCGCGCAGCAGTTGCGCCGCCGGCTCGCCGAAGTCGTGCCAAAGGCAAGCCCATCTGCGCCCGTCCGCAACCCGACCACGGCCAGCGCCAGGAACTCTGGACCTCCCACTACCCATCGCAACGACACCACCACCCTCCTCGCACTCAACCCTGGAAGACTTAGAGAATGCCAACAGGCCTCGCCGAACACGACCAGTTCTCCTGCCTCCACTGCCGCCAGACCCTCACCGCCACCCCGGCCTCCAACACCGCCGATGTCAGCACCGGGGACACCCTAAAATGCATCCTCCTCAACGTACGCTCCATACACAAACACGCCATGGAAATCTGGAACCTACTCGACTCTCTCTCACCCGACATCGCCTTCTTCACAGAGACCTGGACCAACGCATCCTCCGCCCCCGACATCAGCACCGCCATCCCAGACGGATACAAGATCCAGAGGAAAGACCGCCCCAACCACCCAGGAGGGGGCCTCGCCATCGCCCACAAGAGCAATCAATCAATCAGGGGTTTGTTAAAGCGCGACTACTCACCCGTAAGGGACTCAAGGCGCTGGGGGGGGGTGCAGTTTCCATCCATCAAGGAGGGGGTCTGTCGAAGAGCCAGGTTTTGAGGTTTCTTGCGAAGATGGGGAGCGATGTTGTCTGTCTGAGGTGGAGCGGAAGGGCGTTCCATGCTTTGGCCGCGAGGAAGGAGAAGGAGCGGCCTCCCGATCTGGTCTTTCTGGTGCGGTGGACCACGGCGTAGGAGAGCTGGGCTGATCGTAGGGTCCTTTGGGGTGCGTGGAATTTGAGTCGGCTGTTCAGGTATGCTGGTCCGGTGCCGTGAAGGGCCTTGTGTGCGTGGGTGAGCATCTTGAAGGTGATTCTCGCCTCGACAGGGAGCCAGTGGAGTGTGCGCAGGTGCTGGGAGATGTGGCAGTGTTTTGGCAGGTTGAGGACCAGTCTTGCGGCGGCGTTCTGGATGTTCTGTAGCTTGCGGGTGAGGTTTTTGTTTATTCCGGCGTAGAGTGCGTTGCCGTAGTCGAGTCTGCTGGTGACCAGGGCGTGAGTGACGGTCTTTCGGTGTTCGAGGGGGATCCATTTGAAGGTCTTAGAGCACCCTCCGCCTCATCACCTCCAGCGAAACCTACCCCTCCGCCGAACACCTGCACTTCCAGATCCAGACCACCCCCAAAGCCACACTCCGAGGAACCCTCATCTACAGACCCCCCGGCCCCCGAACACCCTTCGCCACCACCATCACCGACTTTATCGCACCCCACGCCATCGCCTCAGCAAACTACATACTCTTTGGAGACCTGAACTTCCACCTCGACAACCCCAGCGACCCCAACTCCACTATCCTTCGTGACAACCTCGCCAGCATCGGACTTAAACAACTTGTCAACACACCGACCCACAGAGCAGGACACACCCTCGACCCCATCTTCGCGGCAGGAAACAGCGTCCAATTCAGCCACACAACGCAGCCGCCATGGACCGACCACCACTGCGTACACTTCGCCATCAACAAACCCAAGGCACCCAAACCAGCCCCACTCCCACCTCGAAGGAACTGGAGCAAGGTTACCGACGAGCAACTTAACTCCACCCTCACCCGAGACAACCACACCTGGGCACCCGACGCAAATGACGCAAACAATGCAGCCAGAGAACTCCACACCTGGATCTTCAACTGCGCAGACGAGCTCACCCCGCTACGCAACCCCGACAGACAACGCCCCAGGAAAGCCGCCTGGTTCTACCACCGCTCTCCAAGAAGCCAGACGCACCTGCAGGACGCCTGGAGAAGAACTGGAGAAACACCAAGACAACCGAAAACCACACCACCTACAAGGACGCCTTGACTGACTACCATAACCAGATCAGAGCAACCAAGAGGAACTTCATCCACAACAAAATCCTGGCCAACTCCACCAACTCCAAGGAACTTTTCAGTGTCATTCAGGAATTCACCAACCCACGCAGCGAAGCCACAGACATCACACCATCCCAAGACCTCTGCGACAAGCTTGGAACCTATTTCCACCTCAAGATCAAAAATCTCTATGACAACTTCATCGACCATCCACCAGGTGCCACAGATGGCCCCCCGCTGCCCAGAAACACCAGCCAGCCCACCATCTCCAACTGGACACCGATCACGGCCGAAGACACCGCCTCGACCATGAAAAGCATCCACTCTGGGGCCCCCACCGACCCCTGCCCCCCTCATATCTACCACAGAGCTGCGGCCGCCATCGCACCCGAACTACAACGCACCATCAACACCACCTTCAAAACAGGCACCTTCCCAGACGACTGGAAGCGCGCAGAAGTCAGACCCCTGCTCAAGAAGCCCACAGCTGACCCCACCGACCTCAAGAACTATCGGCCCATCTCGCTCCTCCCCTTCGAAGCCAAAGTTGCAGAGAAAACAGTCAACAGGAAACTGAAACGATTCATTGAAGAGATCGCCGTCCTCGACCCGTCCAAATCCGGATTCCAAAGCAACCACAGCACAGAGACCGCCCTACTCGCCACCACAGACGACATCCGCACCCTCCTGGACCAAGGCCACTCCACAGCCCTCATCCTACTCGACCTATCAGCGGCCTTCGACACCGTCTCCCACCGCACACTAGTCGCCAGACTACACGACGCAGGCATACAAGGAACAGCCCGGGACTGGATCCGATCATTCCTCACCGGAAGAAGCCAAAGGATCAGACTCCCACCCTTCCTCTCCGACCCCACGAAAATCATCTGCGGAGTCCCACAGGGTTCATCACTGAGACCCACCCTCTTCAACATCTACATGGCCCCCCTCGCGGCCATCGTCCGACAACATGGCCTCAACATTATATCCTACGCCGACGACACCCAGCTCATCCTCTCCCTCACCAAAGACCCCACCACTGCCAAACTCAACTTCCAGAAAGGAATGCAAGACGTCGCAGTCTGGATGACCAACAGCTGCCTGAAGCTCAATGCCAGAAGACAGAAGTCCTCGTCCCCGGTACCACCCCTTCTGCATGGGACAGCACCTGGTGGCCGACCGCCCTTGGAAGCCCACCTACCCCCTCAGACCACGCCAAGAACCTCGGCATCGTACTTGACTCATCACTCACCATGAACCGACAGGTCAACGCCGTCACCTCCAGCTGCTTCAACACCCTCAGCATCCTCCGCAAGACCTTCAAGTGGATCCCCCCTGAGTCAAGGAAGACAGTCACCCACGCACTGATCACCAGCAGACTGGACTATGGAAACGCACTCTAAGCCGGCATCAACAAGTCCCTACTCCGCAAACCCCAAACAATACAGAACACCGCCGCCAGACTCGTCCTCGGCATCCCCCGACATGAACACATCAGCCAACACCTACGAAGTCTCCACTGTCTACCTGTGGAGAAAAGAGTCACTTTCAAAATACTCACGCCTACAAATGCCTACACAACAACGGACCCAAATACCTCAACGACAGAATCAACTTCCAAGTACCCAAAAGAAACCTCCGATCTTCCAACCTCGCACTGGCCGAAACCCCGCGCATTCACAGAGCCAGAGCAGGCGGAAGATCCTTCTCTCACATTGCAGCCAAGACCTGGAACGAGCTACCGACAGACATCAGTCGCGCCCCCTCCCTGAACACCTTCAGGAAGACCCTCAAGACCTGGCTCGTCGGCTAAACAGATCTGCGGACCCCCCCCATAGCGCCTTGAGACCCTCACGGGTGAGTAGCGCGCTTACAATTCCCTGATTGATTGATTGATTAATTGACAGCTCGACCACCCAAAAATTTGGGCCCTCCGTTCTTCCAGAAAAGGTTCAATAACCCAATGTCTTCTCCCTCTCCTTGTGCTTCAGTTTTAGGCCAAAGAACTCCAAGAGTAGGACTCTCCTTCTGAGGTTTGCAGCAGTCTGCTTGGAAGTACTGCCCTGCAGCTTCCAAATTAGCAAGCGCAAACAGATTCTCTGTAGGAGACAGTACATCCCCCTCCGGCTGGGGCAGTTTTCTCCTGATTCTTGGGCTTTTCATTAGAGGGTACCACGTGCCCATTCTTTAAGTTCTAAGGTGCCTTGTTGATAGATTCTGTCTCAACACCTTCATAAATCCATTACAGGACTTTCTCAGCCCAAGTAGCCACAGCTGACAAATCAATCTCAACATGGAACAATGCATCCAACTCTTGATTGGAGCCCATTGAGGAACTCTGCAGGTAGTCCTGTAGCAGACAATTTACTGGCAAGGAGAGGAATAGCAGTCGCAATCGGAAGGCCTCAGAGTCAACTTACAACCCACCCAGGGAAACCAGAGAAACAAAACCTATTATAACCCTCCTGTCCCCATTAGGTCATGGTCTACTACCAACCCATAACTATCCCCTGCCCACTAGTTGGAGCCTTTATCTGCGCAGATGTGTACACTACAGTGTGATCCAGGCTGAAGCAATGCCAGAACAACCACATACTCTGAAGAAACCAAAAGGTTTATTCCTTCCCTGTAAAACCACATTCCTCCTTCTTTGAGGGATAATGATCCCTTCCACTCTTGCATCAATTTAGGGACCTTTTGGGAACTCCTTTTTATTTTAATTGTTCTCATCTCCATTCTTGTTGAACTCATGGGGTCTGATCAACCCCTGTGCCAACCCCGACGTCAGCCATCTTACCAACTTTCAGGAATCAGTGAGCTATGAGTATAATAAATGCTGGTGCACGTCTGCATAAAAATGTCAAGATGTGCCGTAAAAGATCAGATTATATAAATAAACACAATATTTTTGTCCATATCGCAAGCATCCTGTGCTTTTAATGAAGTAGCGTTCCAATCTTCCCAGATCAGATGAGACTGTTTGGCAGTGTCTCTTTAGGTACTTTTCAGGGGTCATTCCAAAGTATCTGAGAGGAATCTTCTAGTGTATGTATTATGTGAGCTGTGCAGATTAAAAACGGAATGCAGCTTCCCCACTGAAAGGACACCTCCACACTATGACTGTTCCCCTATAGCTCCTCTTCTATCTAGTGCATGGAACTCAATTCAAATACCTATAAATTAAATATTAGCAATACCATAACTAGGCAACAACTGTTTTGGAAAGTGTGTTCTGGTATTTCCCAGGCTCGAAGATTCGGGTCCTTCAGGCTTCCGTCTGGATCTTCCTTATTTTTTAGGTCGAGCCTAGTGCAGTGCGCATGCGCTGCTCTAGGAGATGACCTTTAGAAATTGGTCTGCTCTTTTCCACACACTCGGGCATGTGGCGGCATCCACCTTGCGGGAGCGAGCAGCGGCGCGCAGGGGCCATCTGTTTGTAATTAGGGACACGCACTCGCTTGTTTACATTAGCCTGCTCGCGGTCGCCTTGCCGGCTCGACATCCTGGCGCTTTCACATTCGGCCGAGCTTGTTACATGTGTGATAGTCTTTAACGTTTACCCCCGGAGTAAGACTATGTGTGAGAAAATACATCTACACATCACATGTCAATTCACGTTTTGTGAGCACAAAATGTGAAATTGCACTTGCACTCAAGGTCATGGTACTTGAACGTGTTGAATGCACACTTCTAAATGAACATCTGAATCTGCAAGTTCTTTGATGTTAATTTCATTTTTTAGAAATAAAAACTTCTCATTTTACCAGACCTAAAAGTGAAATAATATCTGCATTGTGGGGCCGACTGGCCTGAGGGGGGTAGTTACGCTTACAGAAACGGCAGGGTGTTCCCATACCTTTGAAGAGTTCATCTTCGGCGCGCGCCTCTCGAGGCCGTGACCCAGTCCCATAGCTCTGCGGCAGAGCGCGCAGTCGCAGTAAGATTTTGGTCGGTTCGGTCCCTTTGAGCAACCTTTGGCTGAACTTCCTCCCTCCTGCACAGCTTTGTCTATTAACTGGGGCGAGGAGGAAATATCTGACACGTGCCCTTATTTTTCAATGATCCTGGGGAAGGGATTCTCAAGGGACGCTGTTCCGACGCTGTTCATACTTTATGTTCATTTTATTCATCCCCCTACAAGTTACTTGTATATTTATTTAATTTGTAGTTTTACCGATTCGTGCAATGTAAATTGAATACTGAATATCCACCGTATCTCCGTCTTTATTGGTTGCACCTATTTCTTTCCAGTCTAGGTCTAGAAAGATCATTAGCCAGTAGGGACAGAGAAGAATGAGACCACGTGTCTGAATTGTCACCCAGTCATGTTGTAAAGGCGTCAATCTGACTCTTGCCAGAATCCGTGCCTTCTCAGGAGTACAGGTAAATCCGCTCCTTTACTGGACGATAGCCCGACTCCACGTTACTGGCAGATTGCTACATTTTGGCATGACACTGGGGTTTAGACCTCAAACTGGTGCACTCTGGGGGCTGTAGTTTTTGTGTGTATCAAAGGAATCAGTGTGACCAAGGCACTTGAAGATAATGTGCAAAAGGGTGAACCAGATGGAAGCGTTCATCAGAGTGATCTGGCAATCTCAGCCCTGACAGCCTTTTGCAGTCAGCAGCTTCACAAGTGTCTGCCTTTCCCCCAGCCTCATATGCTTTCCATTGGCATTGCCCTGATAAACAATCTGTTTCACTTAGTATGTACATAGGCACCGTCTTTTAGATTATAGGACTGTTTCATTAATCATTTATTTCTGAGTACTGTTAGATAAAGGGAAAACATCATCTTATTCTTAAATGTTTAGCCAAGCATATCTGTTATTATATTTTTTACAGGTATTTGTGGTTATATCTGTGGCTTTCCTGATGAAGGCGCTCTGGTCACCGAAACGCGCGTTGACATGACACGGTCCTACCAAGAACTAGCAGCGATCTAAGCCAACATTTTGTTGTGTATTTTTTGTTTGTTATTGTGAGAATACAATCTCTGTGAATTGTTGATACATATTCCTGTATCCTAACAAGATATGATGATGGGACAAGATGATCTAGCTTACTCATAGAATAGGACATATTTAATGGAGTCATTACCAATTTGTTCTGATTTCCAAATTTATATTTTTGATAAAATGTGAAGGTGGATTTTATTTGTATTGGTTGGCTCTCCTCATGTTATAATATTTTAAATTAAAATAATAGGTTACCTAAGGTCTTTATATACAAAACATAACCTGTCCCCCCTTCGCCAGCCTTGCATAGACATGGCCATTACATGTTACTTTACTATGTCTGAGCCCTATCAGCTTTTCGTGAGGCACTAGCCAAACAAATGGCTGGCTCTAGTTTTGGTGAAATATGACGCTTGCAGGAAACACAGGACCCAGAGGGCTCTTGCTGGCCCAGCCCCTGAAGTTGTTCAGTCATGATGTCCTCAATGCACAGCAGCCATACATTGGAACAATGGCGTTATTATAGTACTGAACAGGAAAGTCCCTTCACTGGCTCCTCACCCGCCCCCTTCACTCTTCCCCTCTCTCCCTCCCACTGACAGAAATAGTTATAACACTTTGTTTATTATAACTTATACATTTTCAACATGCTGCACAGCATTCACAATGCTCTACAACACATATTAAAAATGTTACCAAAGCCAATAGCTCTGTCTAAACACTTATAACGCCCCAAAGGCGAGACCTATTGGCTATGCCAATGCTTGTTCTTCATGTGTCAGTGCTGATTTCCTTTCTTCCACAGCCAGTATGTCCTAAGTTAATAGTTTCACCTTCTTTTTGACTTCAGTTTTCATTCTCTTCTCCATTTCACTGGCAGCAAGGCACCTAGCCGAAGTCCTTTCTCCGTTTATAGAAATCACACAGAAAGAGTGAAGGTTTACAAAGTTCAGTAAAGAAGCCTCTTCCTCATTCTCGGGATGCTCTTTGACTTGAGTGCTTCCTCCCAGGTGCTAAGGGATTTCTCCAGCTCTGTCTTAATTCCACTCATGCTGTGCACAAGGTATTGGCAGTCTGAACCACAGATTTTATCTAATTTATTTAACAAACATCTTTGCTCACCATTTGCAGCTTAGCCTAAGCAACAAGATATTCTCAGAAGAAAATCTAGGGTGGTATGTCTACAGCAGCTATATGAGCAACAACACAGTTAAGTTACAAAGTATGATTGTCCAAACCAAGTTAAATGAAAAATAAAAATGTAACAAAAGTAAGATAAATCACAGACCTGGGAAAATTAATAAACATATTCAAAAAGGTATGGAGGTAAACTTTCTAAAAGTCAACAAACCATCTAATGGCTCAAAAGTCTAAGCTCATTGAAGGGTGCAAAGAACAAGTTATTTACCTTCGGTAACAATGTATCTGTAGGAGACATATGCAATAGATTCCTTATCTATAGAATTACCCCCAGGCATCAGACTGGATCCTGAGAAGTTTTCTTAGCAGTACCCCTGCGCGTCGATGGGTGGCGTCGGTCGACTCCGCATCCGTCGTCGTGGTCGCCGGGATGATGTCGCAGTGTCTACTTAGACGCCGCCCCTGTGCGCTGACGTCAGTTCTGACACGACTTTCCAAGATAGAAGCGCAGAGCCATGAAAGACACTGACCACTGGTGCGCAACAACTAGGGCTCCGCAAGGGAATCCCTATCCCTAGAAGTCAGTTCGCAGAGCGGGGAGGATGTGTGGGGCGGTAAGGAATCTATAACTAACACGTCTCTTACAGATACATCGTTACAGAAGGTAAGTAACTTGTTCATCTAAAAGAGACAGTTAGTTATAGATTCCTTACCTTTAGAATAGATACCCCAGAACCAAGTTCACACCAGAAAGTCCTGAACGGGCAAAATAGCTGTCCCTCTGGACTTGGCTGTCCAGGCAGTAATGTCTGGTGAACGTGTGCAAGGATGCCCATGTGGCTGCCTGACATATCAAGAAGTGGGACTCCACGTGCCAATGGAACGAGCACGGAGCCCCACTAGAGGTTCCTTTTTCGCAAAAGCGTAACAGATTTCAATACAAAGGACAACCCATCAGGAGATGGTACGCTTTTGAACCGCCCGGCCTTTCTTGGCACCTACATAGCCAATGAAGAGTTGATCATCCACCCCGAAATCGTTTGTGCGGTCAAGGTAGAAGGATAGCGCATGTTTAGGGTCCAGACAGTGGAGTCTCTCCTCTTCCTTGGAAGGGTGCGGAGGTGGGAAAAAGGTGGGCAAAATGATCGTTTGTCCTATGCGAAATGGTGCAACCACTTTAGGAAGGAACGAGGGCCTCATCCTAAGGACCACTTTGTGCGGATGCACAGAGAAGAAAGGGGGCTTAGAAGATAGAGCATGAAGATCTGAGGTGATGGCAACAAGAAAGGCACTTTTCAGAGTGAGGAGCCTGAGAGGACAGTTGTGAAGAGGCTCGAAGGGAGCACACATAAGATAAGTTAAAAAAAGATTCAAGTCCCACTGGGGCATTATGAAAGAAGATGGAGAAAAGAGATGAGTAATGCCCTTAAAAAATGTGTTTACAATAGGGGACTTGAATAAGGAAGGCTGATTGGGCAGCCGAAGGAAGGCAGAGATAGCTGCAAGATAGCCTTTAAAACTGCCCAGAGCCCTGCTGGTCCAAAGAAAGAATGCACAAGAGGACCTCTGAAAGAGGGGCAGAAAGGGGATCCACAGCCTTCGCTGTGCACCAGGCCACCAACTTATTCCATCTGCAGGCATTTACCATTTTAGTGGAGGGACGCCTGGCTGCCAAGATCACATTACAGACTTCAGGTGGAAGGTCAAAAGCTGTCAACCTTCGCCGCTCAATCTCCACGCAAAGAGGTGGAGACTGGACAGGTTCAGGTGAAGAACCGTCATCTGCTGCTGCGACAGAAGATCCTCCCGAAGGGGCAGTCTGAGTGGAGGATCGATGGCCATGCTCAGGAGATCTGGGTACCAGACTCTCCATGTCCAGTCTGGAGCCATCAGAATAACTTGGGCCCGGTCATGCTTGATCTTCTTCAGCACTCTGGGCAGAAGTGGTACAGTCGGAAAGGCGTACAGGAGGCCGCAGGTCCACTCGTGACGAAAAACATTGCCGAACAAGTGCCGCCTTGGAAACTCCAACGTGCGGAAGTGCTGACATTGCGCGTTCTCTTCGGTGGCGAACTGATCTAACCAAGGCTCTCCCCACCGCTGAAAGAGAACTTGCACCACCTCCAAATGAAGACGCCATTCGTGATCCACCAGGCACCAACAGCTGAGTCCGTCCGCCCTGGCGCTCAGAGAACCTGCCAGGTGATGATCCACCAGGGTCATGCCCTGATGTTCCAGACACCTCCAGAGGAAAAGAGCCGCTTGACATAGGGTCCACGACCCCACCCTGTTTGTTACAGTACCGCATGGCGGTGGTGTTGTCTGTGAACACCTGCACCACTTTCCCTTTGAGAGAAGAAGGAATGCTTTCAGTGCCAGGCGGATCGCCCAGAGCTCCAACAGGTGATATGGAGCTCGGACTCCGCCGGAGACCAGACTCCTCTGATCTCCGCCTCTCCCAGATGGCCGCCCCATCCCAGGAGTGAATCTCCTCTGACCCGAGCTTGGTTCGTTAACCACCACTGCAGTTGTTGTGCAGTTCCCTCCGAGATCTGGAAGTAGTCGGAAAGATTCCCCTGATGCTGCGCCCACTGGAACATCAGGTCCCACTGCAGAGACCACATATGCCATCTGGCATGATCCACCAGCAGGATGCAGGAGGCCATGATGCCCAGCAGCCTCAGGGTCATTCTCACCGAAATCCGGGACCGAGGCTGAAACATCGGTATCATAGCCTGAATATCCCGGACTCGCTGCTCGGGAGGAAAAGCCTGAAACTGCACTGTGTCCAGAACAGCTCCGATGAAAGGGAGCGTCTGAGAGGGAGTCAAGTGTGACTTCGGCACGTTGATAGTGAACCCCAGCGAATGCAGGAGGTCTGCCGTAGTCTGGAGGTGGGAGGCCTGGGGGAGCCCACCTTCAACAGCCAGTCGTCGAGATAGGGGAAGACTGGAACCCCTAATCTGCGCAAATGAGCTGCGACCACTGCCATCACCTTCGTGAACACCTGAGGGGCACTGGTAAGGCCAAAGTGGAGCACAGTGAACTGAAAATGCTTGTGGCCTATCACGAACAGTAGGTAGCGTCTGTGGACTGGCAGGACGGGTATGTGGAAATAGGCATCCTGCAAGTCCAGTGCCACCATCCAGTCTCCAGGGTCGAGGGCAGACAGGACCTGAGCCAACGTGAGCATTTTGAACTTCTACTTGCGGAGGAAGCGGTTGAGGGCCCTGAGGTCTAGGATAGGACGCAGGCCTTTGTCGTTTTTTGGCACCAGAAAGTAGCGGGAATAGCAACCATGACCTACTTCTCGCGCAGGGACCCTCTCGATATCTCCCTTAACCAAGATAGCTGAAACTTCTTGGCGGAGAAGCGCCAAATGATCCTCCGACATGTGATCGAAAGACGGTGGCATGGAGGGAGGGGTAGTCTTGAAGGGGAGGGAGTAGCCCCTTTGGACTATTTGCAAAACCCACCTGTCCGACTTGATGGATTGCCAGTGTGGGAAGTGATGGCGAATCCTGCCTCCCACTGGCCATTGATGGCCCTGAAAAGTCAGACTAGGAAGGCTTGGAGGCTGCTGCAGAGGGGGAAAGGGTGGATTGGCCCGCCCGCTGGCTCCCAGACCCCGAGGTCGCGGGGTCCCCGTCCGCGGCCACGCAGAGGCTGGACAGCTTGCATGACCCGGTGGCTAGACTGGGCTGGACGTGGCTGGACGCTCCTTCCGTAGCCATGAAAGGCGATGAAAAGCAGACTGGAGTGGACGGGAAGGCGCAGCAAGGCCCAAAGATCTGGCTGTAGCCCAAGAATCTTTAAAGCGTTCCAGCGCCAAATCTGCTTTGTCACCAAAGAGGCGACAGCCATCTAAAGGCATGTCCATCAAGGTAGACTGGACATCCCCCGAAAAGCCAGATGTCCTCAACCAGGCGCAGCGCCGAAGGGCTACCGACGTGGCAATCGTTCTGCCTAGTGAGTCGGTGGTATCCAGTCCACATCTGATTGTGAATTTGGCTTTGTTTCTCCCATCCACCGCTGCCTGGGAGAGAACGGCCCGGGCCTCCTCCGGGCACTGAGGCAGCACTTGCGCAACCGAGTCCCAGATGGTATGGGAGTATCGGCCACAGAGGCACGCAGTATTCTAAGACCGCAGTGCTAAGCTGGAGGAAGAAAACATGCGCTTCCCAATGTGATCCAGCTTCTTGGATTCCCTATCTGGGGAAGCAGAAGGGAATGCGCCCTTGGAGGAAGAGGCTTTGACCACCAAGCTCTCGGCGGGGAAGGATGTTGGGTGAGGAAAACTGGGTCACCCGGGGCCGGGTGATGGCAGCGGGCAGTCATCCTCTCCGCAGGAGCCCTTGTACTGGGCTTGGACCAGGTGCCCAGAAGGACGTCAGTGAAGGCTTTATTGAAGGGCAATAGGGGTTCAGAAGTGGATGACGCAGGTTGAAGCACCTCTGTCAGGAGGTTAGCCCTGACCGCCACTGAAGGGAGCTCAAGGCCCAAGACCTCGGCCGCCCTTCTCACCACCCCAGCATAGGACGCTCCCTCCTCCATAGCCACAGTAGGGGGAGAAAGCATGCCAAGGTCTGGAGAAGTGTCCAGACCACTGGCGTCAACCAGGTCCTCTCTCCAGTCCGGCTCTTCTAGCTGGTCTGCTAAAGGGTCCAGCGACCCCTCCCAGTCCTCAACACCACCTTCTGGGTGATAGTGGAACACCAGGGATGAGCAGGGGAACAAAAGTACCCTCCGGCCTCGGATCCGACGTTGAATGGCGTCGGTCCGGCTCCGGGTCAATTTCGGGGGTGAGGATGGGGACGGCTTTGACCGGGGGCACTGTCGGTGCCGGGGGTGTCGTCACCGGGACCGACGCCGGGGAAGGTCGGGTAAGATCAACCGGCGTCGGTCCGGATCCAGGCCTGGATCCGCGGGGGCCCTCTGGCGCCGGAGCCGCTGGCATCGAAGGCTCAGGACCCCCGACCGGTTCTGCAGGGCCCAAAGGCGTGGCGGCGGAGTAGGGCTGCCCAATGATACAACAGAGGGCTTCGTAAAATGTACGAAGTTGGGCAGGGGACGCTCCGGCTCCCGGAAATGGGGGGAGGCACGGAGTCGTCCCTGAAGGAGGCACTGGAGACGGAGCCTTAGAGCGGCGACCCTCAGTGTCTCGCATCACGTCAGCCGACCGACGGGGAGAAGGTGAAGAGCGCGGGTGCTTCTTCGCCTTCTTCTTCTTGGACTTACCCGAAGACCTTGAAGACTTGGAGTGCGACAAGGAATGGGGGCTCCGCGAGCGGCCTCGAGACCTTTGTCTCGAACGAGACTGGGAGCGACGCAGAGCCGACCACCGGGCCTCATAGAGCTTTCAGGACCACTCCCGCAAAGACTTTGGATTCATGGCCCGGCAGTCGGAGCACGACTTCGGGTCGGGGTTGCACTCCAGACACCAAAGGCACACAAGGTGCGGGTCCATCACAGACATCAGCCTGTGACAGGCCTCGCAAGACTTGAGCCCGGTCCGATGGTGGGACATCCCTCACGCACCACGAGCTGAAGACTCCAAAAAATAATCAACAAAACGTCAAAAAAAGTTTAGTCAAAAAGTGACTAAAGGGGTAGCTCTCTCCGGATCTGTGCTAGGATGGCGCTGAAAAAGAAAGAACTGACGTCAGCGTGCAGGGGCAGCATCTAAGTAGACATCGCAACATCATCCCGGCGACCATGACACCGACGACGGACGCAGAGTCGTCCAACGCCACCCACCGACGCGCAAGGGTACTGCTAAGAAAAATTCTCTGGATCCAGTCTGACCCCTGGGGGTAATTCTAAAGGTAAGGAACCTATAACTAACGGTCTCTTACAGATAGAATGGTTAGAATCAACTCAATCGCGTCGCGTCAGCTCACCAAGACTCAAAACGCAAAAGCTCTAGCTCAAAGTGTCAAGCAGCCAATCTTCAGATGGCGAGCCAAATTTAATTTAATTACTTTGGGGGAAGTGATGAATAAAGCCAAATCAATGTTGTTTATTTTCTGTATTAGTGGCAGCTAACCTTTGGCGATGTAAAGTCTAATGGTAAGTCAAACTATGAGGGGCTGCTTGCTGGTAGAGATTGGCTTGTATCCTAAGGCTTGGACCTCTGGATGATGCTGTGCATCAATATCGGACAACCTTCAAATATCTCTTGTATAATATGTCTTAACGTATAACATAACTGATCTGGCTAAAAGTTTTGGCAACATTATTTAATGTAAATGTATGGAAGATCTAAGGCAGTGGTCTTCAAACTTTTTAATGCTGCGTCCTCCAGCGGAAAAATAAAATCATCAGTGTCCCCCTCAGAATTTTTCACAATTATTCTATTAAATTGACAATGTTTAAATATGTCTAGACTTATTTAAATATTGCAGTGAAGTTCTGTTACTGTTTTAAAAATGCAATCAAATACATGATTGCCAAACATACTATTATGGTCAGGCAGGCAGGCCTTACTAACGTGTAAAAGTATCCACAGTGTGATTATTAGAAATAGGGTTGTGGGTTTTGAAGAATATTTAGCGTCCCTTCTCTTTTGATACATACTCCCAAATAGGATATACATTTCAAAAGTTGTTAGTAATGGCCCATTACAGAGTGGCTTACTGCCGCTCATTTTTTCCACTTAAAATCAAGCACTGTTATCAGCATAATGCTTCTTTTGGACAGAGCCTGGCGCCTCTCTGGGATCAATTTAGGACCCCCAGTCTGAAGATGCCTGATCAATGGAAAGGTGATATGGCAGGACTGAAGAACAAGTTATTTACCATCAGTAATGCTATTTCTGGTAGAGGCTCTAGCTTACTGCAGATTCCTCACCTTAGAATATTCCCCAGTCGTCAGACTGGCTCCAGAAAATCTTGAAGGTGGCGTCAATCGGCTCCACATTGGCGTAGTCTGCATTGGAAGTGACGTCGCAATGCCACATAAGAGCCAACCCAGCACGCTGACATCAGTTTCTTTTGTGACTATTTCCGCCCCAAAAATGCAGAGCCACGTAAAAAACAATGTTTGACCAGTGTGTAGTGTCGAATTTGATCTTTAGGGTGAAGAGCCCAGTTTGCAGAGCGGGGAGGGTTGGAAGGTCAATGAGGAATCTATGGCTTGATAGATTGTCTACCAGAAAAGGCATTACTAACGGTAAGTAACTGGTTCTTCTGACAGAGACTTCTAACCGCAGTTTGCTCACCTTATAATAGATACCCAAGCAATACCTCCTCGGAGAAGGACCTGCGAAGTAGCTCAAACCAGAAAATCCTGGAGAATCAAACCGGCAAAATGACCATCTCGGCGGACCTGACTGTCCAGGCAGTAGTGCTTTGTGAACGCGTGGAGTGACACCCACGTAGCGGCATGGCAGATGTCCAGGACAGGTACCCCGCATTTCAGTGCAGTAGTTGCGACCATGGCCCTATTGGAAGGGGCCCGAAAGACTTTAGGAAGCTGCTTCTTAACTAGTGCATACCAGATCTAAATGCAAAGTACAATCCATTGAGAGATGGTCTGCTTATGCACAGCCTTGCCCTTTATCACTCCATTGAACCAGATGAAAAGCTGATCACCCACCCGATGGTCTCCATCAATGTAGACAAAAGAGCTTTTTTTGGTTCCAGGCAATGGAGTCTCTCCTCTTCCTTGAAAGGATGAGGTGGAGCGAAAATTATAGGCAGAGTGATGCTCTGACCAACATGCAATGCGGTGACAACCTTCGGCAGGATAGAGGACCAAAGGACCAGTTTGTCAGGAAAAGCTGGTGTACAGAGGGTGAATGGACAGAGCTTGAAGCTTGCTGACCCTCCTAGCCAATGTAACGGCCACTAGAAAGACTATTTTGATAGTTAAGAGCCGCAGCGAATATCAGTGTAGGGGCTGAAAGGGGGAACACATAAGAAACATGAGGACCAGTTTGAGATCCCACTGGGGAATCACGAAAGGGGTAGGAGGGAGAAAGTGTTGCAAACCTTTTAGAAAACGATTCAATACTGGTGACATGAACAAGGAAGGTTGATCCAGCAACTGCAGAAAAGCCGAAATAGGTGATAGATAACCCTTAACAGTGCCCAGTGCAAGGCCTTGCAAGACTAAGGATAGAACAAACAGCAACAGCTCTGACTGCAGTGCAGAATGGGAGTTCACGTGATGTAAGGAACACCATGCCACAAACTTTTCAGAATGGCATGTGTCTACAGTTTTGGTAGACGACCAACTGGCCGCCAAGATGACATTGCAGACCTTGGGTGGAAGATCGAAATCCCTCAACTTTCACCACTCCATGCATGAAGATGCAAATGTGCAGGATCAGGTGCACTAACCTGCACTATTGCGGTGACAGAAGTTCCTCCCGAAAGGGCAGCCTGATTGGAGGACTGATGCTCATGCTCAGGAGTTTGGAATGCCATACTCTCCATGCCCAATCCAGAGCTACTAAAATGACTTGGGCCCGGTCTGTCCTGATCTTCTTGAGAATTCAGTGCCTCAAAGCTCAGCCTAAAAACCAGCAAGAAAAATGGGGACGACCACGCAAAAAGTGGCTCTTTTCTCACTGCCCTGATGGGGTGGAGTTAGGTGCAAACTACCATTTGATTCCAAAATGAGATCACAGCATGGGCACAAATTACAGGGCATTTTATCGTGATTTACTGCAGGTACAATCTGCAGTAAATTGTGGGAGAAAATAGCACACGAGCTGTCTGCGTGCCTCAGAAGAGATGGAGGTGTGAAATGGTGCATCTACTAATTTGAGCACACCATGTTTATGCAAATTAGTGGGTGTGCAGAGTGCTCCTGCATTTTGCGGCAACACTATGATCAGGGCGTAGGGGTTGTTTCAAATCTTATCAACATGGACAAAATAAGCTAGTCATCTGTGAGAAATCCTTTACTCAATACTATTCAAGAATTCAGCGCAAATCATGAAACTAACTGCACATGTGGAACATTTTGCCAATTTAACCTCACAGAACATCATCTCGATTTGGGAAATTTAAGAGATTATAAAACACGCTGATCAGTGTAACAGATATTGATAATATCTTTATTTGCGTGATTACTTAAAACCATTGCAACGATTAAACAGCAGTATTTGAATTCTCCAAAGTTAAAACCATAATTGTGTACCAAAGTTTACAGTTTGCTTTTACACCGGGACTCTAGATACCTCATTTGGACCATGTATAAGAAAAAGCATTTAAAAAATGGTTTAACGTTGTTAAAAGGATTAATTAAGATCAAGAAGTCCAAGGATATGGGGATGAAGGCTTTGTAGTCAACAGCAATGTGCAAACACAGCAGTGTGCAAAATAGCTCCCTGAACAGCACGTGCAGGCAATATGCAAAGTCAGCTGTGTGCAAAAATAGTGCTCTAGTTATCAAGATCAATGGAAGCTAATAGTCATTGTCCAGCTGCGATGTGCAGAGTCAGCAGTGAACGGAATAGTTCTCCAAGCAGCAGGAGCGGACAATGTGCAAAGTCAGCAATGGGTGAAGTAGTTCTCTGAGAAACAAGGGCGGTGGTGGCTAATGATTGGTTGTCGAAGGTGGAGGCCAGGTTGGGCAATTAAATGCTGGTGTTTAATATTTTTCCCACTTTGCCCAGAAATCGTACGAGGCGGCAGGCCAACTGAACGTCTCCCCCTTCGAAATATGCTTTCACTGCCTGCCTGCATGTTCTTATCCCCTTGATCTTTAGGGTGGGTTTTAACAGAAGTCTGCATTCGTTTTTTAGTCTCCCACATATGCACAATAAATGTAGACATCCTCTTTTGCTTTCCCGCAAAGGCGACAGTTACTTGTTATCTGTGGTCGTTTCCATGGAGGCAAGTGGAGCAGAGACTGAAGAATACCCAATTGAAGATGAAGATATTTTTCCTTTGTCGCTTTCGTGAAACCTGCTCCTAAGTAAGATTGAGGGGAGTAACAGATATTGACAAGGGACTCTCCCCACATCAAAATCAGTAAACGCACCACAGGGATGGAATATGCAGTAATATGATTGAAACGATCGAGTGGCAATTTTTAGCCACTCTGCTATTGCATGTTAGAACCCACTGAGCTTTGTAGGCAAGATGAACAATTATTCCACATACTGCATGCCTTTCTTATAGCTAGCTCCATGGAAGTAGTTGATTTAATTTTTTTTTAGATTAAGGTTTACTAAGGTAATTTACTCACAACCAACTACTTACACCTACAATCACATAAGCAACAAAAGATTACATTGATAAAGCAACATTTTTGATGGATTGAGCATGGACTACCATAAGGTTTACCTTAACAAATTTGAAAATTAAAGTTTAATAGATGGCTGTCTATTTCAATCCTCTGTGCTTTCAAATATGCTGTGGTGAAATGGGTAAGATCTATTGAATGGAAGAGTGAGCAATTCTTTGTTAGCCTGCGTCAGTTCTCAATACTTTATTTTTAGCTGTCCAGTGCATGCACTTTGACCCTTAAAACATTGGTTAATCCTATACAGCCATAGTGTATGGTGTAGAAACTGAAACCATGGCAGGGAAAGTTAAATGTCACCGGTGGATGGCTGCACTTATTGTACCATTCACTAGTGTGACAAGGACAACATGGCTTCAGGCCCAGCATTGTAGCCTGACTGCTGTAGCTCATACCTGCAGTCGGACCTATTGAAATAACACTTTTTTGACTTTCTTTTCTAACAAACCTGGTTGCACATCCGAATCACAGACTTCCACCTCAGTGTGAAATCACTTCTTTCTTGAAGTACCTTTATTAATTTTGTAAATGTGGATCAACGATGTTTAATACGAAATGCTTTGCTTCACGGATCTGTCGATTGCTCATGTTGTGCACAGTTTGTTTAGCTGATGTAACTTTTTTAACAATTTAACAAAAAGACAATGGTTAAAAAAATTGGCAGTGGCCAGCTTGGATTAAGCTTTAAAAATTCTGCATCAGTGGGATTACAAGCAACCACATAAGACAATGGAATATCTGTACGTTCCCCTAATTTCTCCAATTATAAGGCACCTGGTTAGCCACAGCTTAGAATAATAAAATAATAGGACGCCCCTGATACTATGTGACTTTATGGCAGTTTGGCGAATCTAGTTTGTCTAAGTTTGAATGTAAAGTACCCTTATAAATCGACAACTATTTTTTATTATTCTACATTCAAGTGCTTCCCTCTTTAAAAACTAGCACCACAAGATGGTACACACAGGTCAAGTCAAAGAAAAACACCAGAAGTGCTGTAAGGCTAACTGTGTTTTGCTGCACTTTTAATTTCGAATTCCACAAGATAGGATAGTTGGGAAATGCAGCAACATTAAGAAATTTTGAAAAAGTTCAACATGGGAAGCTGTGTGAGGCGCCACTTGAGCTGATCTTTCAATCTGCCCATGCGCAGGAGTTGCAGTTTGTAGCATAAAAGAAATTACTTTGTGTTTAAAACTGAAAAAGTACTAGAATTCACGAATGTCATACCAAAGTACATTTCCATTCTCTTACAGGAATCAGTAGCACATATGGGGTAACCAGTAAAAATATCAGATAGCTGTCATTTGAAATCAATTAATCAAAAATCAGTACCCAAATAAGGAAAATGCTACTTATCCAGTATGCATCTATTCTTGGCATGTACAGCTGTAGATTCACATGCTTTGCATAGCCTGCTATCTAGTGTTGGGTCCAGATGTTTGCACTTTGTTTTTCTTCAAAGAAGTCTTTTCCAGTCACGACGTAGGTGACTCCTCCTTTCGGTGATAGTGCGCATGGCCATCGACTCCATTGTTAGATTGTTTTCCCGCAGAGGGTGGTAATGGAGTTAGAGTAGTAGAATAGAGATGTCCATGTGTATGTATCTAAGTAAGATATCACTGCAGCAGGTATAGGTACCCAGGGAGGCGGGTGGGCGCATGTGAATCTACAGCTCTACATGGCAAGAACAGATGCATACTGGGTAAGTAGCATTTTCCGTTCGAGGCATGTGAGCTTAGATCACATGCTTTGCATAGACTATATAGCAGTAATCTCCCAAAGCAGTGGCTAACCTGTAGCTGTTGCAGTGGTTTGAAAGAGTGTACGTAGAACTGCCTGGCCCACACTAGCTTGCTGTCTTGCTAACACATCTACACAATAGTGTTTTGTGAATGTGTGAGGTGTAGACCATGTTGCAGCTTTGCAGATGTCATCTATGGGGATGTTTCCTAAGAAAGCCATAGAAGGCCCTAGTTTGCGAGTGGAGTGCGCTCTAGGGGGAATTTGTTAATGTTTGTTTCGCTTTTGCATAGCATGTCTGAATGCATTTGACTATCCACCGTGCAATACCTGATTTTGAGATGGGATTGCCTTTATGAGGTGGAGCAAAAGCCACAAAGAGTTGTTTCGTTTTACGGAAAGGTTTTGTCCTTTATATGCAGTAGAGTAATGCTCTTTTAACGTCTAAGGTATGTAGAGCACACTCTGCCACAGAATCTGGTTGAGGGAAGAACACAGCCGACTCAACTGATTGGATGATATAGAAGGCAGAAATCTCCTTGGGTAAAAATTTAGGATTAGTCAGAAGAACCACTTTGTTTTGGTGTGCTTGTAAAAATGGTTCCTGTATGGTTAGTGCCTGAAGCTCACCTACTCTCCTCAATGATGTAATAGCTATAAGGAAAGCGACTTTCCAAGTGAGAAATTGCAGCTCACATTTGTGCAATGGCTCAAAGGGTGGACCCATCAGTCTGGTGAGGACAATATTGAGATTCCACACTGGGGCAGGTGGAAGTCTTGGGGGAATGACTCTTTTGAGTCCTTCCATAAATGCCTTAATAACAGGCCCTCTGAAGAGAGACAGATGTTGTCTATTTTGAAGGTATGCGGCTATTGCAGCAAGATGTAAGCGTATGGATGTGTATGCTAAATTTGAACGCTGTAGATGCAGTAAATAGCAGAAGATGTTTTGAACAGAAGCATCAAGCGGGTTGATTTGATTATTACAATAAATAACAAACCGCATCCACTTTGACGCATAGCAAGCCCTTGTAGTAGGACGTCTAGCCTCTTTGATAATGTTCATGTAGTCTGGCGGAAGATTGAGGCAGCCAAACTCTATGACTTCAGGTGCCAGATCGCAAGGTTGAGATGACCGGGATCAGGATGTCTTATTTCTCCACTGCTCTGCGTGAAGAGATTGGGTGTAAGATGTAGGTATGGGTGAAGGACTACTGAGAGCTCCAACAGGGTGGTGAACCACGGTTGATGGGCCCATGTGGGAGCAACTAGGATTAGTGTCAGGGACGCCTGCCTGAGCTTCCAAACCACTAGTGGAATGAGTGGGAGAGGCGGAAAAGCGTAGGCAAATATCCCTGACCAATTCATCCATAGTGCATTGCCTCTGGACAAGGGGTGTGGATACCAAGAGGCGAAGCTTGGGCATTTTGGGTTTTGGTGTGTGGCGAACAGATCTATGTCTGGGAAGCCCCACATCTGAAAGAACGGGAGGAGAACTAGAGGGTGGAGTTCCCACTCGTGGATCTGTTGTCTCTGTCTACTGAGCAGATCCGCAATTTGATTGTCTACTCCTGGAAGGTGTTCTGCAAGGAGATACATTTTGGGACGTATGGCCTACCTCCAGATGATCTGTGCTAATTGTGACAGTTGGAGAGAGTGTCCCCCCTCCTGTTTCTGTATGTAATACATTGCTGTCATGTTGTCTGTGCGTATCAGGACAGCTTTGTGTACCAAGTGAATTTGAAAGGCTTTGAGTGCTAGAAATATCGCTAGAAGCTCTAGATGATTTATGTGAAGCTGCTTTTGATGCAGGCTCCACATGCCCTGAACTGTGTGAGTTTGGCGATGAGCTCCCCAACCAGCGAGCGATGCGTCTGCTGTTAGCACTGTCTGTGGAACCGGGTCGATGAAGGGCCGCCCTTTGGAAAGGCTTTGTGGATTCCACCACTGCAGAGCGATGAGTGCGGCCGTCCACCAACACTAAATCTGATAACTGACCCCGAGACTGATTCCACTGACGTGCTAATCATTCCTGAAGGGGATGCATTTGAAGTCTTGCATAAGGGACTATTAGGATACAAGACGCCATCATTCCTAGTAACTGCATGAACACTTGAGCTGGCATTGAGTGTTGAGGCTGGAACTGGGAAAGTAGAGTTTGAATGTTGCGGATTCTGGCCGGAGTGGGATAGGCCAGAGCTTTTTGTGTATCTAGCGTGGCTCCCAAGTACGCTTGCGTGTTAGAGTGTTGGAGATGGGACTTGGACAGATTCACTGAGAATCCAAGATCGTGGAGCAGCTGTACTGTTTTGCGAGTATGTCGTAGGCAGTTTGCTTGCGCGCTTGCTTTTATGAGCCAGTCGTCTAAGTATGGGAAGACGTGAATGTGTTGTCTTCGTAGATGAGCTGCGACTACTGCCAGGCATTTGGTGAAAATCCTGGGAGCAGTAGTGACTCCGAATGGGAGTACTTTGAATTGGTAATGTTGCCCCCCTACCACAAACCTGAGGTATATTGCGGTGAGCGGGGTGTATCGGGATGTGGAAGTAGGCCTCCTTTAAATTTAAAGTTGACAGAAAGTCGCCTTGCTGAAGGAGCGGGAGTACTTGTTGGAGTGTCACCATATGAAAGTGATCCGATTGGATGTATAGGTCCAGGTCTCGGAGGTCCAGTATAGGTCTGAGAGAGCCGTCTTTTTTGGGAATTAAGAAGTATAGGGAGTATACACCTGCCCCTTGATATTGTAATGGGACTGGTTCTATAGCTCCTTTTTGTAAAAGAGAGAGAACGTCTTGTTTGAGAAGGTTGAGATGTTCTTGTAACATTGCGTGTGATCTTGGAGGAATGTTTGGGGGAGTGTCTGTAAGTTCCAGGCAATAACCATATTGGATAATTTGTAAAACCCATCTGTCTGAAGTGATTGTATTACCGATGGGTAGAAATTGGGAAAGACGTCCCCCGACAGGAGTGGAATGATCGGGGGTAGAGGAAGGAAGTCACTGTTTGGTGTTTGCAAGGGAAGTGCGTGTTGAGTTGCCTCTGCCTCTTCCCTTGCCGTTGTTCCCTCTAAATCCTCCTCTAAAGTAACCTCTTGACGAGGGCGATTGATTATTGCCCTTGTAAGAGGAGGAGGGATTCTCTGATTTTTTGTTTGTTTTTGGAGCCACCCCTGTAAAAGGAGCGACGTAAGGATCCCCGATTGGAAGGGAGTTGCAAAGCCCCCATGGATTTTGCGACCTCTGTATCTTTCTTCATCTTCTCTAAAGAAGTATCCACTGTAGGGCCGAATAGGTGCTCTTTATCAAAGGGTTGGTTCAGTATAGAGGCTTGGACCTTGGGTTTGAACCCTGAAATTCTGAGCCAAGCATGTCTGCGTAGCAACACACTGGTGTGTCTGCTGCGTCTAAGGCGCACCTAATAGAAGTATTGGCAATTAATTTCCCCTCCTGAATTAGGTCATTGGCTTTGGTTTTGTGCTCGTCGGGTAAAAATTGCAATAATTTTTCTAGCTCATCATAATGATCTCTGTCGTAGCGAGCTAAGAGAGCTTGTGCATTTGCAATTCACCAGTGATTGGCTGCTTGCAATGCTATTCTTTTGCCCGTGCCACTGGAATCAAGCTATCCTGGCTGAAGAGGGGTGAAACCCCGAAACCGGTCCTAGGATGCTTGTTTCCGGTCCAGGGAAGACCTGGCTTGGCAGTTCGGGCTGGACTGTACCCATGAGGCACAGGGTCAAGACTGATTTGCATATGGCCAGGTCTAAACTGGGGTGGCATGGTGAGCAAAAGAATGATGGATTTAACCCAGATCTCTTGACTGGGGGTGAATGTTTTGATTTGTTCTGCATTCCGTCCATCAATTGTGTGTCTTTTGCATTCTTTTGCCCGGGGCATTTCGACTCCTTATCAGGAGGAGGGGCCTCTCCTGTAGTTTATGAGTTTGCTCTTTTGCGAATGTTGGAGACTACAAGGGAGTCTAATGGAAGTTGACCCCTGATGTAAGTGGGGTCAGTAGGTGCTGGCTTGTACTATTTCTCAATTCTGGGCGTGATAATTCTTGCCCGCACAGAGTCTTTAAAAATCTCGTCGGTATGTTTAAGCATTCCCTTAAGCATAGGTAGTGTCTGTGTTGATCTCTGAGAGGAACTTAAGGTCTCAAATAAAAAATCCTCTTCTTTATGTAATTCCACCCCATGGTATTGAGCAGCCCTATTAAGTAGCTCTATATACCCTATGTTGTCATCAGGTGGTGCGGGTTTGGAAGGGTATAGATCCGGATTGTTGTCTGTGATCGGATCTGTATTATAGTCCTCCCAGGGGTCATTAGTGTCCTGTGGCCTATCTTCCTCCCCATCCCCTTCATCCTGTGTATCAGGTGATTGAGGTTGTGGGGAATTTGTGGGTGTGATGAGAAAATTTGGGTCAATGGGTGAAGGAGGTGTAATGGGAGGAGGAGAAGGGTTAGTACCCACATTCTTGTGTTTTAAAGGAATGTGGTAGTCCTCTTGTAAGCCCATTTTCCTTTTCTCTGGCAGTTTCACATGAATATGTCCAGTATCTGGATGGATAACCAGTTCTTTTTGTTTCGAATCCATGTTTACAGGCAGAACGTCGAAACGAGGCTCTTTGGATGGAACAGTCGTTTTCCCTTTGGGCGCCGTACTTTTCGGGGTCGAACGTTTCGACTCCAGAGCTTTCGGCACCGAAGATTTAATCTTCGGTAGCGAGGGAATGGCCACAACGACGTGCTTCGATTTCGATGCTGAAGGTTTCGGTTCGGCATCGACATGGAGGCAACTCGAACCCGAGCCGGAAGGTTTTGATTTGTGTTTCGGTGCCGGGCCGGAGGGCGGGGCGTCTGAAACTTTCTCCGTGCTGACCTTGGCGAGAGGGCAGAGGAAGGACCTGAGCCTTTTTCTTCGACAAATGTTGGGGCAGGGTGGTGTCTCTACTCATGGTACGCTGACCCGGTGTCACTTGCTCTTTCATGTCGGGGTCGGCTTCGGACACGGAGATGTGTTCTTCCTCTTCTTCGGCTCCTTATGCGTGGAATTCTTCCTGGTAGGAATCTTCACCGAAGATGTCCAGTGCGGAGCCGCTTTGTTGGTGCATTTCGTGACGTCGAGCCCGGCGGTCACGGAGCGTCTTCTTGGAGCAAAACGATCGGCACGCGTCGCAGTCTTGTTCGTCGTGTTCCGGGGATAGACAGAGATTGCACACTTCATGCAAGTCGGTGCGCAGAAATTTAGCACAACACCCGGGACAGAATTTGAATGGAGTCCGTTCCATCGACTGCTAGCGAGCCCGACGCGGGTAGGCCCAACGGCCCTCCACGAATCTTCCGATCGAAGACTTTGACTCAAAACAATCCGCAGGGAATGGGAAACTCGGTCGAGAACAATACCGTAGTGGATTGCGCGTCGAAGAAAACCCGAGAAACGGTGTAGAACCGGAGCGCCGCAATTCACATCCGAACCCGATGGTGGAAAAAAACAATCTAACAATGGAGTCGATGCCCAGGCGCACGATCACCGAAAGGAGAAGTCACCTACCTCGTGACTAGAAAAGACTTCTTCAAAGAAAAACAGAGTGCAAACATCCGGACCCAACACTAGATGGCAGGCTATGCAAAGCATGTGATCTACAGCTCACATGCCTCGAACATTATGTTTTACAAAACAGTGCAGCAAATCTGCTGTATTAGAACCAATACAGAGTTTAAATTAAAAAAAGTGAAGAAAAGAACAAAGTGGAGGGAAAGGCAGCGAAAGAGAAATGGGGGAGGAGACATGGCCAATTGCAATGGGGAAGGCTCTGCAATTTGCAGTTCTCTCCTGGACTGCCCTGGTTTCTCAGCAATATATAGTTTGCAGTGTTTTCATGGAAGCTCTCCGTAAGTTACTTTTGTGTAACCTAACACAGAGCCTTTTATGAAAGAGAAATGTCATACGTTGTCTTGACTCAGAATACATTGAACAGAACATAGTGACATATCTAGTAGTCTGAGGCTGAGCCATCATGTGGTTCCAGAGAGACATCTCTGAGAAGAGATATGTCAATGGACTTGGCATTCACTTACTGGGTAACAAAGTGTGGAGGCAACATTCCCATAAATACCTTGTGCCTTATAAACACGTTATAGCTGTATGGATTAAAATTCCTTTGCAGATGGGTTCCTCATGCTTCCAAGTAGTTTCAGCTCACCGCAGAAACACAAAAGACGGTCAGTTATTAGGATAACAGCCTACCACAAAAAGGAACATGAATAATTTCTTTCCTGGAACAAAGGCTTCTGCCTCTGGGGCCCACAGCACTTAGTCTTTATATGGTCACATGTAAGGTGGTAAGATGTGTAGATCAGAGAACTTACTATGTCTCACTGAGATAAACAAGTGAGATATTGTCAATATTTTATGATGGGTCAGAGATTGGTATGGCCACAAAAAACACCTGAATGTCTAATACTGTATGCAAATGTGTTTTACCATGTTAAAAAAACAAGTTACTTACCTTTGGTAACACCTTAGTCTGACGCCTGGGAATAATTCAAAGGTAAGGAATCTGTGGCTAGAAATCTCTTTCAGATAAAGACGATCTGATGCCACAGAAAAATCCATGGGAAAAAGCACTGTTGACTGATGATTAAGTGAAATGTCGCAAACATGGACTTGCTATAGTTAGGTACGTGGATGAATAAATGCACTCTTTACTGTTATGTCATGCATGTATTATCCGGTGGGTGTGAAAAATGCTTGCATGTGTTTTCTTTGAAGGAGAATCCACCCCTCTTATCCTTCGGGTGAATGGTGATGAGTTATTGAATATCGAATATATTGTTTTTCAACTGATGGGTTAGTTGAGTCCTACTGAGAATTAAACAACAATAAATCTACGTGTTCATATGAGAACCAAAAGCATTCAGATAGTCATTATTCTTTAAAATTCCTTTCAAGAATACCTACCACAGTGAAACATTTTTATACATTAAATGTGCTCAACCTAAAATATAAATAATATATGTTGATAGGTGTGTAAGAAAGAGATACTTGCACTATAAGGGAGCCCAATGGTACTCTATGCACTACACAGCTCCTCGACTAGTGTGTTGCCCATGACAATATAACCTTTCCAAGTTAAAAAGGTTCTGGTAATAACAAAATGTATGAAATATCATTAATTTGATATTTTACGCACTACATGTCTGTTGTTAAATTAATGTTCTCAATTATTAGCTCTCCGCCAACATGGTCCAGGGTTCAGGAACTATTTGCCCAGACGGGCCTCATTAGCTCCATCCACGAAAATGAGTTTGATTTCATTGCAGATCCTAATTTAGGTGTAGGAATAATATCTTATATACCAGCACGTGTGGTCTCCATCACTGGCAATGTGCAGGGGATATATTTGCAGCCTGCATGCACTGTGTCTTATCCTGCATGCACTGTGTCTTATCCTGCATGCACTGCCTCTTATACCACAGAGCGGAAGAGGAACTCTGGAGGGACACTGACCTTTAAGCAGCTCTATTTTAATGAGCACAAGTAGAACACTCTGGGCAGGAACATTTTCCTTGTGAATGTGGACGCCCGCAAAAGGAACCATTTTTGCGGTCTCCACTAATGACTGAATGTCGCTGACAAATGTAGCAGGTGCATAGCTGTTCGCACACATTCATCACAATAATGGCAAATATAGTTCACACTGCAGTACTGAGGGAACAAAGATCTAGCTCTGAAACTCACAACAGGTGGAAGCAAACCTAGAGTAACTATTCCAAGTGGGAAGTGTTTCATAGCTATTAGTGGGCAATTTTTGGGTGTCCAAAATCCAAGGTATAATTCTGATCATGTTTGAGAATGCTAGCTTGACATCTTTTTGGTGCACTGGAGGAGCCGTAGTTGTACAAAAATGCAGACATGCTTTAATGTTCTTTGCAGACAATGTGGGAGCGCACTCCAAAGGAAATATCAGCTGCTCATATTAGTATAAGTGAGGCAAAAAACACCAACACGGTTTCCTACCTGCCTAACTCCACAGTGTTTTTGTTCTACCCTGACAGGGTATTCTCTGTATTTTATCACTCAGGGAATGTTTGTACTGGAGAGATGCGATTGCTCAAATTCTGCATGTCTTTCTGAATTGCTCTCTTATGAGGTTTATAGATATGTGTGTGTTTTTTTCTATTCCAGTTAAACAAATCTTGAAAGCTGCATTCTGGGGGGATTTGGAGGATCTCTTGGTGACCTGAATTCTGTCCAAAAAGGGGGTGGTATCCTTGTATTGTCTAAGGATGAGTCAATCTGGTCCTCTGGCATTTTTGAAAAGTGGTGGATTAAGGTCCATTGGACTTAATTAACAAAAACTGGAGGCTTGGATTGTTCATGATGGTAGTCTGGGATCTACTGAAGCCCTGGGTTGTCCTTTGAGAGTTGGGGGGGCAATATGTCATCTCTGGTTACTGATGACAGTTTTGGGAGGATTGAACATTTAGGCGGTTGATGATTGACCATAAAATGCTCCAATAAATTCGACTGCAACCTGTTCAGGGAAAAATGGTGCTGATGCTCATGCCACTTGCACACTGATTGTCCATAAAAAGGCTTATTTTAATACAAAGTGTTAAAGCAAAAAAAAGAAAAAGTATGATATGCGCATAACTCTTTTTGGAACTGAAAAAGACACAAAAATGATTGCACTGAATTTTACGGATGTTTGGAACCTATAAAGTAGGCCTCCCGGTCTCTCATCTCTTTAATCCAAATTGTTGTCTTAGTCTAAAGTGCAGGCTCCCTGGAGTATGTGTTCTATGGGAGCATAGCTAACATTGAAGAACACAGTGAAGGGGCACTACCGGCTGATGCCAATATCTGCGTTCCGTCTGTAAGGCAAGGCAGTTCATGTTATATGTTCAATTGTCTCCCAACGATGGTCACATAACCTGCATTGCTTTCTGCCATCTAGGTTGAGCCAGCTCGGGGCCAAATCTAGAGTCAGTAGATCACGGAGTGGGTACATGATGAGCTGCCATTTAACTGTGGAAGAAAGGCCAGCTGCTAAATAAGGCTGCGGGTGCATGGCCTTACTGCTATTGATAACAAGGTGGGCTTGGGTTTGCCTTGCCAGCATATTCTTGCTGATGGTAGAGGAGAGCCGCCGCATGGCTTTGTTGACTGCAGTTTTGAAGACTGAAAACGACATCACTGAGTGCCAGAGGTCCCCTAACTGTAGGGTCAAAATTGCCTGTTTAACATATACCCAAGCCGATGATGATGATCATTGAATCTGCATTTCTTACCATAGGAGCTGATTTAGAGTGCTGGATTTCGAACTACGGAGTTTATGGCAGAGTTTTACATAGGACCCCTGGCGCATTACATTTTGGCTGATGAGCCCAAACTCCTGCCATTTTTGGAACTGGGATGCTCCAAGTGGTAATCTGAAGGCCTTCTTGTATGAGCTTGCGACCAAATTGTCAAAGAGCTGCGCATCCCTACCATGCAGTGTTTCAGAGCCATATGAGATGGTCAGGATCAATTTTTCCCTAATTACCTCTAAGAGTGAGCTCAATGAGGGACCAGACATATTCTTTGTCAGTTTTCCAAAGGCATATTGAAGAGTCCTGCCCTGTTCCAAATTAATTTCTTTTGGGGCAGCAGAGATCCAAGGCTTTCAATTAAAACACCCAAGTACATGTAGGTGTTGTCTTTGTGGATCATACAGCCATTTAGAAACTATGCACCCACCTTTTTGATTTTGTTCCCTATAATCATTGTTTTGGCGTTTTGTAAATTTGCCACAAGGTGGTTCTTATCGGAGTATATTTGGAGGGTGTTTAGTAGTTGCTGGAGGCCTTTTTTGTCTGACTCATAACGAGTGCGTCATCTGCGTAAAACAAACAGTCCAGATGCTTTCCGCATATTTTTGGGGAATGGGCCGAGGGGTCATTTAAAGAAGTTGCCAGGTGAGCCAGAAAAAGATTGAAAAGATGGGGAGCTAGTATGCATCCTTGCTTCAAGCCGGTGGTGGTTGACATTTTTCTAGAAACGATACTTCCGTCCCCCACGTTTATGCACACACACGTTTGTGTGCAGCTCCATGATTGCTCTGAAAAGATGTTGTGGAATCCCAAGTGCTTCCGATTTTGCCCATAAAAGTAGTCTTGGGACTGAATCAAAGGTCGCCTTAAAGTCTACGAATCAGAGCTAGAGAAGGGTGCTATTTAATCAATCATAAAAGAAATGGTCTTAATGTTGGTGATGGTGCTCATTCCTTTTCTAAATCTAGTCTGATTTATTGGCATGATGTTATTCTCTGATACCCAGGTCTTACGTTCATCTTGGAGGAGGCCCCTGAAGTATTTTGCGGCATTATCCAACAAAGAGATTTGCTGGAGTTGAACAGTCTCCACCCTTAAATATCAGGTAAATAATGGCCCCTCGCCATGAGTGTGGGATCTGACCTTTCGTGACCACTTGTTTGTAAAGCGGAGTTAAGATTTGGGCCCATGTAGATGTGTTTGCTTTAAATAATGCCTGGGGGAAGGCCACCAGGGCCGGGCGCTCTGTCAGCCCTGCTTTTGCTGATAATACGCTCTATTCTTGATTTGGAGCAGAAAGTGGGCAGAGCGGTTCGGGCATGTTGGTTGTCTGCCACAAACAAGGTTTAAGGGTCTCTCGGCTGCTGCGAAGATTGAAAATATGTGTCCCAGGCATCTTCAGAGATGTTGACATTGTTGGCAGCTACCTGACCTTTTTCTAGGTTGATTATTCTCCAGAATTTTTTATTTGATTTGAAATTTTGTAAAGCGCTCATGGAGTTGCTGCTCTTGCTGGCTTCAAGCAATTATGCCGAAAAGATGTTGGCGTAGTTATTTTTGTGCTACCAGAATTTACTTTTATATTGTCTATGTAACCTTTTCAATGAGTTCTTCATTCAAACTGTTATGGGCCAGCAGACGTAATTCCCTATTTAAAGCCTCTTTTAGATGCCTCAATGCTAAAGGAAGACCGCGGGTTCTTGCTGGTTTATGAGACAAATGATGGGCTTTGCGAGCTGCCAGTTTTTGACAGGCGAACATTGTTGTTACTAAGTCCTCCCATGCATTATTTGGATTTGGGGGACTGTTTGGTAAACTCCATTGGGTCAGTGCTTTAAGCCTTTTTAGCCAGATCCCCAGAGAATCCTTCCAAAACAACCTCTTCAGGTTCACTGAGAAAGGTGGGGTTCCCAAAAGCTGAGCTGCCTTGTGATTTAGAATATCAAGGCTGATTTTGTGGGAAATGGTCGCTTTATGTCCGCTACTCAATTCTGAATGATTCAATGTCGGAAAACAATGGCCCATTCTCAAGTGTATAATCCGGTATCAACTTTGAGCATAAAGTGATATGTGTAGGGCGGGGGGCTGTTCCTCCTACAGTCGGCCATTGAGAACTCTAAGGCGATGAAATGAGCAATGGTTAATGAATGATTCACCCAAGTGACCTTTTGTTGGTTTTCCGCTTTTGCTTGCTGAGGTATCTCCCAGTGGGTATCGAACAAAAATATTATGTCATCTGTCGTGGAGTAGCGAATAAGTTTAAGTCGCCTGTGATCAATAGATAAGAGTCCATGTATTCTGCTATGCTCACCGTGAAGACTGATTGTAAGTTGAGAACAAAAGTTGTTTTTTTGATTTCTCAATGGGTTTATGTAGATGTTTATTAATAATAGCTTAAAGGCTGATCGTTGGGGCATGTTTTCACCCAATACCCGTTGCAGCCAGGATTTTGCTGGTTCTAGTTTGGTGATTTTTAAGGCTAGTTGGAATGAGACGTAGGTCGAGGTTTCTCCCTTTGGTCTGCATTTGAGCTTGCTCTTTTTCACTGGGTTGAATATTTGATAAATGCAATTAATGGCTTTAGCTGAAGTGCCCACATCTCCTGAAGGGCGAGTACATCATACTTTTAAAAGTAATGAATGATATCACTGTCATTTAGCGTAGATTTTAGGCCGCTGAATTTCCAAGAGCAGATTGTCAGCCTCGGGGCCCCGCCCCCGCACTTTGGGTTTTAGTTTTCTCTGGGTGATGACAGGATTGATGCCAACCAGGACCAAGAGGAGGCGGTGGAATCAGGGGTTGGTCGGTCTAAATCAAGTTTCACTAATCAAGTGCCCACCAGTGAGGTGGCCCTTGTACATGGGTACTGACCATACTCTAACCCGTTGGAATACAATAACAAAGTGTTTTTGTGATCATCCTCTTTAGTTATGTTAATTTTCAAGGGTAGAGCGGTTGTACTTGAGGCTAGGATTAGGGATTGCGCCTTCTATGCCCTTCAAAATGGAGTATGGGGTTATTTTTTTCTGAAGCCAGGGGAAGAGGGGTGGCAATCCTGGCCGTGACCATGTTTCACAGCTGAGCTCTGAGACAAGGGGGCAGGGTCGGTGTTGTTCAAATATTCCGTTACCTAGCTCCCCAGTCTCTGAACTGCAACGTTTTCCATGAGATGAGTTGGGTAATTGTAGATGGGGCCCATGTTATCAGTGTCAGATCTTTTTCCTGCTTGCCTCGTCTTTGTAAGAATTTTATGGACTCTATTTCCTGTGTTCTAATGTGTTCCAGGTCTGGAATGGCGTGAAGCAAAGTTAGGATGTTGCCTCGATTTGAGATGTCTTGGGGATCTTTAGATTCGTATTCAGGGTAAAACAAAAGTTGCGTGCTTCGGATCTTCGGTGTTTGGGCTTTTGATTGGCTGAGTGCGGTTGTTTCTTCGACAATACCACCAGGTATTTTGTCCCATTGTGCTTGCAGGATTTGAGTAGCGAGTGCTGGCGGGCTTGGTGGTGCAACGTTCTGAGTTACAGGTGGACAGGGCTGCGGGACTAGATGTTGCTCTTCCCTTGGACCACCTGCCATGGGACTAGTGGCCTGCCATACTAAGGGGTCTATTTGTGACTCCTCTTGACACACGTCAAAGCATGGAGCAGGATGAGTCGGTGCGCCTCTTCTCTTGGTACCTCTAGTGCACCTTGTGCAGGTGCTACAGACTGTTTCATTACTTCACCATTCACCCTTGTTTTATGAGCATTGTTTGATCCTGTGCCTCCAGAAGTTCCTGAGGGAGGATTAAAGTGATTTGAGGATGCCTCCGAGGTGCCAGATGTAGCTGTTTGTACATAAACCCTGGGGCAGGATTGCCGATTTATTTTAGAGGTAAGAATGGAGAAAAGTTTGGCCACTTGCAACCCCTTTGGCCGTTGGTTTAGTTTCAAGAGCTTTTTCTGCTTTTGCACTTAATTTTCTTTGCCTCTTATTGAGGGGTCTATTGTCCCCGCTAATGGACGTATTGTCTCTGGAGGGAGGGGGGTTATTACTTGTCTTAAAGGGACCTCTTTTGATAAAGATACGGAGTCAGTTACACCGGCTGCTTCCTCTGTGTCAAAAGTCGGGGAGTAGGAGGGCCCGGGGGCGGAGGGGGGTCCCCGTCAGTTGCTTTTGCCATTTCAGGGTTAATAACAGAGGGCACGAAGTTAAATGCCTGTTGTAAAGGCCACTTGGGCTTTGATTTCAGTGCCAGTATTACCTGAGTCATACAAGAGGGAAGTTCGCTCAGTTTGTCAATAAGGGGAGAAAGCCTGTATCAGCCTGAGCTCTTGTTACCAGACTGTTCAAAGCCTCCAATTTTGCACCAATGCCAGACACAAATACAGCTAAAGTATTCAGGAGGTCAATCTGGTGCTCTACTTTCAAAGAGTGATAAGTGAGAGCACGTAACAACTTCTTGTATAGTGTGAAGTAGGGTCGCCCAGCCCCCACTTTGATCTGCGGTTTGATTGTTAACTAACCAGCTCACCGCCTACTGACCCACCCTCATCCGTGTCTGAAACGGAGGTCGAGGTAGCACAGCGCCCGAGCTGAAGCCCGGCATCTCCTCAGAATAAAGCACAACAGCCGTGCACCCTGAAGCTTCTCAGGAAATGCACAACTCCAAATCCCCCCAATCAGGCAGAGACTTTGGCCAATGATCAGACTATTAATGAGTCTGTCAGAGTATTCCAAGGACGCTTCGCTTGTCCAGCCCATCTCTCGTCCATACCAGGGCTACGCGAGCGCCTTCAGGAAGTAACAAGCATTGGCATAGCCAATAGGTCTCGCTTTTGGGACCTTAGAAGTATTTAGTTATGCAGCACAATATCCTTGGTGCAACAACATCAACTGTTGCATGGCTAAACACTTATAAGGTCCCAAAGGCGAGACCTATTGGCTATGCCAATGCTTGTTCTTTGAAGCTATAGCACTGACTGGACTTGGAGTTGGAGTGTTCTTTACTGTGTGGTCCAGTGTCTGAGTTTCCAACTCCCCGCATCTCCTAGAAGTAAGCCTTGGCTGCTCAGCTTTGTTACTCCTGGAGAGTCAAGTGTCCATCGAGAGGAACTTTGTTATTCAATTGCAGTGCAATACTATTTATTGCCTTGGAGCGGCAGTGATAAACAAAACTACCCACACAAGAAACTGACCAGTCACCATTTACTACCCACCAGAAAACTCCTCACTTGCTCACTGCTCCCCAGATTACTTGCATTCTTGAAAATCAGGCATTGGCAAAGTCAGTAGGTCTCTGCTTTAAGTATTTGAAGTAGTAGCTTTGCCAATGCTTGTTTGTACCAGCATGCATGAACTCATGCACACGTATGGCCTGCAATCTTTCAATGAGCTTTTCATCAAAGCAACGTATTCCAAGATGATCGCCACGCGTCATGATGCGAGCGTGCACATGCATTATGACGTGTGCACATTTGCCATGACGCCGGTGTGCATGTGTGTCATGATGGGTGCAGTATTTTTAAAAATGCTGGTATAGCATGCTGAATGGCCAGTTAAAACGGTGAAGGAAACTGGTGAAAAATATTGTGGTGTGTGAAAAAGGAGCTTGTCAGCACTTGGCAGCTGCCTGACTCTTGTAAACCAAAAACAAGAATTTACAATGCAATAGGTCTCGCATTTACGCGAGTTTGAGCTATTGATGTTGCAAATAACAATGCCTTTCATTTGTGTTTTCGTTTTTAAAACATAAATAAAACCCATTGTCATTTACAATGCCAATAGCTTAAACTTGCGTAAATGCGAGACCTATTGCATTGCAAACGCTTGTTATTTATAACTCGGTAGGACATGTCTTCTATATCATTTGATTGATGTATCATTTGCATCACTTAATAGCCAAACCCATTAAGCAGTGGCGCCTTTTGATGGGGGCCAGCAAGGGACCATGCCCCAGCTCTAAGTGCACCCACTTTTGCCGCACTACCATAGCTGCTCAAGGTAGCAGGATGCCACACAGAAAAAAAACAACAGAAACTGATCCTTGCAACACAGAATTTGTTTAAGTTACCTTTCATTTCAAAGCAGTTTTGTTTGCTTACAAGGTTTAATATCTATGTGTATGTATCTATAGATAAAGATATATACCATTTGTAGCTGACCCCACAGATTTATTTGTGGCCCAATGGGTGCCCCCTTCAAATTCACTTCTAGAGACGCCACTGATTGTCTTTAATAACTGGGAAGAAGTTTGTACAATCAGATTTTTTTTTTAAATTTTGCAACCTCTGTGTAATACTCTGCAGTATGATCCCCGAGTATTTATTCACTCTTTTTGCCATCTGGTTCAAAACGTGCACTTTTTAGATGACAGTGAAGGAGTTGGTCGCAAAAATCTTTCACATTGTACTTTGTAATTGGAGAGAGGGTTAAATCGCTTTACTTTGTTTTGGAGTTTTATATAGCCCGAACGTATCAGAGCGCTATACATGAGCACCGGTTGCGTTGCAGACGGGCACATTCATTTTTGATTGGCACGGGGAGATTAAGCGATTTGCCCGGAATCACAGGATGTTGTTGCTCGTCCCTGCAGAGACTCGAACCCGATTCCCCAGCTCCGAGATCGACGGCTCTAGACGTTAGGCCACATCCTCTCTTTATTCAGCATTTCTGTCAGTGCTGCTGTTTGTATATCTAAGGTAGTTTGTGAGGTGTCATTTTCAATTCTGGACAGACTGCGAACAGGATATTGTAAACCTCTGCCAGCAAAGGGGGCGTGATTCTCTGCTCCTGAAAGTGGTTCTGCCCTGGCCTGCAGAAACCCCAATTCACCCTCTAACCGCGAAAACCATCAAAAACCTCCCTGACTTTACAGCACGGCTAATGCCCTTCTTTCCGCGGGTACTGAAGGGGCGATGAACACAAACGGCGCTACCTTCTTTGCTTACCACCGCTTGAAAAAACAGCCACTCACACAACTACGCAGACACAAAAACTACACAGGGATTCAACATACATGCACCTACACAACTATACACACACACACACACAACTACGCAGACACAAAATCTACACACGGGAATCAACATACATGCACCTATATACACACGCACAACATACATACACACACAATTACGTACATGCACACACACTCGGCAAACGGAAACAAAGACACTTACACACAGGCGTACACAAACGCACAATACTACAGCTTCTTCATAAGGCCCAAATACTTCGAGGAGGGCTTAAGACACACTGTACCCTTGAACGACTGCTCCAATGTGAACTCTCAGTCACAGAGGAGAACGTGCTTCGGTGGCAGCCACTCGCCTGGATATTGTTGGCGCTACGAGCTACACGTTCAGAACATTAGCAGCAATAAAAGCGTCCCTGATGGATGACTTTCAGAGCCGCTGACGGCGATAAACCCAGAGTCCGAGATACGCGGCCGCAGCAGTCAGCGGCAGAATGAAAGATGGCTTTCTGGAGCACAATGCAGCGCCGCGCGCACGTACAGGCAGGGCGGAACCATGGAGAGAACGGGAGAGGGGCGCCTATCAAAATGAATAGAACCTACTGCCCGCTGCGAGGAAATGCGCAAAGAAACAGTGGCATATTATTTCACTACAATGTGTGTCATACTGTGCTTGCTACAGCAGTTTTTTCTACATCCGTGGTGCTCTAAATAAAATAACAGATTTTTCAATCAATACAACAGTAGTCGATGTGCGCGAATGAGAAAAAAAGTGCCCACCGACTAATTCAAGGAGACCGTGTAACGCCGCAAGCAAACGATCCAGTCCAGATGGGCGGGGCCAAAAGGAGACAGGGCGGTAACAAAAAAGCCTCACTTTCAATCGGAGGCCAGCGTTTAGCGTAAACGGTGACGCCAGCCAATCGCAATGATGAGCTTGGCTACAAGTGCACTACTGAAATTTTCTCGATCACAATAAGCCTCGCAGAGCGAGGAGCGCATGCGCGCTAGGTCTGCGAGACCTAAAAAATAAAGCAAAGAGCACGAAATGGGATATTGAGTCCGTAAGCCAAGCGCGCGCGGCCACGCTAATTAGAAACAGATGCCCCCTGCGCCCCGCTGCTCGCTGCTGCCTGGCTCTTGTAAACCAAAAAAAATAAAGCAAAGAGCACGAAATGGGATATTGAGTCCGGAAGCCAAGCGCGCGCAGCCACGCTAATTAGAAACAGATGGCCCCTGCGCGCCGCTGCTCGCTCCCGCAAGGTGGATGCCGCCACACGCACGAGTGTTAGAAAAGTGCAGACCGATTCCAAAAGGTCATCTCCTAGAGCAGCGCATGCACGCTGCGCTAGGCTCGACCTAAAAAGCACAAGTCCTACTGCGTCAAGTGCTAGCTGGCGTCCACCCATCGAGATCGAAATACCAATGACAAAGTGCAAGGCGGCACCTCTATCTAATTTGTCGGAAGAGCACCTCCTTGTGAGGACCCTCAAAATGTTTCAAAGGACACTGGCATGCACTGTTGCATCATTCCAGACAACCTGCTCTGGATTTCATTAGGGCAGATCAAAGGTAAGGCAAAGCAGCCAAGCAAGACAATAATAAAATCACAGTACGAGAACAGAAGCGATAAGCAGGAAAATGGGTCATGGAATGAAAAACAATCAAAGTATCCCTCCAAAAATCCTCAAGCTGGACACAGACATGGCATTCTGAATAAGGGAACTGTGTATAAGGTGGATGGGGAAGGGGTGGTGCTGCAGGCTCTGTGATCTTCTTTCGGTTCAGTTAGTAAAACAAAATGGGCCATATACAGAAATTTGGATACACATTGATAGACCTAAAGTGTATCAAATGAATGAGACACCAGAATGCCGACTGTCTGTGGAACAATCCATCTTATATAATTCTCACAGTATCCAAGAACAATTCTGTGCACGGTTTCAGCTGGAGGCAGTTTTGCACTCAGTGGTCATACTGTTGAAAAATGAGATTTAAGTCCAAAACAAAATGACAAGACCCATTTCGAGAATACTGTCCAGTACAATGCCCCACCTAAAGCAAGCATAGCAAGATTTCCTCACACTGAAGTTTTACTTTCGTTAAAAGACTATCTATAGATTCATCAGATGTAGATGCTTCTGATTAAATGCCTGTAGCTCCCCTTCCTCTGCTTAAGAAACAAACTGTTTGAGTCCTGCACCAGTCTTACACATCCCACAGATTTACTCAGGTAACTAGCCTCTGTATGTATTTTGAAACCATCCAGTTTGAGCTAAGATTGTGATTTTTCACATTCCCTTTTGGGAGATTTCGATAAGTTTTCAGATTAATTTCTATCAGCAAAGACATCTTCCAAGCTTGCCTCGTGATTGGGCTGACACTTGCACAAAGGCTCAAGTGTCCCTTTCACTTCTGCTAAACATCTCCTGCGGTATGCCACGCTTGCACTCCCCCCCCACCAATGTTTGATCACGCCATATACATCCTACTGGTTACCACTCATAGCATGCCTATGATTAATGTAGCCCTTGAGGTATAGTGTACCCAATTTACAATCTTTGATCAAATCCTATGTTACCATTAAAAATACAGGAGTTAGGGCTATGATTTGTCGGCTATGAGGTACAGCAAGCCATCTCCCATCTCTGGTGACAGCCTGGTCCTACAATTTAAGAATAATGACACATGCCTATGATTTATGTTGACACTGAGGGATAGGATGCCCTGTCCCACATCCTAGCTTATGGTCTCTGTGTCTCACAGGATCCCAATAATGACACATGGCTATGATTCATGTAAGCCCTGAGGTACAGCAAGCCATCTCTGATGACACTCTATGTGTCCCACCACTTAAGAATGACGACATATGCCTTTATGTTGGAACTGAGGGATAGGATGCCTCGTCCCCCATCTTAGATCATGGCCACAGTGTCCCACCAGTTCCCATTAATGACACATGACTATGATTCATGCAGGCCTGAGGTACATTGTGCTCTGCTCCCCATCTTTGATCATGGACTACGCGTCCCACTGGTTAGATTTAATTACACATGACTGTGAATCATGAATATCCTGAGGAAAGGCATGCTGCGTTCCTCATCTTTATCATGCCCTAGGTGCCCTCCAGTTCGCATTAACGACACGATTCCAGTAGGCTCTGAGGTACAGCAGACACATTATTGTTCTCCCAAGTGTTAGGACCAGGTTTCACTCTGGTACCGCCGCGACTGCTCGAGCGCTGTCAGGTACTGGTCAGCTTCTGATGTGGACATCCCACCTTCGGACTGAAACACGGACTTCAGCGTATCGGCCACGGCTGCTGGCATTAGTTTGGCATTTCTGTAAAGGAAGAAGAGAAAAACAAATGTAAAACAAGGCTGACTTATTTACACGACTTTGTATGCCATCTCACAAATACATCTTTGTCAACAGAGATTCGAAGCTAATAAGGCGAAAGTGTTGTTTATACGTATTTATTTATTTCCACAGCCCTCAACTCTGGCTAGAAAACTGAAGAAGCAGTAAGAGGGAGATGGAGTAGGCATGGTGAGGGTGCTTCAATTGCATATTACACGCAGTGCACATTGCAGAGTTATGATTCAGTAGCAGCATGCATCAAGAGTAATGGAGTATTGCTTTCCGCACACTGATTGCTGTTGTCCTCACTGCTTTTGGTAGCCCATGCAGCTAACTTGGCTTTTTCTTGAAGAAGCCTTGAGTAACAAGGAGAGGGGAGAGGATGTGGCCTAACGGCTAGAGCAGTCGACCTCGAAGCTGTGGAACAAGGTTCAAGTCTCAGCAAGGACGCTCAAAATCCCGTGATTTTGGGCAAATCACTTAATCTCCCCATGCCTAACAAAACAAGCATTTGCAATGCAATAGGTCTCACATTTGCGAGAGTTTGAACTATTGGCATTGTAAATGGCAATGCCTTTTATTTATCTGTTTTGAAAACCTGCAAGCGTTGCGTAACCCCGCACTTTGTACTTGTTGTCCTTGCTTACGAGAAGCAAGGCTGGCAGTAAAAGAGGCGCAGTTACTGCCAGCCTTGCTTCTTGTAAGCAACGACTATAAGTACAAAGTGCGTGTTTACGCACCGCTTGCAGGTTTTCAAAGCACATAAATAAAAGGTCTTGTCATTTACAATGGCAATAGCTCAAAGTCTCGCAAATGCGAGACCTATTGCATTACAAATGCTTGTTTCCTCTGCGTCATAAGTCATCCATGTCAAATACTAGCCACATGATCTACACCAAATGTCATACAGGTGGTGAACAGTAGCTAAACTAAATAATCATTGTACAACCAATACCGCTTACCTGTTGAGGAATGTCATGCATGTAAGTGATGGCTGTGAAATCAGTTGGTTGTATTTTGTCATGTCAAGAACTCTTCCACAAATCTTATTCCATTGACCTCACCCGTGTCTATATTTTTTAGCCATAACTGTTTCAGTAATTTTGCTGCTAAGATGGGTCAACAAAAAATGTTGTCTGGAGTTTATTAGATAGGTTGTTAAACAGAGGGCTTGTAGAAAAGAAAGTTTTGTTTCTGCATGGATAAACTGAGTTTAGAGGGTCTAAAGAAACTGTTGCACTGAGCCATGACTCTGAGGTATGACAAAATAGGAGGGTTATACTAGTCCAGGAGGGGAGATGCTGCATTACGCTGTGAGGTGACTAGGCTAGTAGATATAATGTGAGGTGACTAGGCTAGCTGGTGATAATGTGAGGTGACTAGGCAAGTAGTGATAATGTGAGGTGACTAGGCAAGTAGTGATAATGTGAGGTGACTAGGCTAGCTGGTGATAATGTGAGGTGACTAGGCTAGTAGTGTTAATGTGAGGTGACTAGGCCAGCTGGTGATAATGTGAGGTGACTAGGATAGTAGTGACAATGTGAGGTGACAAGGCTAGCTGGTGATAATGTGAGGTGACTAGGCTCGCTGGTGATAATGTGAGGTGACTAGGCTCGCTGGTGAAAATGTGAGGTGACTAGGCTTGTAATGATAATGTGAGGTGACTAGGCTAGTAGTTATAATATGAGGTGACTAGGCTAGCTGGTGAAAATGTGAGGTGACTAGGCTAGCTGGTGATAATGTGAGGTGACTAGGCTAGCTGGTGATAATGTGAGGTGACTAGGCTAGTAGGGATAATGTGAGGTGACTAGGCTAGTAGGGATAATGTGAGGTGACTAGGCTAGCTGGTGATAATGTGAGGTGACTAGGCTAGCTGGTGATAATGTGAGGTGACTAGGCTAGTAGTGATAATGTGAGGTGACTAGGCTAGTAGTGATAATGTGAGGTGACTAGGCTAGTAGTTATAATATGAGGTGACTAGGCTAGCTGGTGATAATGTGAGGTGACTAGGCTAGCTGGTGATAATGGGAGGTGCCTAGGCTAGTAGTGATAATGTGAGGTGACTAGGATAGTAGTGACAATGTGAGGTGACAAGGCTAGCTGGTGATAATGTGAGGTGACTTGGCTCGCTGGTGATAATGTGAGGTGACTAGGCTCGCTGGTGATAATGTGAGGTGACTAGGCTCGCTGGTGATAATGTGAGGTGACTAGGCTTGTAATGATAATGTGAGGTGACTAGGCTTGTAATGATAATGTGAGGTGACTAGTCTAGTAGTTATAAAGTGAAGTGACTAGGCTAGCTGGTGATAATGTGAGGTGACTAGGCTAGCTGGTGATAATGTGAGGTGACTAGGCTAGCTGGTGATAATGTGAGGTGACTAGGCTAGCTGTTGATAATGTGAGGTGACTTGGTTAGTAGTGATAATGTGAGGTGACTAGGCTAGCTGGTGATAATGTGAGGTGACTAGGCTAGTAGTGATAATGTGAGGTGACTAGGATAGTAGTGACAATGTGAGGTGACAAGGCTAGCTGGTGATAATGTGAGGTGACTAGGCTCGCTGGTGATAATGTGAGGTGACTAGGCTTGTAATGATAATGTGAGGTGACTAGGCTAGTAGTGATAATGTGAGGTGACTAGGCTAGCTGGTGATAATGTGAGGTGACTAGGCTAGTAGTGATAATGCGAGGTGACTAGGCTAGTAGGGATAATGTGAGGTGACTAGGCTAGCTGGTGATAATGTGAGGTGACTAGGCTAGCTGGTGATAATGTGAGGTGACTAGGCTTGAAATGATAATGTGAGGTGACTAGGCTAGTAGTGATAATGTGAGGTGACTAGGCTAGTAGTGATAATGTGAGGTGACTAGGCTAGTAGTTATAATATGAGGTGACTAGGCTAGATGGTGATAATGTGAGGTGACTAGGCTAGCTGGTGATAATGTGAGGTGACTAGGCTAGCTGGTGATAATGTGAGGTGCCTAGGCTAGTAGTGATAATGTGAGGTGACAAGGCTAGCTGGTGATAATGTGAGGTGACTAGGCTCGCTGGTGATAATGTGAGGTGACTAGGCTCGCTGGTGATAATGTGAGGTGACTAGGCTTGTAATGATAATGTGAGGTGACTAGACTAGTAGTTATAATGTGAAGTGACTAGGCTAGCTGGTGATAATGTGAGGTAACTAGGCTAGCTGGTGATAATGTGAGGTGACTAGGCTAGCTGGTGATAATGGGAGGTGACTAGGCTAGTAGTGATAATGTGAGGTGACTAGGCTAGTAGTGACAATGTGAGGTGACTAGGCTAGCTGGTGATAATGTGAGGTGATCACTATTCACACGCTTTGAGAGAGTGCTGAGCACGTTTGTCACTGGCACTCACTTTGTCGTTTATTTTTGAGCATGTCTTTATTAAAACTACCATTTCATTGCAATTATTATTGTACATTTTTATATCAGGGCCCGCTATTCACCACCATGAATGACGACACAAGACTAGCAAGAGGTGTGTCACTTTCTGTTATGGGAAGGGCTGCAATTGTGAACATGGGCACCAGGGTCGCACATGAGGGCTCTCAGAGATTCTGCAATTTCAAATGTAGACATCACGTTTAACCTGTCTGTGGCCAAAACTAAGGCATCACTAGTGCCATCGCAAAGCTATTCACCAAACAACAGCCAAAACTATTGGCTTTCCCAGCTACTTTTTTTAAATGCATGTATTCTGAATGATAAAATTGACGTTTTTGTTAGCCAAAGAATGTTTCATTTGTTGTAAACTGGATTAATATGAAATTAAATGGCTGTAGCCAAACTCAATTACATGCTGTAAGCAGTCACTTGAAAAGTCAAAAACAAACCACATTACAATGTAACCCTTCAGGCTTCACTGGTTTAATTTGAGGTTTGCTGGAATCAAAATTATATTCCACTTTAAGCAATAACGAAATGGTGCAAGGACATGTAAAAATGTCTCACGACGTAATCCAAAAAACACAGAAAAGCCAGCCTTTCACCCTCCACTCTCTCATAAGAACCTCAAAGAACATTAAAAGGAGGCACACCAAAATCAGACAAAATTCACTTTGCAACACATGGCTCTTGAAACTTGTAGACTGGAGAAACCAAATTCAGACTCCATCTACAACCTGAATACAAAACCATCCACATTACCAGTAAACCGATCATCTGCCCATTCGAGCTAATATTAGATGACGCCCGATTTCATGAGCATTTAATCAGATTTCAAAAAATGTCCCCTTTAAATCAAGCATGCTTTCTCATCAGCTAAAGGGGCCAGGGTCATCCCATCACTGAAAAGCTCTCACTGGCCCCTCTCAATCTCTCCAACTACTGTCTCTTCTCTAATATGCCATTGTTTCTCAAAAATGTGCAGTCACCTGGCAACAAGAATCTCACCTGGACCATATCCACCTCACAGGCAAGTGACACACAGACGTCTACCCAGACAGGGGGACAAACACAGCCAACCTCGACAAATGAAGACAGCCTGCTGCATCAGACAACTGTATTGATCATCCTCAAAACCCATGGGCTTAGTGTCACTCTTTGAAAACTATAACATAAATGCACATAAACAAATTTTTCCGTCTCTGTAGCTGATGTACATTTAATTCAGCAATCATCAACATTTGGTTTCATATCACCAAGAAGCATCTCAGTGAGAAAAAAACCTGAGAGAACAAACTATATATGTCACCCTAGAAAAATGCAAGTTGAAGCCATTTTTATGTCGTGGCTGGGCAGCGCTTGCGCTGCTCTGCGAGGCATGCTGTATTGGAGTATGGACTTGAAGCCCCGCCCACTCGCCCCCCATATTTGTTATTGGCTTGTGTGATTGTCCTTAGTAAATTCTAGCTTCTGATGCGTTAATAGGCTTGTTAGTCCCTCCTTAGTACCGCCTTGTTTTCATTTGTAACCTCCCATGAGGACTGGCCCTTTTACTGCGGTTGTTACACGGTACGTCTTATTTAGTCTGTAAGCACTCTTTTCTTTAATGTGTTTCTCCTACTGCAGGCACTACATGCTTTCCTGCAACATTCAGTGCATTCATATTTTGTTCTGTATATGGTAAAATCGACGGTGGTTTCTTGTTCCAAATCCTTTTCAGGTCCTTTGCAACAAGGTTACACCACAAAAACAACACAGCGCACCAACTCACTCTCAAACACCATCTCCACCACCTACGCACGCAGACCCATCAAAATGCCTTCTTAGCCTGCTGGACGAGGAACACATCACAGAACAGCTACACGATTGCTATCCTAATACAGATAATACCAGCACTAAAAACACACCTGCTACTAACCCACACAATACTGATCACTCTTCTACAAAACAAAGTCTCACTGTCACCAAAGCACATTCTCTAAACTGTCTACTAATAAATGCTCGATCGCTCTCTAAATACAAATATCACATCTACGACCTTCTCACGGATGCAAAACCAGACATACTATTCAGAACTGAATCATGGTTAGGAGATGATATGGCTCCAGTCCTGCATGAAGCCGTTCCTCTAAGCTATCAAACGATCACCCAAAATCGTATAGGCAAAAAAGGAGGTGGTCTAGCTGTTGTGTTCAGGCAAACATTACATATCACTAAAGATGACGACATCTCCATAAAGAATTGTGAGGCTCTTCTCACCAGATGCAATCCTACACCGTCTTCCTCCTGTAACTTCCCGCTCCTTTACAGACCACCACCTAGCAAGGCGATATTCCCAGACGCACTTCTAGACACAGTTTCAAACCTGATAACAATACACTCCAACCTATGCGTTCTGGGTGACCTCAACATTTGGTTTGACAAACCCAATATGACCCATCCAAAAACAATAATCACTGGCCTAGACGCACTGAACCTGCATCAGATTGTCCACAAACCCACACACATCGCTGGACATATCCTAAATGTCATTTTTGCTAGTACCGAACTAGTTACCTTTCAAACTATAACTCCAGTCACATGGTCAGACCACCATTTGCTTGCTTTCCAACATAGAACAACACCAAGCGACTCACCTAAAACCACCTTACATGCATCCACCTATCGACCGTGGAACAAACTCAATTTGGAACACTTAGAAACACAACTAACATCCAGTACAGATCTGGAAACAATAAATTCTGTTCAAAAACTATATGAGTGGCTACAGGAAGCTTTTGATATCCTGATACCACTCAAAACCACACAACAGAACAAAAGAAAACAAGCACCTTGGAGAAATACAGAGATAAAAGACATGAAAGTACAAATTAGAAAGCTGCAACGTGCCTGGCTCAAAACAAAAAACAAACAAGACAAACTTCACCTACAGAAAAGTAACAGATTTTACAAATCAACTATCAAAAAAGCAAAGAAAAGGTACTATTCTGACAGAATTCAAAATGCTAAATGTGCAAATAAAGAATTCTATAAAATACTCAATGAATTTCTTAAACCAAATTGCCTAGAAGGAACTCATCCCGTTACTCAAGATTTCACAGACAAACTGGCAAATCATTACACGGACAAAGCAGACACGTTGGACTCGTACTTAAAACAGAGACAAAGCACCAGCACTTAACCCTTTTACAAAACAACAATCCAAGAATACTCTAACTCAGCCTCTCCGTTCCTTCCAACACATTTCACACGATGAATTTATGGACCTGGTCAAAGCAAGCAGGCCTGCCTTCTGACCCGTGTCCACTGCAAACTTTCAAGACAATTCTTCTAATAACCTCTGCTGCCACTCCAGTAAGAAGAATCATCAACGATTCCTTAACTAGCAGAATATTTCCAGAATAACTCAAAAAGTCATACATACGCCCTTTACTGAAGAAAACAAACTTGGACCCGCTGAACCCTGACAACTACAGACCCATTAGAAATGGACCTTGCCTGGGCAAACTGATAGAAAGAGCAGCGTTCACCCAGATGTCACAATTCATTGAAGACAATGCCATACTCCCAGACTTCCAAACAGTATTCCGTCCAGGAAGAGGCACAGAATCTGCCCTCCTTGCCATCTGGGATGACCTGAAGAACACAGTTGACCACAATGGGGTTGGTGCGCTACTCCTCTTGGACCTCTCGGCTGCCTTTGACACGGTTGACCATAACACTCTGATACAAAGACTCTACAAAGCCGGCATAGAGGGGACTGCTTTAGACTGGAACACGTCCTACCTTCAAAACAGAACTAATGTCATCCATACCCCAACTTTCTCGTCCAAACCATACTCCACAAAAGCTGGGGTACCTCAAGGCTCTATCAACTCACCCATGCTTTTCAACATCTACATGAAGTCATTACCTGTACAGATCAATCAATTTAACCTCACGTGCTATAACTATGCAGATGACATGCAAATACTCCTTCAACTGGAATGCCCCAAAGACACTGGAAGCTCGCCAATTTTCAGTTGTCTCAGAGCCGTGGATCAATGGATGACTTGGAGCCATCTCAAATTGAATGCTTCCAAAACGGAAATACTCACGTGTGGCGATTGGAAACATTATGTCCAGCTTGCCTGATGAACTGGGATCACCGCCTAAAGTATCGAAGGAAGTAAGAAACCTCGGAATGACCATGGACTCCAAGCTATCGATGAATGCCCAAGTGGAAAAGCTAGCAAGATCAAGCTTTGTTACGATAAAAACTCTGCAACGAATCTTCCCCCATTTGGGATTTCCACACAAGGTCCAAGCTACCATCTCCCTTGTTCTGTCCAATCTCGATTACGCCAATAGCCTCTATCACGGATCACCTTTAACGACTATGAAAAGACTACAACGGATTCAGAACTCGGCTGCCAGACTACTCTTGCATATCAAACCGCAAGACCACATCTACCCTGCCTTGAAAGCCCTGCATTGGTTACCGGTTGCCAGAAGATCCACATTCAAGCTGCTTTGTATCACCCACAAAGCGATACATGGAATGGGACCGCTCTTCATCAGGAATAAAATCACCAAACACATTCATCATAGGAACCTCCGCTCTAGAGTGGCACCTCGCCTCAAAATCCCAAGATACAAGAAAAAAACCATGGGTGGCACATCCTTCTCTATACAAGCAGCCAAAATATGGAAGTCTTTACCCCCCCAACATAAGATCCACCGACAATCACCTTATCTTCAGAAAACTACTCAAGAATTGGCTCTTCCCCGCATAAGCACCATACGCAAACAGAAATATACAGCATATCCCTCTGTATATAAGCATTTATTGTACTATAGGTATGTACCTATATATGTGTATTGCTTTGTATAAACATGTAGAATAATTATGTTTAAAAAAAAAAAAAAAATTTTTTTAAGTACAACACTTTAAAACCAGAGTTTATCGAATGCATCTTCAATCTACTTATACTTACTTCCTTTATGCATCTATATACCTTCCATGTACTTGGATCTATATATTTATTACTTTCCTCCAAAAGAAATAAAAACAAGCATTAAAAATGCAATAGGTCTCGCCTTTCATTAAGTTAAAGCCATTTGCTTTGCTATACAATACCATTAGCAAAGCAAATGGCTTTAACTTAATCAAAGGCGAGACCTATTGCATTTTCAATGCTCGTTTTTTGAGGGGTCTACACTTTACACACAGAACTCGGAAACTCCGAGTTAATGCTTGGACCTTTAGATAGCACAAATCGAAAGCATAGAGAACCAACCCCTGCTCACTGTTTCCAACTTGAGGTGCCTGCATTCAATGGAAGAAATTCTGATGTAGATGTATTAACTTTCAGCACTCTAAGCTTATAACAAAAGACGCTCAGCTCTACGCCGAGCCAGGACAGTTCTGATACAGCCCCAGGTGTCTACTACATGCGCTATGTTCAGAGCTGCCCCTGTTTGCACAAGAGTGTGGTGTTAACATAATCTGCTACGTCACAATAGTTCATTTGCATCAGTGGTGGGGAAGAGCACCTAGAGCATCTACACACAACGCCTACTTCCACAGCTTTTCTTCCTACCCCGGGTGCCTAATATCCACAATGGGGAATCATAGAAGATAAAAGCTGGCTCTAGAGACCATTGCTAATTAAATAATTGATAATCCTAATGAACATGTAGGGCATAGGAATGATCACTGCACACTGATTTGACTGAACACACACGTGATGAATTTCCAGGGCATAAAGTGCCAGGAAATCGCAGTCGGTCCTCCCAATAGACTTCCACCCTCCGGATTACACCTTCCAGCAAGAGGGCTTTCAAGTCCCTTTCAAGAGACGTCAAATAATTTGGAACGTGCACTTCCTTTAGAAATTTCCAGTGCTTGGTTTCTTTTCGATAATGCATTTTACAATTTGGAATTTACTTGTGTTTGTAGGGTATTTTTTTCAAAATCTATCATATGCATCGCTGAACAATGTACAAATACGTCAGGAGGTACTCAGATTTTACCGGTGTTTTGATTATACCTACTGTATTATGCACAGTCCTACATAAGTAACAAAGAGCTCCATATTTAACACCCACTCAATACTTGGGCGCATTAAGAAAAGGGTGTTTAAGAAAGTGCAAGACACTACGAAACACTGGAGAAGATTAACCAGGCTGACCAGACTACAACAGAATTCCTTCTGCGACAATCCACCTACAACAATTACAGCTCTCCTCCTAATGTACTCTAAGCTAGGCATAGAGTTCACTAAAATTACTCCAAATTGTAATTTTGTAATCTTTTAGCTCTAAAATGCCATCTATCATCTCAAACAGTTTACAAATTTCACTAACCACTCAAAAGTTTGTCTGGATTTCCAACACCTCAGAAGCATTCTTTTAGCCACTAAGTAATCCCAGAACTCCTAAGCATCTGTGACTCGAAAATCACTTAAAGCAGATGTTAACAATGCATTTTTAATGAAATCCTGCTCTAAACATATTTGTTTAACTGAATTAATATATGTTAAATTTGATGAAGCAATACAAAGCTCCGCCCAAAGTTACAGGGATAATGGAAGATTCACAGTGTGGTAGGAGTAGCCACTCTAATCTCCATTCAATAAGGGACCCATTCTTGTACATTAGTTGCATACCAGCTTGTTCAAGCTACAGGCCCAATTTCGAATGCACAAATAATTCCTTACTTCACTGTAGTTATGGTGTCCCGAGTAGGGAAGCCAGTACCACAGTAATGTTAATGTTTACATAAACAATATAATGGTTAGTGGGTGGATCTTAGCTTGAACCATGGGCAGAGGTTGACGGGTAGGGTTTTACTCACAAATCAACTTTTCTTTTTCAGGCAATAAACTGGACAGACCAGCTGAGCAAGTGATCACTGTCTTTCTAAAAAAGCCTTGGCATAGCCAATTGGTCTCGGCAATGGAAGTGCCTAATTGCAGAGATGTTCCTAGAGATGATCGGGAAAAGTCCCTGCCCTGAGAGCGACAAAAGCATATTTTGGTGAAAATTATGAAGCACAAGTGATATTGCATAAACTGCCAAAACACACTATGAATGCACAGCGTGATTCCAGGCAGCGAGCGCTGAAGCTAGGTATGTTGCTTGTTGCTGCTCCTCAGCCTGAATATACTAAATCATGATTGATTTGTTTAAACCTACATCACGCTTAAGAAGCTCTGGGCATTCATAAGTGTATTTTGGCAGTTTATGCAATATCACTCGTGCTTGATAATTTTCACCAAAATATGCTTCTGTCGCTTCTCAGGGCAGGGTCTCTTCCTGAACATCTCTCGGAACGTCTCTGCAATTAGGCACTTCCAATGCCAAGACCGATTGACTATGACCATGCTTGTTTTCTTCAGGAGTAATGATTTCGTTTGCAAATGAATATACTGCTGCAAATAGGCCATGCAAATACACTCTAGAATGTGAGAGAGTCTGGGGCAGATAGAGCAGACTCTTCAAATTAAAAATAAAATGCTAAGTGTGAGTTTCCTATTAAAGTCTGGTTGCAGTAAAGCTCTGCGTTAACTTTTGCCACGGTGAAGACCTGGAACTCGGGTATCTCTGAGGACCCACTCTGGTCATTCTCCTAATTGGCTTCATAGAGGTGTTCAGACTGGAGGTGTTAAGGCCAGGAAGCCCATGATAGCAGCATTTTTTCTATAATGACTTCTTGTGTCAGCCTGATTTACGGTGTAATGGGAGACTTTACTTCACACAGTTTATAGATTTTGCTCCTCGAAAATTAAACACAATGCACTATCCTATGGTGTTAAAAGGCTACGAGACCTAAAAAGTTAAAAGCAAAGGTGACGATGTGTCCGACACACCTGTGTTTGGTATTAGCTTTAAAACAAGTTGAATTCTAGTTGGGAAACTACAGAACAATTCTATTGTGTGCGTGGTTGAAGTCCTTCACTAGTATAAAGAGTGAAATGCGGAAAAGTAACACGACTCTCTCTTGATGTTATGTGCACATTGAATTTGCTGTCTACATCAGAGACCTAAAAACCAACTACAGAAAATAGCTTCATCTTGACAAAAATAAAAAAGATACTGGTTTTGCATCTTTTTATCACCCCCCTCCACCCTGGTACAAAGAACAGCTTCTTTTTAATGATTTACGAAACTCTGGGCATAGACAGAGGTGGAGAACTACGCATATAGCACCTCTGCTAAACTTGAGGGCAACGCAATCCTGAATTGACAACACACCACAGCTTGGTTGCAGGTGCACATAATTTTATTGCAATCGTTTTTCACTTTGTTATCCCTAGCTTTTTGCAGGTGGTAACAAGTCAAGGACTTTCACAAAATGTATGGTAAATGCAGAAACGTAGAGCGAGTACACTGGTGCATAATGTAACAATTCATCAAGTGCAAGTCAAGTCCATGGAGTTGCCAGAGGCTGAAAATTTGTAGACTGGGTGTGACTGACTGCAGGCAGAGTGGGTGTGGCGGGAAGTCAGGGTGGTGCGACCGGTGCAACTGCATCTGTCCCTGCGCTCTGGGGTGGGGTTTAGAAATAACTTATGGGTGTAAAAGTACCTGCTGCAGGGTTCCCTATATGTCAAGCCGGTTTCAGACAAAAATAAAAATTTAAGATAACTCCGGTTATTAATTTTCCTACTAGAGAGAGAGATCACAGTTTTGCCTAGTGGCAGTTTTGACTCATTATAAAGTAGCGCAGATGGTTAATATGCCGGCTGCAAAAAATGTGTGCGAGCAGATCACAGAACTGTATTTTATGAGGCTAGGTCAGTGGGTTACTGTTTTTGTCACACATATCCATTGATTATTGCAGTTCATAAGTTACAATTCTAATACAGCATGGTGACCTATGAACGGTCTTCAAAGAGCTGCATGCAAAATGAATGCTATAGGTTACAATATTATGCTTTTTCCCGTCTTTCATTATCCTAATGTTGCTAAAAAGGGTTTGTTTAGGTGGAAATACATTTGTATTAGTAAAGTCAACTACAACCACTGTGGTACGTTTAAAATCCTCATTGTCTTGTGTAACATTGCCTATAGACTGATTTACACATGCACGATACATTATCTCTGTATAATGTGTGTGATGTAAGGCACGCCGACACCTTACACTGGCATGGGCTGCGCTATAAAACAAATGAAATGCATGTGAAAGAGGGGCTACGGAGAAATGAGGGGTACAGTAGGAGGGTAGTTGTGAGGGAATCCGTGGAGCGGGAGGTCACTAAGGGGGCGCCAAACAAAATGGTGCCACCAGCGTTAACGCTGGCCCTGTAGGAAGTCTTCACTTGCAATGAAAATGCAGACCAGATTGTCATGGACGGCAATTATGGGGTAGCTTGAGGTGCAGCTGCTACCCCTGGCTTAAGCTTTGGTGTCCCATCACTGCCCTTACCTAGGTCCATTTGGATTTTAAATCTGTGAACTGATCAAAAAGAACAGGAACGGGGGGAGGTCTGTATACTTCCGGTCATTTCCACTCTTGTCCTTTCTCGATGCTTTCAACAGGATATGGAGCCTAAGGGTGTGAAAAGTGATCAGTCCTGTGATGTCATCCGGGGCAACAAAGGTGGTGAGATGCTACTTGCGCTCCCCTGGCATTTTGGCGTTCATTCGAAAGTATATATATAACTGCGGGAAAGGAGGAGACCGCCTGGGCTTGCTCGACATCTGCTCTCAGTATGCACCCCGGACCTCTTGCTAGCCCAATAGGTGAACAGCCCTGCAGAAATCTCTCTCGCTTGACTGGACTGTCCCGTACATCTTTGGCACCTCTCCGCCTCTTCGACTCCCCTCCCCTGCAGATAACTCCAGCTCCTCGCTTTGGAAAGCGTCCGTGAACGCACCTGATTCCCACAGCCGTTTCCAGCCCTGGCTGCCTGGGAAAAATGTCAGAAGGGCTGCTGCTGACTTAACAAGATGGCGGCGGGCTGTCTACTGTCCCACGGACCCGCGCATGCTGTCTGCTTTGGACAGATGGCGAGAGCAGCCATCTTTGTCCATGCAGGCGCGTGCATGAGCCCACGGCGGAGAATGCGAGCGAGCGCGGCAGCCTGCTGAGCTGACCACACGCTCGTGCACCATGGCCTTTTGCTTGCGCATAACCGCAGGGAAAGGGCCATGACGCACGAGGGTGTGGTCAGCTTTTCAAACCACCTAACATAAAGTCTTGCCAGAGCAGCGCTTGCGCGCTACTCGAGGCTCGACCTAAAAAGCATATTCAATGCTCTACCCTATTTCTCACCCTATACCTCTAGCAATATCTTTAATCTACATATACTTCCTTCCTTTATGCATCTATAAACTTTCCACGTACTTATGGATCTATATATTTATTACTTTCTTCTAATTCAGCATATCCAATGCACTACCCTATTTCTCAACCTATACCTCTCTCAATATATCTTCTACCTCAACTCTGACTCATCTAAACCTCTTTCTACTACTCTTTCCAATACACTACTCTATTTCTCACCCTATACCTCTATCAATATATCCTTTACATCCACTCTCTCACTCATCTCAAACCCCATACCACTACTATGATTCCCAAAATAGCCCTTTCTAAATTTTCCCCTACTCTACTCCTCCTTGCACCATCTGACACCTCTTTTACTATACTGAACCCCCACCCAAAACAAGCCTTTCTAAACTCTTCCCTCTGACTCTTCCCCTCCACATCCCTTTTTACTCATCCCAAGCCTCCCACTACTGCTATGACCGCCAAAAAAAAGAAATCTAAATCCATCACTCTTCTATCCCTCCACTATCCTTTTCAATCCAAATAACTGACTAATATCCACCACTCAAATTACTTTCATATTTCACTATGCTAATTCAACACTAATCCTTTAATGGGTTCCGGAGCAGCGTGCTACTCGCCAAAAAAGTGCTTCAACACCCCATCAGGGGTAACAAGCGCTATATAAATGCAAACCTTTTCCCCTCTTCTATCCCTCTGCTATCCTTCTGAATCCAAATAACTGACTAACCTATCCACCACTCAAATTTCTTTCATATTTCACTATGCTAATTCAACACTAATCCTTTATGGGTTCCGGAGTAGCGTGCTATTCGCCGAAAAAGCCCTTCGACGCCTCGACAGGTGTAGTAAGCGCTATATAAATGCAATTACAATACAATACAATAACGCAGGAAGTAGCGTAGTAAGTGAAAGGTGGAAATGTTTTCCTTTTTCTCTGAAACTTCTTTATTGTAATGATTGCCAAAATATTTTTGAAAAAGTACATAACAAACAGCACAAACGTAAATAACCAAATTTGGCACATGGGTACACAGCTCGGCGCAGTCTCCTGAGCGCCTTGCATGTTTCTATGCCATGCTTGCCTATCCTGAAAGAGCGGGTTTTCTCCCAACTGAGAACAAAACGGATTTGTTCCTTTGGTGGTGGGGGGGGGTGCTTTTCTTACCTCTAACTTGTCAGGCTGTCAGTTAATTATGCAGGAGCCTTAGAAATGCCTAATTTATACCACATGTACATGAGGCCAGAAACCACCTGGTTTTTAGGACAAGGTGTGCACCACTTCAAAGAACGATATACATCTGTTTTTACAAGTTTAATGCAATAATACCTGTCTGTTATCTGTGCTTTAATACACTTTCACAAAAACATAAGCAATTAAACTTCTCCTGGAAGTTTGTCTAAAATTATATGTTTAAAACAACATGTAAGCGACAGTGTCAAACACAAACAATTAGACATTTGGGTAATCCATGTCCTGAAATGTTGTCAACATGAGCCCAATGCATTTCGGGACCACCGTCCCTTCATCAGGGGCATATCTGTAAACAATATGTACAAACAAAATTATAAGTACAGCAGTGGATCAATACATGATTTGTACTTTGTTCATCAACAACCCCATCTTGATTACCATGATTGTTATTATCCAGTATATTGTGACTATCATTTCACCACTTGTGACATGCCACAATAATTGTCATTGTCAGAACGTCCCAACAAACCAGTGTGTAGATGTAGAGTCGTGACAACATTTAGTGGAAACATAGTCCAAAAACGTCCCAATTCAATAAACCCATATGGAAAAATCGCCTCATAAAACTACTCACACGAAAAACATGAAGATCTAAGATGATAATTTCACTAGTGCCTTGGTGGCCTCAAGGTAACTGAATAATACTGTGCAACACAATGAAAATGCATTGTTTAGATAGACTTCATCAAGTGAGTAACTACTTTAAGATAGATAGGTTAATCACATACCAAAAGGTCTTGGAAAGATATTCTGCTACCTGTAAATGTGATGCATCACCATTATTACATCTCGTCTCATAGACATCCATATGAATCAATATAGCGCGCTACTAGAGTTAAACGCTGTGTACTAATAGAAAAGCTTACCGTCAATCTTCCGCCAACGCGTCTGAATAACTTTCCCTGTAAGACATAAAATGCCCGGGCCTTAATTATTATCAAAGCGCAATGTCGCTACGCCAAGTTTCCACTAAACCGATCACAGAGTCAACTCACCGGTAAACGCTAACACACGAAGCCTCCCGGGAAAGTTCTGCTCAAAACGCTCAGCGGCCATCTTTTAAAGAACGTCACCTGAAGCATGCAAATCACGTGATCTATCACGTGTTTCCGATGTGAATGAATACCGCTCTATCCGCGATCCGCACCATCTTGGAACGGACTGTATAAAGTGTACTCCAATAGTTTATGAAAACGTTACTAGCATGTTAAAATGCTAAAAAGTAATGCGATCACACTTAAAGCAATGATAATTGTAAATCCAATGATCGTCAAACTGATGAGCTCCGTATCCTAAACATGTAAATACAGACTTCGTATCGCCTTACATCAACAACAGCCACATAATGCCCTAATAACTAAATTCGACCCCCGAACGATAACACCTGCACCCGACTTCTGGTTTAGACCCGTTTACTGGATGTTAACCGGAACCATGTCAACGTTATAATCCTGGAGGTGTATCCTCTTTATAGTGCGATAAAATTACGATAATGTACCACAAGACATCGATATTATGATCATCACACAACAGTCCTCAGTCTAGTCTAGTCAAGTCCGTGATTCGTCTGGCATGTCCACTATGCAATGCTCATACAATGTGAAACAACAAATTACATACTCTTGACAGAGAATAATCATGAATAGCCAGCATTACAAAACATATGCAAGAGCAACCTACATGTGGTTCTTATCCTATGTATCCTAATCTCTGGTGAAAATGTTGATAAAACATATATGAGATTAAGTGTCTTCATGCTCTGTTATTCCAAGGTACAATATGCACCTATCTTCCGATGTGTGTGAGTTTTATGATTTGATATTTTTGTAATTGATGTCTACCCGCTATTCATAGAAAACAGCTCATTTCTAGCTTATCAATGAGCCCTTTTGGTTTCAAGGTGTCAAGTCTCTTTATCCAATACGTTTCTCTTTGTAGTAATGGTGGGGAGAGGAGTTGGCCTAACGGCTAGGGCGTCCGACCTCGAATCTGGGGAACTGGGTTCGAGTCTCGGCAATGACGCTGAACATCCTGTGATTCTGGGCAAATCACTTAATCTCCCCGTGCCTAACAAAAATGAATGTGTGTCCTAATGTAACGTATCTGGTGCTATGTAAAGCGCTCTGATACCCGATTCGGGTCAAGTTCGCGCTATATAAAACTCTGCAAAAAAAATGGTTTGTTATAATCCATTCCTGTGATGTTCTGCACTAGCTCCACAATTTGGAATTTGATTTGAGCAATGGTGTGTCTGCTTTCTGCCCAATGTGTGGCAAGACTTGAAGTTACAATGTTGTTCCGAATTCTGCTCTTGTGTTCAGTCATTCTGACCTTTACCTTTCTTTCTGTTTTGCCTATGTAAAGCATACCGCACGGGCATTTAATCGCGTACACGACGTTGCTTGAATTACAGTCTGCATTGTGATGTAAGATTATTTTCTCTCCAGGGCAAAGATGATTAAGTGTGTTTCCTGTCATAACATTGTTGCAGTGGATGCAATTCAGACATTTTCGCATCCCTAGAAATTGTTTGTCCCGGTGTCCCGACTGTTTGGATAGTAATTCTTTAATGTTATTGGATCTAGTGTTTGCAAACAATGGTCTCTACATAAACACATTTTTGAAGTCTGGTTCCTGTTGTAGAAGTTCCCAGCGTTTTATAATGATGTTCTTAATTTTTGGGGAGTTTGTGGAAAATTTTGATACAAACACCAATCTGTTTGTTTGTTCTTTAGGTTTGTTCTGTAGTAATTCATTACGTTCTAACAATAATGTCTTTTGTTCCATGCTGTCCAATAAGTCCTTTGGATAACCTCTCTGCTTGTAATTTTCCTTGAGGTCTGTCAGCGTAGTTCTGCATTCAGTCATGTCTGATGACAATCTTCTTGCCCTTAAAAACTGTGTGTTTGGCAAGTTCCTAATTAAGGTTGGAAACTTGGAACAGCAGTGAATTATTTTTATCCGTTGGTTTTTTGTACATGCTAGTTTGGAGTCCATCCTCAGTTACTTTAATCCATACATCCAGAAACGATATCTGTGTTTTACTGATGCTATAAGTAAACTGAATTCTGGGGTTCCTTGTGTTGAAATGATTGATGTTGTCCAGTAGTGCCATTTTTGAACCAGTCCAGACAAAAAAATGTCATCTATATATTGACAGAAGATTGTCAATCCATTGGGGTTGGTTTAATACATATTCGTCTTCAAATTTTGCCATAAAGGTGTTTGCGTAAGTTGGTGCCCCCCAAACCCCATAGAAGTACCGCTCAATTGCAGATAAAATTCCTTCATCCTCTCAAAGTAACTGTGATGGAGACAAAAGTGAAGTAACTCCAACAAGAAAATGTTATTGGTCCCAATGGATTCCTGTTTAAGCAGAGCCCATTCAATGGGCTCCAAACCTTCTGAGTGGACAATAGATGTGTACAATGAGACAACATCAATCGTACAAAGCAGCCAGTTGTTAGTGTCTTTCTGTGAAATCATTTCCAATTTTTTCAAAAACTCGGTTGTGTCTTCAATATAAGTTTGCCACGATTGTACAAAAGGTTGTAGGAATGTATCAATAAACCTACCAACCGGCTCAAACAATAATCCACACCCTGACACTATGGGTCGGAATGGTGGGTTGTGTTTGTTTTTATGGATTTTGGGGAGCATATATAGTTTTGGTCTGCGTGGATATGGAGTCATTAGATATTGTTTCGTATTTTCATCAATCCACTCCACGTTTAATGCTTTCTCCAAAATCTCCTGCAACAGCTTCATGATTTCCAAAGTGGGATCCATATCAAGTAACATGTATGTAGAGAGGTCTTTACATGGTCTGAGACTTTTACGAAGATAAAGTACAATCGTGGCGAACTTACATTAAAGACACAACCGAGTTTTTGGAAAAATTAGAAATGATTTCACAGAAAGACACAAACAACTGGCTGCTTTGTACGATCGATGTCGTCTCATTGTACACATCTATTGCCCACTCAGAAGGTTTGGAGGCCATTGAATGGGCTCTGCTTAAACAGGAATCCATTGGGACCAATAAGATTTTCTTATTGGAGTTACTTCACTTTTGTCTCCATCACAGTTACTTTGGGTGGAAGAAGGAATTTTATCTGCAATTGAGCTGTACTTCTATGGGGTTTGCGGGGGCACCAACTTACGCAAACACCTTTATGGCAAAATTTGAAGAAGAATATGTATTAAACAAACCACAATGGATTGAAAACCTCCTGATCTTCTGTCGATATATAGATGACATTTTTTTGGTCTGGACTGGTTCAGAGATGGCACTACTGGACAACATCAATCATTTGAACACAAGGAACCCCAGAATTCAGTTTACTTATAGCATCAGTAAAACAGAGATATCGTTTCTGGATGTATGGATTAAAGTAACTGAGGATGGACTCCAAACTAGCATGTACAAAAAACCAACGGATAAAAATAATTCACTGCTGTTCCAAAGTTTCCACCCTCCAACCTTAATTAGGAACTTGCCATACTCACATTTTTAAGCGCAAGAAGATTGTCATCAGACATGACTGAATGCAGAACTACGCTGACAGACCTCAAGGAAAATTACAAGCAGAGAGGTTATCCAAAGAACTTATTGGACAGCATGGAACAAAAGGCATTCTTGTTAGAACGTAATGAATTACTACAAAACAAACATAAAGAACAAACGAACAGATTGGTGTTTGTATCAAAATATTCCACAAACTCCCCAAAAATTAAGAACATCATTATAAAACGCTGGGAACTTCTACAACAGGAACCAGACTTAAAAAAATTGTTTATGGAGATACCATTGTTTGCATACACTAGATCCAATAACATTAAAGAATTACTATCCAAACAGTCGGGCCCCCGGGACAAACAATTTCTAGGGATGCGAAAATGTCTGAACTGCATCCACTGCAACAATGTTATGACAGGAAACACACTTAATTATCCTTGCTCTGGAGAGAAAATAATCTTACATCACAATGCAGACTGTAATTCAAGCAATGCTGTGTACGCGATTAAATAATGCCTGTGCAGTATGCTTTACATAGGCAAAACAGAAAGAAAGGTAAAGGTCAGAATGACTGAACACAAGAGCAGAATTCGGAACAACATTGTAACTTCAAGTCTTGCCACACATTGGGCAGAAAGCAGACACACCATTGCTCAAATCAAATTCCAAATTGTGGAGCTAGTGCAGAACATCACAGGAATGGAAAATAACATACGATTCCTACAAAGAGAAACGTATTAGATAAAGAGACTTGACACCTTGAAACCAAAAGGGCTCAATGATAAGCTAGAAATGAGGTGTTTTCTATGAATAGCGGGTAGACATCATTTACAAAAAATCAAATCATAAAATGCACACATTTCGGAAGATAGGTGCATATTATACCTTGGAATAACAGAGCATGAAGACACTTAATCTCATGTTTTATCAACGTTTTCACCAGAGATTAGGATAAGAACCACATGTAGGTTGCTCTTGCATATGTTTTGTAATGCTGGCTATTCATGATTATTCTCTGTCAAGAGCATATAATTTGTTGTGTTATGTTCCATATAGGT